>OX463241.1:68460783-69060783 GCA_949820135.1 Sylvilagus floridanus | reverse complement strand
CTCATCTTGGTCGTGTTGACTGTAGATTTCTAAGCATGAAACGCCAATCTGCTGTGTTTTTTATTTCATTATGGATACTCTGCCTAATCTTATTTTTGAATGATGTCAGATTACAAAATTTGGAAAGGAAGAAGGCAAAACAAACAGAAGCCCGGAAACATTTATGCAATTGAAATCAAGAAACTTAAATGCTGCTGATTGAATACACCTGACAATCCCATCACACTCAATTTGGAGGGAATTCAGAGCTGTCCCCTCGCAAAAGAGTTACATTTCCTTTTCCAAACACAAAAACTCATCTTGGTCGTGTTGCCTGTAGATTTAAGCATGAATCGCCAATTTGCTTTGTTTTTTATTTCATTATGGAAACTCTGCCTAACCTCATTATAGTATGGTGTCAAAATACAAAATTTGGGATGGAAGAATGCAAAACTAATCAAGCCCTGAAAAATTTGAGGCAATTGCCAAGCGAGAAACCTGAATGCTGCTGACTGAATACACCTGAAAATCCCATTCACTCGATTTGGACGGAATTCAGAGCTGTCCCCTCTGCAAACGTGTTACATTTCATTTCCCAAAACACAAAAACTCATCTTTGTTTTGTTGCCTGTACATTTCTAAGCATGAAACGCCAATGTGCTGTGTTTTTTATTTCATTATGGATACTCTGCGTAAACTTATTTTTGAATGATGTCAGATTACAAAATTTGGAAAGGAAGGAGGCAAAACAAACAGAAACCCAGAATAAATTTATGCAATTGAAATCAAGAAATGTAATTGCTGCTGATTGAATACACCTGAAAATCCCATTCACACTTGATTTGGAGGGAATTCAGAGCTGTCCCCTCGGTAAAAGTGTTACATTGCATTTCCCAAAACACAAAAACACATGTTGGTCGTGTTGCCTGTAGATTTCCAAGATTGAAATGCCAATTTGCTGTGTTTTTTATTTCATTATGTATCCTCTGCCTAAACCCATTGTTGTATGCTTTCAGAATACAAAATTTGGAAAGGAAGGAGGCAAAACAAACACAAACGCATTATAAATTTAGACAACTTTCAATCAAAAAACCTGAATGCTGCTGACTCAAAACACCTGAAAATCCCAATCACTCACGATTTGGAGGGAATTAGAGCTGTCCCCTTGCAAATGGGTTACATTTCATTTTCCAAAACAGAGAAACTCAACTTGGTCATGTTGCCTGTGGATTTCTAAGCAGGAAATGCCAATTCACTGTGTTTTTTATGTTATTATGGATACTCTGCCTAACCTCTTTTTTGTATGATGTCATAACACAAAATATGGCAATGAAGAAAGCAAAACAAATACAAACCCAGAATAAATTGAGGCAATTGCCATTCAATAAACGTTAAAGCTGCTGATTCAATACACCTGAAAATAACATTCACACTCGATTTGGAGGGAATTCTTAGCTGTCCAATCGGCAAAAGGGTTACATTTCATTTCCCAAAACACAAAAACTCATCTTTGTTCTGTTGCCTGCAGATTTCTAAGCATCAAATGCGAATTTGATGTGTTTTTTATTTCATTATGGATACTCTGCCAACCTCATTTTTGAATGGTGTCAGATTACAAAATTTGGAAAGGAAGAATGCAAAACTAGTTCAAACCCTGGAATAATTGAGGCAATTGCCAATCAAGAAACCTAAATTCTGCTGAGTGAATACACCTGAAAATCCCATTCATACTCGACTTGGGCGGAATTCAGAGCTGTTCGCTCCGCATAAGTGTTACATTTCATTTCCCAAAACACAAAAACTCATCTTGGTCGTGTTGACTGTAGATTTCTAAGCATGAAACGCCAATCTTCTGTGTTTTTTATTTCATTATGGATACTCTGCCTAATCTTATTTTTGAATGATGTCAGATTACAAAATTTGGAAAGGAAGAAGGCAAAACAAACAGAAACCCGGAAACATTTATGCAATTGAAACCAAGAAAGTTAAATGCTGCTGATTGAACACACCTGACAATCCCATCACACTCAATTTGGAGGGAATTCAGAGCTGTCCCCTCGCAAAAGAGTTACATTTCCTTTTCCAAACACAAAAACTCATCTTGGTCGTGTTGCCTGTAGATTTAAGCATGAATCGCCAATTTGCTTTGTTTTTTATTTCATTATGGAAACTCTGCCTAACCTCATTATAGTATGGTGTCAAAATACAAAATTTGGGATGGAAGAATGCAAAACTAATCAAGCCCTGAAAAAATTGAGGCAATTGCCAAGCGAGAAACCAGAATGCTGCTGACTGAATACACCTGAAAATCCCATTCACACTCGATTTGGACGGAATTCAGAGCTGTCCCCTCTGCAAACGTGTTACATTTCATTTCCCAAAACACAAAAACTCATCTTTGTTTTGTTGCCTGTACATTTCTAAGCATGAAACGCCAATGTGCTGTGTTTTTTATTTCATTATGGATACTCTGCGTAAACTTATTTTTGAATGATGTCAGATTACAAAATTTGAAAAGGAAGGAGGCAAAACAAACAGAAACCCAGAATAAATTTATGCAATTGAAATCAAGAAATGTAATTGCTGCTGATTGAATACACCTGAAAATCCCATTCACACTTGATTTGGAGGGAATTCAGAGCTGTCCCCTCGGTAAAAGTGTTACATTGCATTTCCCAAAACACAAAAACACATGTTGGTCGTGTTGCCTGTAGATTTCCAAGATTGAAATGCCAATTTGCTGTGTTTTTTATTTCATTATGTATCCTCTGCCTAAACCCATTGTTGTATGCTTTCAGAATACAAAATTTGGAAAGGAAGGAGGCAAAACAAACACAAACGCATTATAAATTTAGACAACTTTCAATCAAAAAACCTGAATGCTGCTGACTCAATACACCTGAAAATCCCAATCACTCACGATTTGGAGGGAATTAGAGCTGTCCCCTTGCAAATGGGTTACATTTCATTTTCCAAAACAGAGAAACTCATCTTGGTCGTGTTGCCTGTGGATTTCTAAGCAGGAAATGCCAATTCACTGTGTTTTTTATGTTATTATGGATACTCTGCCTAACCTCTTTTTTGTATGATGTCATAACACAAAATATGGCAATGAAGAAAGCAAAACAAATACAAACCCAGAATAAATTGAGGCAATTGCCATTCAATAAACGTTAAAGCTGCTGATTCAATACACCTGAAAATAACATTCACACTCGATTTGGAGGGAATTCTTAGCTGTCCAATCGGCAAAAGGGTTACATTTCATTTCCCAAAACACAAAAACTCATCTTTGTTCTGTTGCCTGCAGATTTCTAAGCATGAAATGCGAATTTGATGTGTTTTTTATTTCATTATGGATACTCTGCCAACCTCATTTTTGAATGGTGTCAGATTACAAAATTTGGAAAGGAAGAATGCAAAACTAGTTCAAACCCTGGAATAATTGAGGCAATTGCCAATCAAGAAACCTAAATTCTGCTGAGTGAATACACCTGAAAATCCCATTCATACTCGACTTGGGCGGAATTCAGAGCTGTTCGCTCCGCATAAGTGTTACATTTCATTTCCCAAAACACAAAAACTCATCTTGGTCGTGTTGACTGTAGATTTCTAAGCATGAAACGCCAATCTGCTGTGTTTTTTATTTCATTATGGATACTCTGCCTAATCTTATTTTTGAATGATGTCAGATTACAAAATTTGGAAAGGAAGAAGGCAAAACAAACAGAAACCCGGAAACATTTATGCAATTGAAATCAAGAAACTTAAATGCTGCTGATTGAATACACCTGACAATCCCATCACACTCAATTTGGAGGGAATTCAGAGCTGTCCCCTCGCAAAAGAGTTACATTTCCTTTTCCAAACACAAAAACTCATCTTGGTCGTGTTGCCTGTAGATTTAAGCATGAATCGCCAATTTGCTTTGTTTTTTATTTCATCATGGAAACTCTGCCTAACCTCATTATAGTATGGTGTCAGAATAAAATTTGGGATGGAAGAATGCAAAACTAATCAAGCCCTGAAAAATTTGAGGCAATTGCCAAGCGAGAAACCTGAATGCTGCTGACTGAATACACCTGAAAATCCCATTCACACTCGATTTGGACGGAATTCAGAGCTGTCCCCTCTGCAAACGTGTTACATTTCATTTCCCAAAACACAAAAACTCATCTTTGTTTTGTTGCCTGTACATTTCTAAGCATGAAACGCCAATGTGCTGTGTTTTTTATTTCATTATGGATACTCTGCGTAAACTTATTTTTGAATGATGTCAGATTACAAAATTTGGAAAGGAAGGAGGCAAAACAAACAGAAACCCAGAATAAATTTATGCAATTGAAATCAAGAAATGTAATTGCTGCTGATTGAATACACCTGAAAATCCCATTCACACTTGATTTGGAGGGAATTCAGAGCTGTGCCCTCGGTAAAAGTGTTACATTGCATTTCCCAAAACACAAAAACACATGTTGGTCGTGTTGCCTGTAGATTTCCAAGATTGAAATGCCAATTTGCTGTGTTTTTTATTTCATTATGTATCCTCTGCCTAAACCCATTGTTGTATGCTTTCAGAATACAAAATTTGGAAAGGAAGGAGGCAAAACAAACACAAACGCATTATAAATTTAGACAACTTTCAATCAAAAAACCTGAATGCTGCTGACTCAATACACCTGAAAATCCCAATCACTCACGATTTGGAGGGAATTAGAGCTGTCCCCTTGCAAATGGGTTACATTTCATTTTCCAAAACAGAGAAACTCATCTTGGTCGTGTTGCCTGTGGATTTCTAAGCAGGAAATGCCAATTCACTGTGTTTTTTATGTTATTATGGATACTCTGCCTAACCTCTTTTTTGTATGATGTCATAACACAAAATATGGCAATGAAGAAAGCAAAACAAATACAAACCCAGAATAAAGTGAGGCAATTGCCATTCAATAAACGTTAAAGCTGCTGATTCAATACACCTGAAAATAACATTCACACTCGATTTGGAGGGAATTCTTAGCTGTCCAATCGGCAAAAGGGTTACATTTCATTTCCCAAAACACAAAAACTCATCTTTGTTCTGTTGCCTGCAGATTTCTAAGCATGAAATGCGAATTTGATGTGTTTTTTATTTCATTATGGATACTCTGCCTAACCTCATTTTTGAATGGTGTCAGATTACAAAATTTGGAAAGGAAGAATGCAAAACTAGTTCAAACCCTGGAATAATTGAGGCAATTGCCAATCAAGAAACCTAAATTCTGCTGAGTGAATACACCTGAAAATCCCATTCATACTCGACTTGGGCGGAATTCAGAGCTGTTCGCTCCGCATAAGTGTTACATTTCATTTCCCAAAACACAAAAACTCATCTTGGTCGTGTTGACTGTAGATTTCTAAGCATGAAACCCAATCTGCTGTGTTTTTTATTTCATTATGGATACTCTGCCTAATCTTATTTTTGAATGATGTCAGATTACAAAATTTGGAAAGGAAGAAGGCAAAACAAACAGAAACCCGGAAACATTTATGCAATTGAAATCAAGAAACTTAAATGCTGCTGATTGAATACACCTGACAATCCCATCACACTCAATTTGGAGGGAATTCAGAGCTGTCCCCTCGCAAAAGAGTTACATTTCCTTTTCCAAACACAAAAACTCATCTTGGTCGTGTTGCCTGTAGATTTAAGCATGAATCGCCAATTTGCTTTGTTTTTTATTTCATTATGGAAACTCTGCCTAACCTCATTATAGTATGGTGTCAAAATACAAAATTTGGGATGGAAGAATGCAAAACTAATCAAGCCCTGAAAAATTTGAGGCAATTGCCAAGCGAGAAACCTGAATGCTGCTGACTGAATACACCTGAAAATCCCATTCACTCGATTTGGACGGAATTCAGAGCTGTCCCCTCTGCAAACGTGTTACATTTCATTTCCCAAAACACAAAAACTCATCTTTGTTTTGTTGCCTGTACATTTCTAAGCATGAAACGCCAATGTGCTGTGTTTTTTATTTCATTATGGATACTCTGCGTAAACTTATTTTTGAATGATGTCAGATTACAAAATTTGGAAAGGAAGGAGGCAAAACAAACAGAAACCCAGAATAAATTTATGCAATTGAAATCAAGAAATGTAATTGCTGCTGATTGAATACACCTGAAAATCCCATTCACACTTGATTTGGAGGGAATTCAGAGCTGTCCCCTCGGTAAAAGTGTTACATTGCATTTCCCAAAACACAAAAACACATGTTGGTCGTGTTGCCTGTAGATTTCCAAGATTGAAATGCCAATTTGCTGTGTTTTTTATTTCATTATGTATCCTCTGCCTAAACCCATTGTTGTATGCTTTCAGAATACAAAATTTGGAAAGGAAGGAGGCAAAACAAACACAAACGCATTATAAATTTAGACAACTTTCAATCAAAAAACCTGAATGCTGCTGACTCAAAACACCTGAAAATCCCAATCACTCACGATTTGGAGGGAATTAGAGCTGTCCCCTTGCAAATGGGTTACATTTCATTTTCCAAAACAGAGAAACTCAACTTGGTCATGTTGCCTGTGGATTTCTAAGCAGGAAATGCCAATTCACTGTGTTTTTTATGTTATTATGGATACTCTGCCTAACCTCTTTTTTGTATGATGTCATAACACAAAATATGGCAATGAAGAAAGCAAAACAAATACAAACCCAGAATAAATTGAGGCAATTGCCATTCAATAAACGTTAAAGCTGCTGATTCAATACACCTGAAAATAACATTCACACTCGATTTGGAGGGAATTCTTAGCTGTCCAATCGGCAAAAGGGTTACATTTCATTTCCCAAAACACAAAAACTCATCTTTGTTCTGTTGCCTGCAGATTTCTAAGCATCAAATGCGAATTTGATGTGTTTTTTATTTCATTATGGATACTCTGCCAACCTCATTTTTGAATGGTGTCAGATTACAAAATTTGGAAAGGAAGAATGCAAAACTAGTTCAAACCCTGGAATAATTGAGGCAATTGCCAATCAAGAAACCTAAATTCTGCTGAGTGAATACACCTGAAAATCCCATTCATACTCGACTTGGGCGGAATTCAGAGCTGTTCGCTCCGCATAAGTGTTACATTTCATTTCCCAAAACACAAAAACTCATCTTGGTCGTGTTGACTGTAGATTTCTAAGCATGAAACGCCAATCTTCTGTGTTTTTTATTTCATTATGGATACTCTGCCTAATCTTATTTTTGAATGATGTCAGATTACAAAATTTGGAAAGGAAGAAGGCAAAACAAACAGAAACCCGGAAACATTTATGCAATTGAAACCAAGAAAGTTAAATGCTGCTGATTGAACACACCTGACAATCCCATCACACTCAATTTGGAGGGAATTCAGAGCTGTCCCCTCGCAAAAGAGTTACATTTCCTTTTCCAAACACAAAAACTCATCTTGGTCGTGTTGCCTGTAGATTTAAGCATGAATCGCCAATTTGCTTTGTTTTTTATTTCATTATGGAAACTCTGCCTAACCTCATTATAGTATGGTGTCAAAATACAAAATTTGGGATGGAAGAATGCAAAACTAATCAAGCCCTGAAAAAATTGAGGCAATTGCCAAGCGAGAAACCAGAATGCTGCTGACTGAATACACCTGAAAATCCCATTCACACTCGATTTGGACGGAATTCAGAGCTGTCCCCTCTGCAAACGTGTTACATTTCATTTCCCAAAACACAAAAACTCATCTTTGTTTTGTTGCCTGTACATTTCTAAGCATGAAACGCCAATGTGCTGTGTTTTTTATTTCATTATGGATACTCTGCGTAAACTTATTTTTGAATGATGTCAGATTACAAAATTTGAAAAGGAAGGAGGCAAAACAAACAGAAACCCAGAATAAATTTATGCAATTGAAATCAAGAAATGTAATTGCTGCTGATTGAATACACCTGAAAATCCCATTCACACTTGATTTGGAGGGAATTCAGAGCTGTCCCCTCGGTAAAAGTGTTACATTGCATTTCCCAAAACACAAAAACACATGTTGGTCGTGTTGCCTGTAGATTTCCAAGATTGAAATGCCAATTTGCTGTGTTTTTTATTTCATTATGTATCCTCTGCCTAAACCCATTGTTGTATGCTTTCAGAATACAAAATTTGGAAAGGAAGGAGGCAAAACAAACACAAACGCATTATAAATTTAGACAACTTTCAATCAAAAAACCTGAATGCGTCTGACTCAATACACCTGAAAATCCCAATCACTCACGATTTGGAGGGAATTAGAGCTGTCCCCTTGCAAATGGGTTACATTTCATTTTCCAAAACAGAGAAACTCATCTTGGTCGTGTTGCCTGTGGATTTCTAAGCAGGAAATGCCAATTCACTGTGTTTTTTATGTTATTATGGATACTCTGCCTAACCTCTTTTTTGTATGATGTCATAACACAAAATATGGCAATGAAGAAAGCAAAACAAATACAAACCCAGAATAAATTGAGGCAATTGCCATTCAATAAACGTTAAAGCTGCTGATTCAATACACCTGAAAATAACATTCACACTCGATTTGGAGGGAATTCTTAGCTGTCCAATCGGCAAAAGGGTTACATTTCATTTCCCAAAACACAAAAACTCATCTTTGTTCTGTTGCCTGCAGATTTCTAAGCATGAAATGCGAATTTGATGTGTTTTTTATTTCATTATGGATACTCTGCCAACCTCATTTTTGAATGGTGTCAGATTACAAAATTTGGAAAGGAAGAATGCAAAACTAGTTCAAACCCTGGAATAATTGAGGCAATTGCCAATCAAGAAACCTAAATTCTGCTGAGTGAATACACCTGAAAATCCCATTCATACTCGACTTGGGCGGAATTCAGAGCTGTTCGCTCCGCATAAGTGTTACATTTCATTTCCCAAAACACAAAAACTCATCTTGGTCGTGTTGACTGTAGATTTCTAAGCATGAAACGCCAATCTGCTGTGTTTTTTATTTCATTATGGATACTCTGCCTAATCTTATTTTTGAATGATGTCAGATTACAAAATTTGGAAAGGAAGAAGGCAAAACAAACAGAAACCCGGAAACATTTATGCAATTGAAATCAAGAAACTTAAATGCTGCTGATTGAATACACCTGACAATCCCATCACACTCAATTTGGAGGGAATTCAGAGCTGTCCCCTCGCAAAAGAGTTACATTTCCTTTTCCAAACACAAAAACTCATCTTGGTCGTGTTGCCTGTAGATTTAAGCATGAATCGCCAATTTGCTTTGTTTTTTATTTCATCATGGAAACTCTGCCTAACCTCATTATAGTATGATGTCAGAATAAAATTTGGGATGGAAGAATGCAAAACTAATCAAGCCCTGAAAAATTTGAGGCAATTGCCAAGCGAGAAACCTGAATGCTGCTGACTGAATACACCTGAAAATCCCATTCACACTCGATTTGGACGGAATTCAGAGCTGTCCCCTCTGCAAACGTGTTACATTTCATTTCCCAAAACACAAAAACTCATCTTTGTTTTGTTGCCTGTACATTTCTAAGCATGAAACGCCAATGTGCTGTGTTTTTTATTTCATTATGGATACTCTGCGTAAACTTATTTTTGAATGATGTCAGATTACAAAATTTGGAAAGGAAGGAGGCAAAACAAACAGAAACCCAGAATAAATTTATGCAATTGAAATCAAGAAATGTAATTGCTGCTGATTGAATACACCTGAAAATCCCATTCACACTTGATTTGGAGGGAATTCAGAGCTGTCCCCTCGGTAAAAGTGTTACATTGCATTTCCCAAAACACAAAAACACATGTTGGTCGTGTTGCCTGTAGATTTCCAAGATTGAAATGCCAATTTGCTGTGTTTTTTATTTCATTATGTATCCTCTGCCTAAACCCATTGTTGTATGCTTTCAGAATACAAAATTTGGAAAGGAAGGAGGCAAAACAAACACAAACGCATTATAAATTTAGACAACTTTCAATCAAAAAACCTGAATGCTGCTGACTCAATACACCTGAAAATCCCAATCACTCACGATTTGGAGGGAATTAGAGCTGTCCCCTTGCAAATGGGTTACATTTCATTTTCCAAAACAGAGAAACTCATCTTGGTCGTGTTGCCTGTGGATTTCTAAGCAGGAAATGCCAATTCACTGTGTTTTTTATGTTATTATGGATACTCTGCCTAACCTCTTTTTTGTATGGTGTCATAACACAAAATATGGCAATGAAGAAAGCAAAACAAATACAAACCCAGAATAAAGTGAGGCAATTGCCATTCAATAAACGTTAAAGCTGCTGATTCAATACACCTGAAAATAACATTCACACTCGATTTGGAGGGAATTCTTAGCTGTCCAATCGGCAAAAGGGTTACATTTCATTTCCCAAAACACAAAAACTCATCTTTGTTCTGTTGCCTGCAGATTTCTAAGCATGAAATGCGAATTTGATGTGTTTTTTATTTCATTATGGATACTCTGCCTAACCTCATTTTTGAATGGTGTCAGATTACAAAATTTGGAAAGGAAGAATGCAAAACTAGTTCAAACCCTGGAATAATTGAGGCAATTGCCAATCAAGAAACCTAAATTCTGCTGAGTGAATACACCTGAAAATCCCATTCATACTCGACTTGGGCGGAATTCAGAGCTGTTCGCTCCGCATAAGTGTTACATTTCATTTCCCAAAACACAAAAACTCATCTTGGTCGTGTTGACTGTAGATTTCTAAGCATGAAACCCAATCTGCTGTGTTTTTTATTTCATTATGGATACTCTGCCTAATCTTATTTTTGAATGATGTCAGATTACAAAATTTGGAAAGGAAGAAGGCAAAACAAACAGAAACCCGGAAACATTTATGCAATTGAAATCAAGAAACTTAAATGCTGCTGATTGAATACACCTGACAATCCCATCACACTCAATTTGGAGGGAATTCAGAGCTGTCCCCTCGCAAAAGAGTTACATTTCCTTTTCCAAACACAAAAACTCATCTTGGTCGTGTTGCCTGTAGATTTAAGCATGAATCGCCAATTTGCTTTGTTTTTTATTTCATTATGGAAACTCTGCCTAACCTCATTATAGTATGGTGTCAAAATAAAATTTGGGATGGAAGAATGCAAAACTAATCAAGCCCTGAAAAATTTGAGGCAATTGCCAAGCGAGAAACCTGAATGCTGCTGACTGAATACACCTGAAAATCCCATTCACACTCGATTTGGACGGAATTCAGAGCTGTCCCCTCTGCAAATGTGTTACATTTCATTTCCCAAAACACAAAAACTCATCTTTGTTTTGTTGCCTGTACATTTCTAAGCATGAAATGCCAATGTGCTGTGTTTTTTATTTCATTATGGATACTCTGCGTAAACTTATTTTTGAATGATGTCAGATTACAAAATTTGGAAAGGAAGGAGGCAAAACAAACAGAAACCCAGAATAAATTTATGCAATTGAAATCAAGAAATGTAATTGCTGCTGATTGAATACACCTGAAAATCCCATTCACACTTGATTTGGAGGGAATTCAGAGCTGTCCCCTCGGTAAAAGTGTTACATTGCATTTCCCAAAACACAAAAACACATGTTGGTCGTGTTGCCTGTAGATTTCCAAGATTGAAATACCAATTTGCTGTGTTTTTTATTTCATTATGTATCCTCTGCCTAAACCCATTGTTGTTTTTTTCAGAATACAAAATTTGGAAAGGAAGGAGGCAAAACAAACACAAACGCATTATAAATTTAGACAACTTTCAATCAAAAAACCTGAATGCTGCTGACTCAATACACCTGAAAATCCCAATCACTCATGATTTGGAGGGAATTAGAGCTGTCCCCTTGCAAATGGGTTACATTTCATTTTCCAAAACAGAGAAACTCATCTTGGTCGTGTTGCCTGTGGATTTCTAAGCAGGAAACGCCAATTCACTGTGTTTTTTATGTCATTATGGATACTCTGCCTAACCTCTTTTTTGTATGGTGTCATAACACAAAATATGGCAATGAAGAAAGCAAAACAAATACAAACCCAGAATAAATTGAGGCAATTGCCATTCAATAAACGTTAAAGCTGCTGATTCAATACACCTGAAAATAACATTCACACTCGATTTGGAGGGAATTCTTAGCTGTCCAATCGGCAAAAGGGTTACATTTCATTTCCCAAAACACAAAAACTCATCTTTGTTCTGTTGCCTGCAGATTTCTAAGCATGAAATGCGAATTTGAAGTGTTTTTTATTTCATTATGGATACTCTGCCAACCTCATTTTTGAATGGTATCAGATTACAAAATTTGGAAAGGAAGAATGCAAAACTAGTTCAAACCCTGGAATAATTGAGGCAATTGCCAATCAAGAAACCTAAATTCTGCTGAGTGAATACACCTGAAAATCCCATTCATACTCGACTTGGGCGGAATTCAGAGCTGTTCGCTCCGCATAAGTGTTACATTTCATTTCCCAAAACACAAAAACTCATCTTGGTCGTGTTGACTGTAGATTTCTAAGCATGAAACGCCAATCTGCTGTGTTTTTTATTTCATTATGGATACTCTGCCTAATCTTATTTTTGAATGATGTCAGATTACAAAATTTGGAAAGGAAGAAGGCAAAACAAACAGAAACCCGGAAACATTTATGCAATTGAAATCAAGAAACTTAAATGCTGCTGATTGAATACACCTGACAATCCCATCACACTCAATTTGGAGGGAATTCAGAGCTGTCCCCTCGCAAAAGAGTTACATTTCCTTTTCCAAACACAAAAACTCATCTTGGTCGTGTTGCCTGTAGATTTAAGCATGAATCGCCAATTTGCTTTGTTTTTTATTTCATTATGGAAACTCTGCCTAACCTCATTATAGTATGGTGTCAAAATACAAAATTTGGGATGGAAGAATGCAAAACTAATCAAGCCCTGAAAAATTTGAGGCAATTGCCAAGCGAGAAACCTGAATGCTGCTGACTGAATACACCTGAAAATCCCATTCACACTCGATTTGGACGGAATTCAGAGCTGTCCCCTCTGCAAACGTGTTACATTTCATTTCCCAAAACACAAAAACTCATCTTTGTTTTGTTGCCTGTACATTTCTAAGCATGAAACGCCAATGTGCTGTGTTTTTTATTTCATTATGGATACTCTGCGTAAACTTATTTTTGAATGATGTCAGATTACAAAATTTGGAAAGGAAGGAGGCAAAACAAACAGAAACCCAGAATAAATTTATGCAATTGAAATCAAGAAATGTAATTGCTGCTGATTGAATACACCTGAAAATCCCATTCACACTTGATTTGGAGGGAATTCAGAGCTGTCCCCTCGGTAAAAGTGTTACATTGCATTTCCCAAAACACAAAAACACATGTTGGTCGTGTTGCCTGTAGATTTCCAAGATTGAAATGCCAATTTGCTGTGTTTTTTATTTCATTATGTATCCTCTGCCTAAACCCATTGTTGTATGCTTTCAGAATACAAAATTTGGAAAGGAAGGAGGCAAAACAAACACAAACGCATTATAAATTTAGACAACTTTCAATCAAAAAACCTGAATGCTGCTGACTCAATACACCTGAAAATCCCAATCACTCACGATTTGGAGGGAATTAGAGCTGTCCCCTTGCAAATGGGTTACATTTCATTTTCCAAAACAGAGAAACTCATCTTGGTCGTGTTGCCTGTGGATTTCTAAGCAGGAAACGCCAATTCACTGTGTTTTTTATGTCATTATGGATACTCTGCCTAACCTCTTTTTTGTATGGTGTCATAACACAAAATATGGCAATGAAGAAAGCAAAACAAATACAAACCCAGAATAAAGTGAGGCAATTGCCATTCAATAAACGTTAAAGCTGCTGATTCAATACACCTGAAAATAACATTCACACTCGATTTGGAGGGAATTCTTAGCTGTCCAATCGGCAAAAGGGTTACATTTCATTTCCCAAAACACAAAAACTCATCTTTGTTCTGTTGCCTGCAGATTTCTAAGCATGAAATGCGAATTTGATGTGTTTTTTATTTCATTATGGATACTCTGCCAACCTCATTTTTGAATGGTGTCAGATTACAAAATTTGGAAAGGAAGAATGCAAAACTAGTTCAAACCCTGGAATAATTGAGGCAATTGCCAATCAAGAAACCTAAATTCTGCTGAGTGAATACACCTGAAAATCCCATTCATACTCGACTTGGGCGGAATTCAGAGCTGTTCGCTCCGCATAAGTGTTACATTTCATTTCCCAAAACACAAAAACTCATCTTGGTCGTGTTGACTGTAGATTTCTAAGCATGAAACGCCAATCTGCTGTGTTTTTTATTTCATTATGGATACTCTGCCTAATCTTATTTTTGAATGATGTCAGATTACAAAATTTGGAAAGGAAGAAGGCAAAACAAACAGAAGCCCGGAAACATTTATGCAATTGAAATCAAGAAACTTAAATGCTGCTGATTGAATACACCTGACAATCCCATCACACTCAATTTGGAGGGAATTCAGAGCTGTCCCCTCGCAAAAGAGTTACATTTCCTTTTCCAAACACAAAAACTCATCTTGGTCGTGTTGCCTGTAGATTTAAGCATGAATCGCCAATTTGCTTTGTTTTTTATTTCATTATGGAAACTCTGCCTAACCTCATTATAGTATGGTGTCAGAATAAAATTTGGGATGGAAGAATGCAAAACTAATCAAGCCCTGAAAAATTTGAGGCAATTGCCAAGCGAGAAACCTGAATGCTGCTGACTGAATACACCTGAAAATCCCATTCACACTCGATTTGGACGGAATTCAGAGCTGTCCCCTCTGCAAACGTGTTACATTTCATTTCCCAAAACACAAAAACTCATCTTTGTTTTGTTGCCTGTACATTTCTAAGCATGAAACGCCAATGTGCTGTGTTTTTTATTTCATTATGGATACTCTGCGTAAACTTATTTTTGAATGATGTCAGATTACAAAATTTGGAAAGGAAGGAGGCAAAACAAACAGAAACCCAGAATAAATTTATGCAATTGAAATCAAGAAATGTAATTGCTGCTGATTGAATACACCTGAAAATCCCATTCACACTTGATTTGGAGGGAATTCAGAGCTGTCCCCTCGGTAAAAGTGTTACATTGCATTTCCCAAAACACAAAAACACATGTTGGTCGTGTTGCCTGTAGATTTCCAAGATTGAAATGCCAATTTGCTGTGTTTTTTATTTCATTATGTATCCTCTGCCTAAACCCATTGTTGTATGCTTTCAGAATACAAAATTTGGAAAGGAAGGAGGCAAAACAAACACAAACGCATTATAAATTTAGACAACTTTCAATCAAAAAACCTGAATGCTGCTGACTCAAAACACCTGAAAATCCCAATCACTCACGATTTGGAGGGAATTAGAGCTGTCCCCTTGCAAATGGGTTACATTTCATTTTCCAAAACAGAGAAACTCATCTTGGTCATGTTGCCTGTGGATTTCTAAGCAGGAAATGCCAATTCACTGTGTTTTTTATGTTATTATGGATACTCTGCCTAACCTCTTTTTTGTATGATGTCATAACACAAAATATGGCAATGAAGAAAGCAAAACAAATACAAACCCAGAATAAATTGAGGCAATTGCCATTCAATAAACGTTAAAGCTGCTGATTCAATACACCTGAAAATAACATTCACACTCGATTTGGAGGGAATTCTTAGCTGTCCAATCGGCAAAAGGGTTACATTTCATTTCCCAAAACACAAAAACTCATCTTTGTTCTGTTGCCTGCAGATTTCTAAGCATCAAATGCGAATTTGATGTGTTTTTTATTTCATTATGGATACTCTGCCAACCTCATTTTTGAATGGTGTCAGATTACAAAATTTGGAAAGGAAGAATGCAAAACTAGTTCAAACCCTGGAATAATTGAGGCAATTGCCAATCAAGAAACCTAAATTCTGCTGAGTGAATACACCTGAAAATCCCATTCATACTCGACTTGGGCAGAATTCAGAGCTGTTCGCTCCGCATAAGTGTTACATTTCATTTCCCAAAACACAAAAACTCATCTTGGTCGTGTTGACTGTAGATTTCTAAGCATGAAACGCCAATCTTCTGTGTTTTTTATTTCATTATGGATACTCTGCCTAATCTTATTTTTGAATGATGTCAGATTACAAAATTTGGAAAGGAAGAAGGCAAAACAAACAGAAACCCGGAAACATTTATGCAATTGAAATCAAGAAACTTAAATGCTGCTGATTGAATACACCTGACAATCCCATCACACTCAATTTGGAGGGAATTCAGAGCTGTCCCCTCGCAAAAGAGTTACATTTCCTTTTCCAAACACAAAAACTCATCTTGGTCGTGTTGCCTGTAGATTTAAGCATGAATCGCCAATTTGCTTTGTTTTTTATTTCATTATGGAAACTCTGCCTAACCTCATTATAGTATGGTGTCAAAATAAAATTTGGGATGGAAGAATGCAAAACTAATCAAGCCCTGAAAAATTTGAGGCAATTGCCAAGCGAGAAACCTGAATGCTGCTGACTGAATACACCTGAAAATCCCATTCACACTCGATTTGGACGGAATTCAGAGCTGTCCCCTCTGCAAATGTGTTACATTTCATTTCCCAAAACACAAAAACTCATCTTTGTTTTGTTGCCTGTACATTTCTAAGCATGAAATGCCAATGTGCTGTGTTTTTTATTTCATTATGGATACTCTGCGTAAACTTATTTTTGAATGATGTCAGATTACAAAATTTGGAAAGGAAGGAGGCAAAACAAACAGAAACCCAGAATAAATTTATGCAATTGAAATCAAGAAATGTAATTGCTGCTGATTGAATACACCTGAAAATCCCATTCACACTTGATTTGGAGGGAATTCAGAGCTGTCCCCTCGGTAAAAGTGTTACATTGCATTTCCCAAAACACAAAAACACATGTTGGTCGTGTTGCCTGTAGATTTCCAAGATTGAAATACCAATTTGCTGTGTTTTTTATTTCATTATGTATCCTCTGCCTAAACCCATTGTTGTTTTTTTCAGAATACAAAATTTGGAAAGGAAGGAGGCAAAACAAACACAAACGCATTATAAATTTAGACAACTTTCAATCAAAAAACCTGAATGCTGCTGACTCAATACACCTGAAAATCCCAATCACTCATGATTTGGAGGGAATTAGAGCTGTCCCCTTGCAAATGGGTTACATTTCATTTTCCAAAACAGAGAAACTCATCTTGGTCGTGTTGCCTGTGGATTTCTAAGCAGGAAACGCCAATTCACTGTGTTTTTTATGTCATTATGGATACTCTGCCTAACCTCTTTTTTGTATGGTGTCATAACACAAAATATGGCAATGAAGAAAGCAAAACAAATACAAACCCAGAATAAATTGAGGCAATTGCCATTCAATAAACGTTAAAGCTGCTGATTCAATACACCTGAAAATAACATTCACACTCGATTTGGAGGGAATTCTTAGCTGTCCAATCGGCAAAAGGGTTACATTTCATTTCCCAAAACACAAAAACTCATCTTTGTTCTGTTGCCTGCAGATTTCTAAGCATGAAATGCGAATTTGAAGTGTTTTTTATTTCATTATGGATACTCTGCCAACCTCATTTTTGAATGGTATCAGATTACAAAATTTGGAAAGGAAGAATGCAAAACTAGTTCAAACCCTGGAATAATTGAGGCAATTGCCAATCAAGAAACCTAAATTCTGCTGAGTGAATACACCTGAAAATCCCATTCATACTCGACTTGGGCGGAATTCAGAGCTGTTCGCTCCGCATAAGTGTTACATTTCATTTCCCAAAACACAAAAACTCATCTTGGTCGTGTTGACTGTAGATTTCTAAGCATGAAACGCCAATCTGCTGTGTTTTTTATTTCATTATGGATACTCTGCCTAATCTTATTTTTGAATGATGTCAGATTACAAAATTTGGAAAGGAAGAAGGCAAAACAAACAGAAACCCGGAAACATTTATGCAATTGAAATCAAGAAACTTAAATGCTGCTGATTGAATACACCTGACAATCCCATCACACTCAATTTGGAGGGAATTCAGAGCTGTCCCCTCGCAAAAGAGTTACATTTCCTTTTCCAAACACAAAAACTCATCTTGGTCGTGTTGCCTGTAGATTTAAGCATGAATCGCCAATTTGCTTTGTTTTTTATTTCATTATGGAAACTCTGCCTAACCTCATTATAGTATGGTGTCAAAATACAAAATTTGGGATGGAAGAATGCAAAACTAATCAAGCCCTGAAAAATTTGAGGCAATTGCCAAGCGAGAAACCTGAATGCTGCTGACTGAATACACCTGAAAATCCCATTCACACTCGATTTGGACGGAATTCAGAGCTGTCCCCTCTGCAAACGTGTTACATTTCATTTCCCAAAACACAAAAACTCATCTTTGTTTTGTTGCCTGTACATTTCTAAGCATGAAACGCCAATGTGCTGTGTTTTTTATTTCATTATGGATACTCTGCGTAAACTTATTTTTGAATGATGTCAGATTACAAAATTTGGAAAGGAAGGAGGCAAAACAAACAGAAACCCAGAATAAATTTATGCAATTGAAATCAAGAAATGTAATTGCTGCTGATTGAATACACCTGAAAATCCCATTCACACTTGATTTGGAGGGAATTCAGAGCTGTCCCCTCGGTAAAAGTGTTACATTGCATTTCCCAAAACACAAAAACACATGTTGGTCGTGTTGCCTGTAGATTTCCAAGATTGAAATGCCAATTTGCTGTGTTTTTTATTTCATTATGTATCCTCTGCCTAAACCCATTGTTGTATGCTTTCAGAATACAAAATTTGGAAAGGAAGGAGGCAAAACAAACACAAACGCATTATAAATTTAGACAACTTTCAATCAAAAAACCTGAATGCTGCTGACTCAATACACCTGAAAATCCCAATCACTCACGATTTGGAGGGAATTAGAGCTGTCCCCTTGCAAATGGGTTACATTTCATTTTCCAAAACAGAGAAACTCATCTTGGTCGTGTTGCCTGTGGATTTCTAAGCAGGAAACGCCAATTCACTGTGTTTTTTATGTCATTATGGATACTCTGCCTAACCTCTTTTTTGTATGGTGTCATAACACAAAATATGGCAATGAAGAAAGCAAAACAAATACAAACCCAGAATAAAGTGAGGCAATTGCCATTCAATAAACGTTAAAGCTGCTGATTCAATACACCTGAAAATAACATTCACACTCGATTTGGAGGGAATTCTTAGCTGTCCAATCGGCAAAAGGGTTACATTTCATTTCCCAAAACACAAAAACTCATCTTTGTTCTGTTGCCTGCAGATTTCTAAGCATGAAATGCGAATTTGATGTGTTTTTTATTTCATTATGGATACTCTGCCAACCTCATTTTTGAATGGTGTCAGATTACAAAATTTGGAAAGGAAGAATGCAAAACTAGTTCAAACCCTGGAATAATTGAGGCAATTGCCAATCAAGAAACCTAAATTCTGCTGAGTGAATACACCTGAAAATCCCATTCATACTCGACTTGGGCGGAATTCAGAGCTGTTCGCTCCGCATAAGTGTTACATTTCATTTCCCAAAACACAAAAACTCATCTTGGTCGTGTTGACTGTAGATTTCTAAGCATGAAACGCCAATCTGCTGTGTTTTTTATTTCATTATGGATACTCTGCCTAATCTTATTTTTGAATGATGTCAGATTACAAAATTTGGAAAGGAAGAAGGCAAAACAAACAGAAGCCCGGAAACATTTATGCAATTGAAATCAAGAAACTTAAATGCTGCTGATTGAATACACCTGACAATCCCATCACACTCAATTTGGAGGGAATTCAGAGCTGTCCCCTCGCAAAAGAGTTACATTTCCTTTTCCAAACACAAAAACTCATCTTGGTCGTGTTGCCTGTAGATTTAAGCATGAATCGCCAATTTGCTTTGTTTTTTATTTCATTATGGAAACTCTGCCTAACCTCATTATAGTATGGTGTCAAAATACAAAATTTGGGATGGAAGAATGCAAAACTAATCAAGCCCTGAAAAATTTGAGGCAATTGCCAAGCGAGAAACCTGAATGCTGCTGACTGAATACACCTGAAAATCCCATTCACACTCGATTTGGACGGAATTCAGAGCTGTCCCCTCTGCAAACGTGTTACATTTCATTTCCCAAAACACAAAAACTCATCTTTGTTTTGTTGCCTGTACATTTCTAAGCATGAAACGCCAATGTGCTGTGTTTTTTATTTCATTATGGATACTCTGCGTAAACTTATTTTTGAATGATGTCAGATTACAAAATTTGGAAAGGAAGGAGGCAAAACAAACAGAAACCCAGAATAAATTTATGCAATTGAAATCAAGAAATGTAATTGCTGCTGATTGAATACACCTGAAAATCCCATTCACACTTGATTTGGAGGGAATTCAGAGCTGTCCCCTCGGTAAAAGTGTTACATTGCATTTCCCAAAACACAAAAACACATGTTGGTCGTGTTGCCTGTAGATTTCCAAGATTGAAATGCCAATTTGCTGTGTTTTTTATTTCATTATGTATCCTCTGCCTAAACCCATTGTTGTATGCTTTCAGAATACAAAATTTGGAAAGGAAGGAGGCAAAACAAACACAAACGCATTATAAATTTAGACAACTTTCAATCAAAAAACCTGAATGCTGCTGACTCAAAACACCTGAAAATCCCAATCACTCACGATTTGGAGGGAATTAGAGCTGTCCCCTTGCAAATGGGTTACATTTCATTTTCCAAAACAGAGAAACTCATCTTGGTCATGTTGCCTGTGGATTTCTAAGCAGGAAATGCCAATTCACTGTGTTTTTTATGTTATTATGGATACTCTGCCTAACCTCTTTTTTGTATGATGTCATAACACAAAATATGGCAATGAAGAAAGCAAAACAAATACAAACCCAGAATAAATTGAGGCAATTGCCATTCAATAAACGTTAAAGCTGCTGATTCAATACACCTGAAAATAACATTCACACTCGATTTGGAGGGAATTCTTAGCTGTCCAATCGGCAAAAGGGTTACATTTCATTTCCCAAAACACAAAAACTCATCTTTGTTCTGTTGCCTGCAGATTTCTAAGCATCAAATGCGAATTTGATGTGTTTTTTATTTCATTATGGATACTCTGCCAACCTCATTTTTGAATGGTGTCAGATTACAAAATTTGGAAAGGAAGAATGCAAAACTAGTTCAAACCCTGGAATAATTGAGGCAATTGCCAATCAAGAAACCTAAATTCTGCTGAGTGAATACACCTGAAAATCCCATTCATACTCGACTTGGGCGGAATTCAGAGCTGTTCGCTCCGCATAAGTGTTACATTTCATTTCCCAAAACACAAAAACTCATCTTGGTCGTGTTGACTGTAGATTTCTAAGCATGAAACGCCAATCTTCTGTGTTTTTTATTTCATTATGGATACTCTGCCTAATCTTATTTTTGAATGATGTCAGATTACAAAATTTGGAAAGGAAGAAGGCAAAACAAACAGAAACCCGGAAACATTTATGCAATTGAAACCAAGAAAGTTAAATGCTGCTGATTGAACACACCTGACAATCCCATCACACTCAATTTGGAGGGAATTCAGAGCTGTCCCCTCGCAAAAGAGTTACATTTCCTTTTCCAAACACAAAAACTCATCTTGGTCGTGTTGCCTGTAGATTTAAGCATGAATCGCCAATTTGCTTTGTTTTTTATTTCATTATGGAAACTCTGCCTAACCTCATTATAGTATGGTGTCAAAATACAAAATTTGGGATGGAAGAATGCAAAACTAATCAAGCCCTGAAAAAATTGAGGCAATTGCCAAGCGAGAAACCAGAATGCTGCTGACTGAATACACCTGAAAATCCCATTCACACTCGATTTGGACGGAATTCAGAGCTGTCCCCTCTGCAAACGTGTTACATTTCATTTCCCAAAACACAAAAACTCATCTTTGTTTTGTTGCCTGTACATTTCTAAGCATGAAACGCCAATGTGCTGTGTTTTTTATTTCATTATGGATACTCTGCGTAAACTTATTTTTGAATGATGTCAGATTACAAAATTTGAAAAGGAAGGAGGCAAAACAAACAGAAACCCAGAATAAATTTATGCAATTGAAATCAAGAAATGTAATTGCTGCTGATTGAATACACCTGAAAATCCCATTCACACTTGATTTGGAGGGAATTCAGAGCTGTGCCCTCGGTAAAAGTGTTACATTGCATTTCCCAAAACACAAAAACACATGTTGGTCGTGTTGCCTGTAGATTTCCAAGATTGAAATGCCAATTTGCTGTGTTTTTTATTTCATTATGTATCCTCTGCCTAAACCCATTGTTGTATGCTTTCAGAATACAAAATTTGGAAAGGAAGGAGGCAAAACAAACACAAACGCATTATAAATTTAGACAACTTTCAATCAAAAAACCTGAATGCTGCTGACTCAATACACCTGAAAATCCCAATCACTCACGATTTGGAGGGAATTAGAGCTGTCCCCTTGCAAATGGGTTACATTTCATTTTCCAAAACAGAGAAACTCATCTTGGTCGTGTTGCCTGTGGATTTCTAAGCAGGAAATGCCAATTCACTGTGTTTTTTATGTTATTATGGATACTCTGCCTAACCTCTTTTTTGTATGATGTCATAACACAAAATATGGCAATGAAGAAAGCAAAACAAATACAAACCCAGAATAAATTGAGGCAATTGCCATTCAATAAACGTTAAAGCTGCTGATTCAATACACCTGAAAATAACATTCACACTCGATTTGGAGGGAATTCTTAGCTGTCCAATCGGCAAAAGGGTTCCATTTCATTTCCCAAAACACAAAAACTCATCTTTGTTCTGTTGCCTGCAGATTTCTAAGCATGAAATGCGAATTTGATGTGTTTTTTATTTCATTATGGATACTCTGCCAACCTCATTTTTGAATGGTGTCAGATTACAAAATTTGGAAAGGAAGAATGCAAAACTAGTTCAAACCCTGGAATAATTGAGGCAATTGCCAATCAAGAAACCTAAATTCTGCTGAGTGAATACACCTGAAAATCCCATTCATACTCGACTTGGGCGGAATTCAGAGCTGTTCGCTCCGCATAAGTGTTACATTTCATTTCCCAAAACACAAAAACTCATCTTGGTCGTGTTGACTGTAGATTTCTAAGCATGAAACGCCAATCTGCTGTGTTTTTTATTTCATTATGGATACTCTGCCTAATCTTATTTTTGAATGATGTCAGATTACAAAATTTGGAAAGGAAGAAGGCAAAACAAACAGAAACCCGGAAACATTTATGCAATTGAAATCAAGAAACTTAAATGCTGCTGATTGAATACACCTGACAATCCCATCACACTCAATTTGGAGGGAATTCAGAGCTGTCCCCTCGCAAAAGAGTTACATTTCCTTTTCCAAACACAAAAACTCATCTTGGTCGTGTTGCCTGTAGATTTAAGCATGAATCGCCAATTTGCTTTGTTTTTTATTTCATCATGGAAACTCTGCCTAACCTCATTATAGTATGGTGTCAGAATAAAATTTGGGATGGAAGAATGCAAAACTAATCAAGCCCTGAAAAATTTGAGGCAATTGCCAAGCGAGAAACCTGAATGCTGCTGACTGAATACACCTGAAAATCCCATTCACACTCGATTTGGACGGAATTCAGAGCTGTCCCCTCTGCAAACGTGTTACATTTCATTTCCCAAAACACAAAAACTCATCTTTGTTTTGTTGCCTGTACATTTCTAAGCATGAAACGCCAATGTGCTGTGTTTTTTATTTCATTATGGATACTCTGCGTAAACTTATTTTTGAATGATGTCAGATTACAAAATTTGGAAAGGAAGGAGGCAAAACAAACAGAAACCCAGAATAAATTTATGCAATTGAAATCAAGAAATGTAATTGCTGCTGATTGAATACACCTGAAAATCCCATTCACACTTGATTTGGAGGGAATTCAGAGCTGTCCCCTCGGTAAAAGTGTTACATTGCATTTCCCAAAACACAAAAACACATGTTGGTCGTGTTGCCTGTAGATTTCCAAGATTGAAATGCCAATTTGCTGTGTTTTTTATTTCATTATGTATCCTCTGCCTAAACCCATTGTTGTATGCTTTCAGAATACAAAATTTGGAAAGGAAGGAGGCAAAACAAACACAAACGCATTATAAATTTAGACAACTTTCAATCAAAAAACCTGAATGCTGCTGACTCAATACACCTGAAAATCCCAATCACTCACGATTTGGAGGGAATTAGAGCTGTCCCCTTGCAAATGGGTTACATTTCATTTTCCAAAACAGAGAAACTCATCTTGGTCGTGTTGCCTGTGGATTTCTAAGCAGGAAATGCCAATTCACTGTGTTTTTTATGTTATTATGGATACTCTGCCTAACCTCTTTTTTGTATGATGTCATAACACAAAATATGGCAATGAAGAAAGCAAAACAAATACAAACCCAGAATAAAGTGAGGCAATTGCCATTCAATAAACGTTAAAGCTGCTGATTCAATACACCTGAAAATAACATTCACACTCGATTTGGAGGGAATTCTTAGCTGTCCAATCGGCAAAAGGGTTACATTTCATTTCCCAAAACACAAAAACTCATCTTTGTTCTGTTGCCTGCAGATTTCTAAGCATGAAATGCGAATTTGATGTGTTTTTTATTTCATTATGGATACTCTGCCTAACCTCATTTTTGAATGGTGTCAGATTACAAAATTTGGAAAGGAAGAATGCAAAACTAGTTCAAACCCTGGAATAATTGAGGCAATTGCCAATCAAGAAACCTAAATTCTGCTGAGTGAATACACCTGAAAATCCCATTCATACTCGACTTGGGCGGAATTCAGAGCTGTTCGCTCCGCATAAGTGTTACATTTCATTTCCCAAAACACAAAAACTCATCTTGGTCGTGTTGACTGTAGATTTCTAAGCATGAAACCCAATCTGCTGTGTTTTTTATTTCATTATGGATACTCTGCCTAATCTTATTTTTGAATGATGTCAGATTACAAAATTTGGAAAGGAAGAAGGCAAAACAAACAGAAACCCGGAAACATTTATGCAATTGAAATCAAGAAACTTAAATGCTGCTGATTGAATACACCTGACAATCCCATCACACTCAATTTGGAGGGAATTCAGAGCTGTCCCCTCGCAAAAGAGTTACATTTCCTTTTCCAAACACAAAAACTCATCTTGGTCGTGTTGCCTGTAGATTTAAGCATGAATCGCCAATTTGCTTTGTTTTTTATTTCATTATGGAAACTCTGCCTAACCTCATTATAGTATGGTGTCAAAATAAAATTTGGGATGGAAGAATGCAAAACTAATCAAGCCCTGAAAAATTTGAGGCAATTGCCAAGCGAGAAACCTGAATGCTGCTGACTGAATACACCTGAAAATCCCATTCACACTCGATTTGGACGGAATTCAGAGCTGTCCCCTCTGCAAATGTGTTACATTTCATTTCCCAAAACACAAAAACTCATCTTTGTTTTGTTGCCTGTACATTTCTAAGCATGAAATGCCAATGTGCTGTGTTTTTTATTTCATTATGGATACTCTGCGTAAACTTATTTTTGAATGATGTCAGATTACAAAATTTGGAAAGGAAGGAGGCAAAACAAACAGAAACCCAGAATAAATTTATGCAATTGAAATCAAGAAATGTAATTGCTGCTGATTGAATACACCTGAAAATCCCATTCACACTTGATTTGGAGGGAATTCAGAGCTGTCCCCTCGGTAAAAGTGTTACATTGCATTTCCCAAAACACAAAAACACATGTTGGTCGTGTTGCCTGTAGATTTCCAAGATTGAAATGCCAATTTGCTGTGTTTTTTATTTCATTATGTATCCTCTGCCTAAACCCATTGTTGTATGCTTTCAGAATACAAAATTTGGAAAGGAAGGAGGCAAAACAAACACAAACGCATTATAAATTTAGACAACTTTCAATCAAAAAACCTGAATGCTGCTGACTCAATACACCTGAAAATCCCAATCACTCACGATTTGGAGGGAATTAGAGCTGTCCCCTTGCAAATGGGTTACATTTCATTTTCCAAAACAGAGAAACTCATCTTGGTCGTGTTGCCTGTGGATTTCTAAGCAGGAAATGCCAATTCACTGTGTTTTTTATGTTATTATGGATACTCTGCCTAACCTCTTTTTTGTATGATGTCATAACACAAAATATGGCAATGAAGAAAGCAAAACAAATACAAACCCAGAATAAATTGAGGCAATTGCCATTCAATAAACGTTAAAGCTGCTGATTCAATACACCTGAAAATAACATTCACACTCGATTTGGAGGGAATTCTTAGCTGTCCAATCGGCAAAAGGGTTCCATTTCATTTCCCAAAACACAAAAACTCATCTTTGTTCTGTTGCCTGCAGATTTCTAAGCATGAAATGCGAATTTGATGTGTTTTTTATTTCATTATGGATACTCTGCCAACCTCATTTTTGAATGGTGTCAGATTACAAAATTTGGAAAGGAAGAATGCAAAACTAGTTCAAACCCTGGAATAATTGAGGCAATTGCCAATCAAGAAACCTAAATTCTGCTGAGTGAATACACCTGAAAATCCCATTCATACTCGACTTGGGCGGAATTCAGAGCTGTTCGCTCCGCATAAGTGTTACATTTCATTTCCCAAAACACAAAAACTCATCTTGGTCGTGTTGACTGTAGATTTCTAAGCATGAAACGCCAATCTGCTGTGTTTTTTATTTCATTATGGATACTCTGCCTAATCTTATTTTTGAATGATGTCAGATTACAAAATTTGGAAAGGAAGAAGGCAAAACAAACAGAAACCCGGAAACATTTATGCAATTGAAATCAAGAAACTTAAATGCTGCTGATTGAATACACCTGACAATCCCATCACACTCAATTTGGAGGGAATTCAGAGCTGTCCCCTCGCAAAAGAGTTACATTTCCTTTTCCAAACACAAAAACTCATCTTGGTCGTGTTGCCTGTAGATTTAAGCATGAATCGCCAATTTGCTTTGTTTTTTATTTCATCATGGAAACTCTGCCTAACCTCATTATAGTATGGTGTCAGAATAAAATTTGGGATGGAAGAATGCAAAACTAATCAAGCCCTGAAAAATTTGAGGCAATTGCCAAGCGAGAAACCTGAATGCTGCTGACTGAATACACCTGAAAATCCCATTCACACTCGATTTGGACGGAATTCAGAGCTGTCCCCTCTGCAAACGTGTTACATTTCATTTCCCAAAACACAAAAACTCATCTTTGTTTTGTTGCCTGTACATTTCTAAGCATGAAACGCCAATGTGCTGTGTTTTTTATTTCATTATGGATACTCTGCGTAAACTTATTTTTGAATGATGTCAGATTACAAAATTTGGAAAGGAAGGAGGCAAAACAAACAGAAACCCAGAATAAATTTATGCAATTGAAATCAAGAAATGTAATTGCTGCTGATTGAATACACCTGAAAATCCCATTCACACTTGATTTGGAGGGAATTCAGAGCTGTCCCCTCGGTAAAAGTGTTACATTGCATTTCCCAAAACACAAAAACACATGTTGGTCGTGTTGCCTGTAGATTTCCAAGATTGAAATGCCAATTTGCTGTGTTTTTTATTTCATTATGTATCCTCTGCCTAAACCCATTGTTGTATGCTTTCAGAATACAAAATTTGGAAAGGAAGGAGGCAAAACAAACACAAACGCATTATAAATTTAGACAACTTTCAATCAAAAAACCTGAATGCTGCTGACTCAATACACCTGAAAATCCCAATCACTCACGATTTGGAGGGAATTAGAGCTGTCCCCTTGCAAATGGGTTACATTTCATTTTCCAAAACAGAGAAACTCATCTTGGTCGTGTTGCCTGTGGATTTCTAAGCAGGAAATGCCAATTCACTGTGTTTTTTATGTTATTATGGATACTCTGCCTAACCTCTTTTTTGTATGATGTCATAACACAAAATATGGCAATGAAGAAAGCAAAACAAATACAAACCCAGAATAAAGTGAGGCAATTGCCATTCAATAAACGTTAAAGCTGCTGATTCAATACACCTGAAAATAACATTCACACTCGATTTGGAGGGAATTCTTAGCTGTCCAATCGGCAAAAGGGTTACATTTCATTTCCCAAAACACAAAAACTCATCTTTGTTCTGTTGCCTGCAGATTTCTAAGCATGAAATGCGAATTTGATGTGTTTTTTATTTCATTATGGATACTCTGCCAACCTCATTTTTGAATGGTGTCAGATTACAAAATTTGGAAAGGAAGAATGCAAAACTAGTTCAAACCCTGGAATAATTGAGGCAATTGCCAATCAAGAAACCTAAATTCTGCTGAGTGAATACACCTGAAAATCCCATTCATACTCGACTTGGGCGGAATTCAGAGCTGTTCGCTCCGCATAAGTGTTACATTTCATTTCCCAAAACACAAAAACTCATCTTGGTCGTGTTGACTGTAGATTTCTAAGCATGAAACCCAATCTGCTGTGTTTTTTATTTCATTATGGATACTCTGCCTAATCTTATTTTTGAATGATGTCAGATTACAAAATTTGGAAAGGAAGAAGGCAAAACAAACAGAAACCCGGAAACATTTATGCAATTGAAATCAAGAAACTTAAATGCTGCTGATTGAATACACCTGACAATCCCATCACACTCAATTTGGAGGGAATTCAGAGCTGTCCCCTCGCAAAAGAGTTACATTTCCTTTTCCAAACACAAAAACTCATCTTGGTCGTGTTGCCTGTAGATTTAAGCATGAATCGCCAATTTGCTTTGTTTTTTATTTCATTATGGAAACTCTGCCTAACCTCATTATAGTATGGTGTCAAAATAAAATTTGGGATGGAAGAATGCAAAACTAATCAAGCCCTGAAAAATTTGAGGCAATTGCCAAGCGAGAAACCTGAATGCTGCTGACTGAATACACCTGAAAATCCCATTCACACTCGATTTGGACGGAATTCAGAGCTGTCCCCTCTGCAAATGTGTTACATTTCATTTCCCAAAACACAAAAACTCATCTTTGTTTTGTTGCCTGTACATTTCTAAGCATGAAATGCCAATGTGCTGTGTTTTTTATTTCATTATGGATACTCTGCGTAAACTTATTTTTGAATGATGTCAGATTACAAAATTTGGAAAGGAAGGAGGCAAAACAAACAGAAACCCAGAATAAATTTATGCAATTGAAATCAAGAAATGTAATTGCTGCTGATTGAATACACCTGAAAATCCCATTCACACTTGATTTGGAGGGAATTCAGAGCTGTCCCCTCGGTAAAAGTGTTACATTGCATTTCCCAAAACACAAAAACACATGTTGGTCGTGTTGCCTGTAGATTTCCAAGATTGAAATACCAATTTGCTGTGTTTTTTATTTCATTATGTATCCTCTGCCTAAACCCATTGTTGTATGCTTTCAGAATACAAAATTTGGAAAGGAAGGAGGCAAAACAAACACAAACGCATTATAAATTTAGACAACTTTCAATCAAAAAACCTGAATGCTGCTGACTCAATACACCTGAAAATCCCAATCACTCATGATTTGGAGGGAATTAGAGCTGTCCCCTTGCAAATGGGTTACATTTCATTTTCCAAAACAGAGAAACTCATCTTGGTCGTGTTGCCTGTGGATTTCTAAGCAGGAAACGCCAATTCACTGTGTTTTTTATGTCATTATGGATACTCTGCCTAACCTCTTTTTTGTATGGTGTCATAACACAAAATATGGCAATGAAGAAAGCAAAACAAATACAAACCCAGAATAAATTGAGGCAATTGCCATTCAATAAACGTTAAAGCTGCTGATTCAATACACCTGAAAATAACATTCACACTCGATTTGGAGGGAATTCTTAGCTGTCCAATCGGCAAAAGGGTTACATTTCATTTCCCAAAACACAAAAACTCATCTTTGTTCTGTTGCCTGCAGATTTCTAAGCATGAAATGCGAATTTGATGTGTTTTTTATTTCATTGTGGAAACTCTGCCTAACCTCATTTTTGAATGGTGTCAGAATACAAAATTTCGAAAGGGAGAATGCAAAACTAATTCAAACCCTGAAAAAATTGAGGCAATTGCCAAGCGAGAAACCTGAATGCTGCTGAGTGAATACACCTGAAAATCCCATTCACACTCGATTTGGACGGAATTCAGAGATGTTCCCTCCGCAAACGTGTGACATTTCATTTCCCAAAACACAAAAACTCATCTTGGTTGTGTTGCCTGTTATTTCTAAACATGAAACGCAATTTGCTTTGTTTTCCAAATCATTATGGATACTCTGCCTAACCTCATTTTTGTATGGTGTCAGAATACAATATTCTGAAAGAAGGCCTTAGAAATGCAAACCGAGTACAAATTGAGGCAATTGCCAAGTAAGAAACCTCAATGCTGCTGATTGAATACACCTGAAAATGCCATTCACACTCGATTTGGAGGGAATTGAGAGCAGTCCCCTCGGCAAAAGGGTTACATTTCATTTTCCAAAACACAAAAACTCATCTTAGTTGTGTTGCCTGTAATTTCTAAGCATGAAACGACAATTTGCTGTGTTTTTTATTTCATTATGGATACTCTGCCTAACCTCATTTTTGAATGGTGTCAGAATACAAAATTTGGAAAGGAAGTATGCAAAACTAATTCAAACCCTGGAAAATTGGGGCAATTGCCAAGCAAGAAACCTAAATGCTGCTGAATGAAAACACCTGAAAATCCCATTCACACTCGATTTGGACAGAGTTCAGAGCTGCCATCTCGCAAAACTGTTACATTTCATTTTCCTAAACAGAAACACTCATCTGGTCGTGTTGCCTGTAGATCCAAGTAGGAAACGCCAATTTGCTGTGTTTTTTATATCATTATGGATACTCTGCCTAACCTCATTTTTGAATGGTGTCAGAATAAAAAAATTTGGAAAGGAAGAATGCAAAACTAATTCAAACCCAGAAAAATTGAGGCAAGAGCCAAGCAAGAAGCCTGAATGCTGCTGACTGAATACACCTGAAAATTCCATTCACGATCGATTTGGGGGAATTAGAGCTGACCCCCCACAAAAGGGTTACATTTCATTTTCCAAAAACAAAAACTCATCTTGGTCGTATTGCCTGTAGATTTAAGCATGAAACGCCAATTTGCTGTGTTTTTTATTTCATTATGGAAACTCTGCCTAACCTCATTTTTGTATGGTGTCAGAATACAAAATTTGGAAAGGAAGAAGGCAAAACTAATTCAAACCCAGAATAAATTGAGGCAATTGCCAGTCAATAAACGTTAAAGCGGCTGGTTCAATACAACTGAAAATAACATTCACACTTGATTTGGAGGGAATTCTTACCTGTCCGATCGGCTAAAGAGTTACATTTAATTTTCCAAAATACAAAAACTCATCTTGGTTGTGTTGCCTGTAATTTCTCAGCATGAAACGCCAATTTGCTGTGTTTTTTATTTGATTATGGATACTCTGCGAAACCTCATTTTGGTATGGTGTCAGAATACAAAATTTGGAAATGAAGAATGCAAAACTAACTCAAACGCAGAACAAATTTAGGCAATTGCCAAGCGAGAAACATGAATGCTGCTAACTGAATACACCTGAAAATCCGACTCACACTTGATTTGGGGGAATTAGAGCTGTCCCCTCTCAAAAGGGTTACATTTCATTTTCCAAAACACAAAAACTCATCTAAGTCGTGTTGCCTGTAGATTTCTAAGCATGAAATGCCAATTTGCTGTGTTTTTCAAATCATTATGGATACTCTGCCTAACCTCATTTTTGAATGGTGTCAGAATACAAGATTTCGAAAAGGAGAAGGGAAAACAAACACAAACCCAGAAGAAATTTAAGAAATTGCCAATCAAGAAACCTGAATGTTGCTGATTGAATACACCTGAAAATCCGATTCACACTCGATTGGAGGGAATTCAGAGCTGTCCCCTCGCAAAAGGGTTACATATCGTTTTCCAAACACAAAAACTCATCTTGGTCATGTTGCCTGTAGATTTCTATGCATGAAACGCCAATTTGCTGTGTTTTTTATTTCATTATGGAAACTCTGCCTAACCTCATTTTTGAATGATGTCAGGTTACAAAATTTGGAAAGGAAGAAGGCAAAACACAGAAACCCGGAAACATTTATGCAATTGAAATCAAGAAACTTAAATGCTGCTGATTGAATACACCTGACAATCCCATCACACTCAATTTGGAGGGAATTCAGAGCTGTCCCCTCGCAAAAGAGTTACATTTCCTTTTCCAAACACAAAAACTCATCTTGGTCGTGTTGCCTGTAGATTTAAGCATGAATCGCCAATTTGCTTTGTTTTTTATTTCATTATGGAAACTCTGCCTAACCTCATTATAGTATGGTGTCAAAATACAAAATTTGGGATGGAAGAATGCAAAACTAATCAAGCCCTGAAAAAATTGAGGCAATTGCCAAGCGAGAAACCTGAATGCTGCTGAGTGAATACACCTGAAAATCCCATTCACACTCGATTTGGACGGAATTCAGAGCTGTCCCCTCTGCAAACGTGTTACATTTCATTTCCCAAAACACAAAAACTCATCTTTGTTTTGTTGCCTGTACATTTCTAAGCATGAAACGCCAATGTGCTGTGTTTTTTATTTCATTATGGATACTCTGCGTAAACTTATTTTTGAATGATGTCAGATTACAAAATTTGGAAAGGAAGGAGGCAAAACAAACAGAAACCCAGAATAAATTTATGCAATTGAAATCAAGAAATGTAATTGCTGCTGATTGAATACACCTGAAAATCCCATTCACACTTGATTTGGAGGGAATTCAGAGCTGTCCCCTCGGTAAAAGTGTTACATTGCATTTCCCAAAACACAAAAACACATGTTGGTCGTGTTGCCTGTAGATTTCCAAGATTGAAATGCCAATTTGCTGTGTTTTTTATTTCATTATGTATCCTCTGCCTAAACCCATTGTTGTATGCTTTCAGAATACAAAATTTGGAAAGGAAGGAGGCAAAACAAACACAAACGCATTATAAATTTAGACAACTTTCAATCAAAAAACCTGAATGCTGCTGACTCAATACACCTGAAAATCCCAATCACTCACGATTTGGAGGGAATTAGAGCTGTCCCCTTGCAAATGGGTTACATTTCATTTTCCAAAACAGAGAAACTCATCTTGGTCGTGTTGCCTGTGGATTTCTAAGCAGGAAACGCCAATTCACTGTGTTTTTTATGTCATTATGGATACTCTGCCTAACCTCTTTTTTGTATGGTGTCATAACACAAAATATGGCAATGAAGAAAGCAAAACAAATACAAACCCAGAATAAATTGAGGCAATTGCCATTCAATAAACGTTAAAGCTGCTGATTCAATACACCTGAAAATAACATTCACACTCGATTTGGAGGGAATTCTTAGCTGTCCAATCGGCAAAAGGGTTACATTTCATTTCCCAAAACACAAAAACTCATCTTTGTTCTGTTGCCTGCAGATTTCTAAGCATGAAATGCGAATTTGATGTGTTTTTTATTTCATTATGGATACTCTGCCTAACCTCATTTTTGAATGATGTCAGGTTACAAAATTTGGAAAGGAAGAAGGCAAAACACAGAAACCCGGAAACATTTATGCAATTGAAATCAAGAAACTTAAATGCTGCTGATTGAATACACCTGACAATCCCATCACACTCAATTTGGAGGGAATTCAGAGCTGTCCCTTCGCAAAAGAGTTACATTTCCTTTTCCAAACACAAAAACTCATCTTGGTCGTGTTGCCTGTAGATTTAAGCATGAATCGCCAATTTGCTTTGTTTTTTATTTCATTATGGAAACTCTGCCTAACCTCATTATAGTATGGTGTCAAAATACAAAATTTGGGATGGAAGAATGCAAAACTAATCAAGCCCTGAAAAAATTGAGGCAATTGCCAAGCGAGAAACCTGAATGCTGCTGACTGAATACACCTGAAAATCCCATTCACACTCGATTTGGATGGAATTCAGAGCTGTCCCCTCTGCAAACGTGTTACATTTCATTTCCCAAAACACAAAAACTCATCTTTGTTTTGTTGCCTGTACATTTCTAAGCATGAAACGCCAATGTGCTGTGTTTTTTATTTCATTATGGATACTCTGCGTAAACTTATTTTTGAATGATGTCAGATTACAAAATTTGGAAAGGAAGGAGGCAAAACAAACAGAAACCCAGAATAAATTTATGCAATTGAAATCAAGAAATGTAATTGCTGCTGATTGAATACACCTGAAAATCCCATTCACACTTGATTTGGAGGGAATTCAGAGCTGTCCCCTCGGTAAAAGTGTTACATTGCATTTCCCAAAACACAAAAACACATGTTGGTCGTGTTGCCTGTAGATTTCCAAGATTGAAATGCCAATTTGCTGTGTTTTTTATTTCATTATGTATCCTCTGCCTAAACCCATTGTTGTATGCTTTCAGAATACAAAATTTGGAAAGGAAGGAGGCAAAACAAACACAAACGCATTATAAATTTAGACAACTTTCAATCAAATCCTGAATGCTGCTGACTCAATACACCTGAAAATCCCAATCACTCACGATTTGGAGGGAATTAGAGCTGTCCCCTTGCAAATGGGTTACATTTCATTTTCCAAAACAGAGAAACTCATCTTGGTCGTGTTGCCTGTGGATTTCTAAGCAGGAAACGCCAATTCACTGTGTTTTTTATGTCATTATGGATACTCTGCCTAACCTCTTTTTTGTATGGTGTCATAACACAAAATATGGCAATGAAGAAAGCAAAACAAATACAAACCCAGAATAAATTGAGGCAATTGCCATTCAATAAACGTTAAAGCTGCTGATTCAATACACCTGAAAATAACATTCACACTCGATTTGGAGGGAATTCTTAGCTGTCCAATCGGCAAAAGGGTTACATTTCATTTCCCAAAACACAAAAACTCATCTTTGTTCTGTTGCCTGCACATTTCTAAGCATGAAATGCGAATTTGGTGTGTTTTTTATTTCATTATGGATACTCTGCCTAACCTCATTTTTGAATGGTGTCAGAATACAAAATTTGGAAAGGGAGAATGCAAAACTAATTCAAACCCTGAAAAAATTGAGGCAATTGCCAAGCGAGAAACCTGAATGCTGCTGAGTGAATACACCTGAAAATCCCATTCACACTCGATTTGGATGGAATTCAGAGATGTTCCCTCCGCAAACGTGTGACATTTCATTTCCCAAAACACAAAAACTCATCTTGGTTGTGTTGCCTGTAATTTCTAAACATGAAACGCCATTTGCTTTGTTTTCCAAATCATTATGGATACTCTGCCTAACCTCATTTTTGTATGGTGTCAGAATACAATATTCTGAAAGAAGGCCTTAGAAATGCAAACCGAGAACAAATTGAGGCAATTGCCAAGTAAGAAACCTCAATGCTGCTGAATGAATACACCTGAAAATGCCATTCACACTCGATTTGGAGGGAATTGAGAGCAGTCCCCTCGGCAAAAGGGTTACATTTCATTTTCCAAAACACAAAAACTCATCTTAGTTGTGTTGCCTGTAATTTCTAAGCATGAAACGACAATTTGCTGTGTTTTTTATTTCATTATGGATACTCTGCGTAAACTTATTTTTGAATGATGTCAGATTACAAAATTTGGAAAGGAAGGAGGCAAAACAAACAGAAACCCAGAATAAATTTATGCAATTGAAATCAAGAAATGTAATTGCTGCTGATTGAATACACCTGAAAATCCCATTCACACTTGATTTGGAGGGAATTCAGAGCTGTCCCCTCGGTAAAAGTGTTACATTGCATTTCCCAAAACACAAAAACACATCTTGGTCGTGTTGCCTGTAGATTTCCAAGATTGAAATGCCAATTTGCTGTGTTTTTTATTTCATTATGTATCCTCTGCCTAAACCCATTGTTGTATGCTTTCAGAATACAAAATTTGGAAAGGAAGGAGGCAAAACAAACACAAACGCATTATAAATTTAGACAACTTTCAATCAAAAAACCTGAATGCTGCTGACTCAATACACCTGAAAATCCCAATCACTCACGATTTGGAGGGAATTAGAGCTGTCCCCTTGCAAATGGGTTACATTTCATTTTCCAAAACAGAGAAACTCATCTTGGTCGTGTTGCCTGTGGATTTCTAAGCAGGAAACGCCAATTCACTGTGTTTTTTATGTCATTATGGATACTCTGCCTAACCTCTTTTTTGTATGGTGTCATAACACAAAATATGGCAATGAAGAAAGCAAAACAAATACAAACCCAGAATAAATTGAGGCAATTGCCATTCAATAAACGTTAAAGCTGCTGATTCAATACACCTGAAAATAACATTCACACTCGATTTGGAGGGAATTCTTAGCTGTCCAATCGGCAAAAGGGTTACATTTCATTTCCCAAAACACAAAAACTCATCTTTGTTCTGTTGCCTGCAGATTTCTAAGCATGAAATGCGAATTTGATGTGTTTTTTATTTCATTATGGAAACTCTGCCTAACCTCATTTTTGAATGGTGTCAGAATACAAAATTTGGAAAGGGAGAATGCAAAACTAATTCAAACCCTGAAAAAATTGAGGCAATTGCCAAGCGAGAAACCTGAATGCTGCTGAGTGAATACACCTGAAAATCCCATTCACACTCGATTTGGACGGAATTCAGAGATGTTCCCTCCGCAAACGTGTGACATTTCATTTCCCAAAACACAAAAACTCATCTTGGTTGTGTTGCCTGTTATTTCTAAACATGAAACGCAATTTGCTTTGTTTTCCAAATCATTATGGATACTCTGCCTAACCTCATTTTTGTATGGTGTCAGAATACAATATTCTGAAAGAAGGCCTTAGAAATGCAAACCGAGAACAAATTGAGGCAATTGCCAAGTAAGAAACCTCAATGCTGCTGATTGAATACACCTGAAAATGCCATTCACACTCGATTTGGAGGGAATTGAGAGCAGTCCCCTCGGCAAAAGGGTTACATTTCATTTTCCAAAACACAAAAACTCATCTTAGTTGTGTTGCCTGTAATTTCTAAGCATGAAACGACAATTTGCTGTGTTTTTTATTTCATTATGGATACTCTGCCTAACCTCATTTTTGAATGGTGTCAGAATACAAAATTTGGAAAGGAAGTATGCAAAACTAATTCAAACCCTGGAAAATTGAGGCAATTGCCAAGCAAGAAACCTAAATGCTGCTGAATGAAAACACCTGAAAATCCCATTCACACTCTATTTGGACAGAGTTCAGAGCTGCCATCTCGCAAAACTGTTACATTTCATTTTCCTAAACAGAAACACTCATCTGGTCGTGTTGCCTGTAGATCCAAGTAGGAAACGCCAATTTGCTGTGTTTTTTATATCATTATGGATACTCTGCCTAACCTCATTTTTGAATGGTGTCAGAATAAAAAAATTTGGAAAGGAAGAATGCAAAACTAATTCAAACCCAGAAAAATTGAGGCAAGAGCCAAGCAAGAAGCCTGAATGCTGCTGACTGAATACACCTGAAAATTCCATTCACGATCGATTTGGGGGAATTAGAGCTGACCCCCCACAAAAGGGTTACATTTCATTTTCCAAAAACAAAAACTCATCTTGGTCGTATTGCCTGTAGATTTAAGCATGAAACGCCAATTTGCTGTGTTTTTTATTTCATTATGGAAACTCTGCCTAACCTCATTTTTGTATGGTGTCAGAATACAAAATTTGGAAAGGAAGAAGGCAAAACTAATTCAAACCCAGAATAAATTGAGGCAATTGCCAGTCAATAAACGTTAAAGCGGCTGGTTCAATACAACTGAAAATAACATTCACACTCGATTTGGAGGGAATTCTTAGCTGTCCGATCGGCTAAAGAGTTACATTTAATTTTCCAAAACACAAAAACTCATCTTGGTTGTGTTGCCTGTAATTTCTCAGCATGAAACGCCAATTTGCTGTGTTTTTTATTTGATTATGGATACTCTGCGAAACCTCATTTTGGTATGGTGTCAGAATACAAAATTTGGAAATGTAGAATGCAAAACTAACTCAAACGCAGAACAAATTTAGGCAATTGCCAAGCGAGAAACATGAATGCTGCTAACTGAATACACCTGAAAATCCGACTCACACTTGATTTGGGGGAATTAGAGCTGTCCCCTCTCAAAAGGGTTACATTTCATTTTCCAAAACACAAAAACTCATCTAAGTCGTGTTGCCTGTAGATTTCTAAGCATGAAATGCCAATTTGCTGTGTTTTTCAAATCATTATGGATACTCTGCCTAACCTCATTTTTGAATGGTGTCAGAATACAAGATTTCGAAGGGAGAAGGGAAAACAAACACAAACCCAGAAGAAATTTAAGAAATTGCCAATCAAGAAACCTGAATGTTGCTGATTGAATACACCTGAAAATCCGATTCACACTCGATTGGAGGGAATTCAGAGCTGTCCCCTCGCAAAAGGGTTACATATCGTTTTCCAAACACAAAAACTCATCTTGGTCATGTTGCCTGTAGATTTCTATGCATGAAACGCCAATTTGCTGTGTTTTTTATTTCATTATGGAAACTCTGCCTAACCTCATTTTTGAATGATGTCAGGTTACAAAATTTGGAAAGGAAGAAGGCAAAACACAGAAACCCGGAAACATTTATGCAATTGAAATCAAGAAACTTAAATGCTGCTGATTGAATACACCTGACAATCCCATCACACTCAATTTGGAGGGAATTCAGAGCTGTCCCCTCGCAAAAGAGTTACATTTCCTTTTCCAAACACAAAAACTCATCTTGGTCGTGTTGCCTGTAGATTTAAGCATGAATCGCCAATTTGCTTTGTTTTTTATTTCATTATGGAAACTCTGCCTAACCTCATTATAGTATGGTGTCAAAATACAAAATTTGGGATGGAAGAATGCAAAACTAATCAAGCCCTGAAAAAATTGAGGCAATTGCCAAGCGAGAAACCTGAATGCTGCTGAGTGAATACACCTGAAAATCCCATTCACACTCGATTTGGACGGAATTCAGAGCTGTCCCCTCTGCAAACGTGTTACATTTCATTTCCCAAAACACAAAAACTCATCTTTGTTTTGTTGCCTGTACATTTCTAAGCATGAAACGCCAATGTGCTGTGTTTTTTATTTCATTATGGATACTCTGCGTAAACTTATTTTTGAATGATGTCAGATTACAAAATTTGGAAAGGAAGGAGGCAAAACAAACAGAAACCCAGAATAAATTTATGCAATTGAAATCAAGAAATGTAATTGCTGCTGATTGAATACACCTGAAAATCCCATTCACACTTGATTTGGAGGGAATTCAGAGCTGTCCCCTCGGTAAAAGTGTTACATTGCATTTCCCAAAACACAAAAACACATCTTGGTCGTGTTGCCTGTAGATTTCCAAGATTGAAATGCCAATTTGCTGTGTTTTTTATTTCATTATGTATCCTCTGCCTAAACCCATTGTTGTATGCTTTCAGAATACAAAATTTGGAAAGGAAGGAGGCAAAACAAACACAAACGCATTATAAATTTAGACAACTTTCAATCAAAAAACCTGAATGCTGCTGACTCAATACACCTGAAAATCCCAATCACTCACGATTTGGAGGGAATTAGAGCTGTCCCCTTGCAAATGGGTTACATTTCATTTTCCAAAACAGAGAAACTCATCTTGGTCGTGTTGCCTGTGGATTTCTAAGCAGGAAACGCCAATTCACTGTGTTTTTTATGTCATTATGGATACTCTGCCTAACCTCTTTTTTGTATGGTGTCATAACACAAAATATGGCAATGAAGAAAGCAAAACAAATACAAACCCAGAATAAATTGAGGCAATTGCCATTCAATAAACGTTAAAGCTGCTGATTCAATACACCTGAAAATAACATTCACACTCGATTTGGAGGGAATTCTTAGCTGTCCAATCGGCAAAAGGGTTACATTTCATTTCCCAAAACACAAAAACTCATCTTTGTTCTGTTGCCTGCAGATTTCTAAGCATGAAATGCGAATTTGATGTGTTTTTTATTTCATTATGGATACTCTGCCAAACCTCATTTTTGAATGATGTCAGGTTACAAAATTTGGAAAGGAAGAAGGCAAAACACAGAAACCCGGAAACATTTATGCAATTGAAATCAAGAAACTTAAATGCTGCTGATTGAATACACCTGACAATCCCATCACACTCAATTTGGAGGGAATTCAGAGCTGTCCCTTCGCAAAAGAGTTACATTTCCTTTTCCAAACACAAAAACTCATCTTGGTCGTGTTGCCTGTAGATTTAAGCATGAATCGCCAATTTGCTTTGTTTTTTATTTCATTATGGAAACTCTGCCTAACCTCATTATAGTATGGTGTCAAAATACAAAATTTGGGATGGAAGAATGCAAAACTAATCAAGCCCTGAAAAAATTGAGGCAATTGCCAAGCGAGAAACCTGAATGCTGCTGACTGAATACACCTGAAAATCCCATTCACACTCGATTTGGACGGAATTCAGAGCTGTCCCCTCTGCAAACGTGTTACATTTCATTTCCCAAAACACAAAAACTCATCTTTGTTTTGTTGCCTGTACATTTCTAAGCATGAAACGCCAATGTGCTGTGTTTTTTATTTCATTATGGATACTCTGCGTAAACTTATTTTTGAATGATGTCAGATTACAAAATTTGGAAAGGAAGGAGGCAAAACAAACAGAAACCCAGAATAAATTTATGCAATTGAAATCAAGAAATGTAATTGCTGCTGATTGAATACACCTGAAAATCCCATTCACACTTGATTTGGAGGGAATTCAGAGCTGTCCCCTCGGTAAAAGTGTTACATTGCATTTCCCAAAACACAAAAACACATCTTGGTCGTGTTGCCTGTAGATTTCCAAGATTGAAATGCCAATTTGCTGTGTTTTTTATTTCATTATGTATCCTCTGCCTAAACCCATTGTTGTATGCTTTCAGAATACAAAATTTGGAAAGGAAGGAGGCAAAACAAACACAAACGCATTATAAATTTAGACAACTTTCAATCAAATCCTGAATGCTGCTGACTCAATACACCTGAAAATCCCAATCACTCACGATTTGGAGGGAATTAGAGCTGTCCCCTTGCAAATGGGTTACATTTCATTTTCCAAAACAGAGAAACTCATCTTGGTCGTGTTGCCTGTGGATTTCTAAGCAGGAAACGCCAATTCACTGTGTTTTTTATGTCATTATGGATACTCTGCCTAACCTCTTTTTTGTATGGTGTCATAACACAAAATATGGCAATGAAGAAAGCAAAACAAATACAAACCCAGAATAAATTGAGGCAATTGCCATTCAATAAACGTTAAAGCTGCTGATTCAATACACCTGAAAATAACATTCACACTCGATTTGGAGGGAATTCTTAGCTGTCCAATCGGCAAAAGGGTTACATTTCATTTCCCAAAACACAAAAACTCATCTTTGTTCTGTTGCCTGCAGATTTCTAAGCATGAAATGCGAATTTGATGTGTTTTTTATTTCATTATGGAAACTCTGCCTAACCTCATTTTTGAATGGTGTCAGAATACAAAATTTGGAAAGGGAGAATGCAAAACTAATTCAAACCCTGAAAAAATTGAGGCAATTGCCAAGCGAGAAACCTGAATGCTGCTGAGTGAATACACCTGAAAATCCCATTCACACTCGATTTGGACGGAATTCAGAGATGTTCCCTCCGCAAACGTGTGACATTTCATTTCCCAAAACACAAAAACTCATCTTGGTTGTGTTGCCTGTTATTTCTAAACATGAAACGCAATTTGCTTTGTTTTCCAAATCATTATGGATACTCTGCCTAACCTCATTTTTGTATGGTGTCAGAATACAATATTCTGAAAGAAGGCCTTAGAAATGCAAACCGAGAACAAATTGAGGCAATTGCCAAGTAAGAAACCTCAATGCTGCTGATTGAATACACCTGAAAATGCCATTCACACTCGATTTGGAGGGAATTGAGAGCAGTCCCCTCGGCAAAAGGGTTACATTTCATTTTCCAAAACACAAAAACTCATCTTAGTTGTGTTGCCTGTAATTTCTAAGCATGAAACGACAATTTGCTGTGTTTTTTATTTCATTATGGATACTCTGCCTAACCTCATTTTTGAATGGTGTCAGAATACAAAATTTGGAAAGGAAGTATGCAAAACTAATTCAAACCCTGGAAAATTGAGGCAATTGCCAAGCAAGAAACCTAAATGCTGCTGAATGAAAACACCTGAAAATCCCATTCACACTCGATTTGGACAGAGTTCAGAGCTGCCATCTCGCAAAACTGTTACATTTCATTTTCCTAAACAGAAACACTCATCTGGTCGTGTTGCCTGTAGATCCAAGTAGGAAACGCCAATTTGCTGTGTTTTTTATATCATTATGGATACTCTGCCTAACCTCATTTTTGAATGGTGTCAGAATAAAAAAATTTGGAAAGGAAGAATGCAAAACTAATTCAAACCCAGAAAAATTGAGGCAAGAGCCAAGCAAGAAGCCTGAATGCTGCTGACTGAATACACCTGAAAATTCCATTCACGATCGATTTGGGGGAATTAGAGCTGACCCCCCACAAAAGGGTTACATTTCATTTTCCAAAAACAAAAACTCATCTTGGTCGTATTGCCTGTAGATTTAAGCATGAAACGCCAATTTGCTGTGTTTTTTATTTCATTATGGAAACTCTGCCTAACCTCATTTTTGTATGGTGTCAGAATACAAAATTTGGAAAGGAAGAAGGCAAAACTAATTCAAACCCAGAATAAATTGAGGCAATTGCCAGTCAATAAACGTTAAAGCGGCTGGTTCAATACAACTGAAAATAACATTCACACTCGATTTGGAGGGAATTCTTAGCTGTCCGATCGGCTAAAGAGTTACATTTAATTTTCCAAAACACAAAAACTCATCTTGGTTGTGTTGCCTGTAATTTCTCAGCATGAAACGCCAATTTGCTGTGTTTTTTATTTGATTATGGATACTCTGCGAAACCTCATTTTGGTATGGTGTCAGAATACAAAATTTGGAAATGTAGAATGCAAAACTAACTCAAACGCAGAACAAATTTAGGCAATTGCCAAGCGAGAAACATGAATGCTGCTAACTGAATACACCTGAAAATCCGACTCACACTTGATTTGGGGGAATTAGAGCTGTCCCCTCTCAAAAGGGTTACATTTCATTTTCCAAAACACAAAAACTCATCTAAGTCGTGTTGCCTGTAGATTTCTAAGCATGAAATGCCAATTTGCTGTGTTTTTCAAATCATTATGGATACTCTGCCTAACCTCATTTTTGAATGGTGTCAGAATACAAGATTTCGAAGGGAGAAGGGAAAACAAACACAAACCCAGAAGAAATTTAAGAAATTGCCAATCAAGAAACCTGAATGTTGCTGATTGAATACACCTGAAAATCCGATTCACACTCGATTGGAGGGAATTCAGAGCTGTCCCCTCGCAAAAGGGTTACATATCGTTTTCCAAACACAAAAACTCATCTTGGTCATGTTGCCTGTAGATTTCTATGCATGAAACGCCAATTTGCTGTGTTTTTTATTTCATTATGGAAACTCTGCCTAACCTCATTTTTGTATGGTGTCAGATTACAAAATTTGGAAAGGAAGAATGCAAAACTAATTCAAACCCTTGAAAAATTGAGGCAATTGCCAAGCGAGAAACCTGAATGCTGCTGACTGAATACACCTGAAAATCCCATTCACAGTCGATTTCAAGGGAATTAGAGCTGTCCCCTCTCCAAAGGGTTACATTTCATTTTCCAAACACAGTAACTCATCTTGGTCGTGTTACCTGTAGATTTCTAAGCATGAAACGCCAATGTGCTGTGTTTTTCATTGCATTATGTATACTCTGCCAACCTCATTTTTGAATGGTGTCAGATTACAAAATTTGGAAAGGAAGAATGCAAAACTAGTTGAAAACCTGGAATAATTGAGGCAATTGCCAATCAAGAAACCTAAATTCTGCTGAGTGAATACACCTGAAAATCCCATTCATACTCGACTTGGACGGAATTTAGTGCTGTTCGCTCTGCATAAGTGTTACATTTCATTTCCCAAAACACAAAAACTCATCTTGGTCGTGTTGACTGTAGATTTCTAAGCATGAAACGCCAATTTGCTGTGTTTTTTATTTCATTATGGATACTCTGCCTAATCTTATTTTTGAATGATGTCAGATTACAAAATTTGGAAAGGAAGAAGGCAAAACAAACAGAAACCCAGAAACATTTATGCAATTGAAATCAAGAAACTTAAATGCTGCTGATTGAATACACCTGACAATCCCATCACACTCAATTTGGAGGGAATTCAGAGCTGTCCCCTCGCAAAAGAGTTACATTTCCTTTTCCAAACACAAAAACTCATCTTGGTCGTGTTGCCTGTAGATTTAAGCATGAATCGCCAATTTGCTTTGTTTTTTATTTCATTATGGAAACTCTGCCTAACCTCATTATAGTATGGTGTCAAAATACAAAATTTGGGATGGAAGAATGCAAAACTAATCAAGCCCTGAAAAATTTGAGGCAATTGCCAAGCGAGAAACCTGAATGCTGCTGACTGAATACACCTGAAAATCCCATTCACACTCGATTTGGATGGAATTCAGAGCTGTCCCCTCTGCAAACGTGTTACATTTCATTTCCCAAAACACAAAAACTCATCTTTGTTTTGTTGCCTGTACATTTCTAAGCATGAAACGCCAATGTGCTGTGTTTTTTATTTCATTATGGATACTCTGCGTAAACTTATTTTTGAATGATGTCAGATTACAAAATTTGGAAAGGAAGGAGGCAAAACAAACAGAAACCCAGAATAAATTTATGCAATTGAATCAAGAAATGTAATTGCTGCTGATTGAATACACCTGAAAATCCCATTCACACTTGATTTGGAGGGAATTCAGAGCTGTCCCCTCGGTAAAAGTGTTACATTGCATTTCCCAAAACACAAAAACACATGTTGGTCGTGTTGCCTGTAGATTTCCAAGATTGAAATGCCAATTTGCTGTGTTTTTTATTTCATTATGTATCCTCTGCCTAAACCCATTGTTGTATGCTTTCAGAATACAAAATTTGGAAAGGAAGGAGGCAAAACAAACACAAACGCATTATAAATTTAGACAACTTTCAATCAAAAAACCTGAATGCTGCTGACTCAATACACCTGAAAATCCCAATCACTCACGATTTGGAGGGAATTAGAGCTGTCCCCTTGCAAATGGGTTACATTTCATTTTCCAAAACAGAGAAACTCATCTTGGTCGTGTTGCCTGTGGATTTCTAAGCAGGAAACGCCAATTCACTGTGTTTTTTATGTCATTATGGATACTCTGCCTAACCTCTTTTTTGTATGGTGTCATAACACAAAATATGGCAATGAAGAAAGCAAAACAAATTCAAACCCAGAATAAATTGAGGCAATTGCCATTCAATAAACGTTAAAGCTGCTGATTCAATACACCTGAAAATAACATTCACACTCGATTTGGAGGGAATTCTTAGCTGTCCAATCGGCAAAAGGGTTACATTTCATTTTCCTAAACAGAAACACTCATCTGGTCGTGTTGCCTGTAGATCCAAGTAGGAAACGCCAATTTGCTGTGTTTTTTATATCATTATGGATACTCTGCCTAACCTCATTTTTGAATGGTGTCAGAATAAAAAAATTTGGAAAGGAAGAATGCAAAACTAATTCAAACCCAGAAAAATTGAGGCAAGAGCCAAGCAAGAAGCCTGAATGCTGCTGACTGAATACACCTGAAAATTCCATTCACGATCGATTTGGGGGAATTAGAGCTGACCCCCCACAAAAGGGTTACATTTCATTTTCCAAAAACAAAAACTCATCTTGGTCGTATTGCCTGTAGATTTAAGCATGAAACGCCAATTTGCTGTGTTTTTTATTTCATTATGGAAACTCTGCCTAACCTCATTTTTGTATGGTGTCAGAATACAAAATTTGGAAAGGAAGAAGGCAAAACTAATTCAAACCCAGAATAAATTGAGGCAATTGCCAGTCAATAAACGTTAAAGCGGCTGGTTCAATACAACTGAAAATAACATTCACACTCGATTTGGAGGGAATTCTTAGCTGTCCGATCGGCTAAAGAGTTACATTTAATTTTCCAAAACACAAAAACTCATCTTGGTTGTGTTGCCTGTAATTTCTCAGCATGAAACGCCAATTTGCTGTGTTTTTTATTTGATTATGGATACTCTGCGAAACCTCATTTTGGTATGGTGTCAGAATACAAAATTTGGAAATGAAGAATGCAAAACTAACTCAAACGCAGAACAAATTTAGGCAATTGCCAAGCGAGAAACATGAATGCTGCTAACTGAATACACCTGAAAATCCGACTCACACTTGATTTGGGGGAATTAGAGCTGTCCCCTCTCAAAAGGGTTACATTTCATTTTCCAAAACACAAAAACTCATCTAAGTCGTGTTGCCTGTAGATTTCTAAGCATGAAATGCCAATTTGCTGTGTTTTTCAAATCATTATGGATACTCTGCCTAACCTCATTTTTCAATGGTGTCAGAATACAAGATTTCAAAAGGGAGAAGGGAAAACAAACACAAACCCAGAAGAAATTTAAGAAATTGCCAATCAAGAAACCTGAATGTTGATGATTGAATACACCTGAAAATCCAATTCACACTCGATTGGAGGGAATTCAGAGCTGCCCCCTCGCAAAAGGGTTACATATCGTTTTCCAAACACAAAAACTCATCTTGGTCATGTTGCCTGTAGATTTCTATGCATGAAACGCCAATTTGCTGTGTTTTTTATTTCATTATGGAAACTCTGCCTAACCTCATTTTTGTATGGTGTCAGATTACAAAATTTGGAAAGGAAGAATGCAAAACTAATTCACACCCTGGAAAAATTGAGGCAATTGCCAAGCGAGAAACCTGAATGCTGCTGACTGAATACACCTGAAAATCCCATTCACAGTCGATTTCAAGGGAATTAGAGCTGTCCCCTCTCCAAAGGGTTACATTTCATTTTCCAAACACAGTAACTCATCTTGGTCGTGTTACCTGTAGATTTCTAAGCATGAAACACCAATGTGCTGTGTTTTTCATTGCATTATGTATACTCTGCCAACCTCATTTTTGAATGCTGTCAGATTACAAAATTTGGAAAGGGAGAATGCAAAACTAATTCAAACCCTGAAAAAATTGAGGCAATTGCCAAGAGAGAAACCTGAATGCTGCTGAGTGAATACACCTGAAAATCCCATTCACACTCGATTTGGATGGAATTCAGAGATGTTCCCTCCGCAAAAGTGTGACATTTCATTTCCCAAAACACAAAAACTCATCTTGGTTGTGTTGCCTGTAATTTCTAAACATGAAACGCAATTTGCTTTGTTTTCCAAATCATTATGGATATTCTGCCTAACCTCATTTTTGTATGGTGTCAGAATACAATATTCTGAAAAAGGCCTTAGAAATGCAAACCGAGAACAAATTGAGGCAATTGCCAAGTAAGAAACCTCAATGCTGCTGATTGAATACACCTGAAAATGCCATTCACACTCGATTTGGAGGGAATTGAGAGCAGTCCCCTCGGCAAAAGGGTTACATTTCATTTTCCAAAACACAAAAACTCATCTTAGTTGTGTTCCCTGTAATTTCTAAGCATGAAACGACAATTTGCTGTGTTTTTTATTTCATTATGGATACTCTGCCTAACCTCATTTTTGAATGGTGTCAGAATACAAAATTTGGAAAGGAAGTATGCAAAACTAATTCAAACCCTGGAAAATTGGGGCAATTGCCAAGCAAGAAACCTAAATGCTGCTGAATGAAAACACCTGAAAATGCCATTCACACTCGATTTGGACAGAGTTCAGAGCTGCCATCTCGCAAAACTGTTACATTTCATTTTCCTAAACAGAAACACTCATCTGGTCGTGTTGCCTGTAGATCCAAGTAGGAAACGCCAATTTGCTGTGTTTTTTATATCATTATGGATACTCTGCCTAACCTCATTTTTGAATGGTGTCAGAATAAAAAAATTTGGAAAGGAAGAATGCAAAACTAATTCAAACCCAGAAAAATTGAGGCAAGAGCCAAGCAAGAAGCCTGAATGCTGCTGACTGAATACACCTGAAAATTCCATTCACGATCGATTTGGGGGAATTAGAGCTGACCCCCCACAAAAGGGTTACATTTCATTTTCCAAAAACAAAAACTCATCTTGGTCGTATTGCCTGTAGATTTAAGCATGAAACGCCAATTTGCTGTGTTTTTTATTTCATTATGGAAACTCTGCCTAACCTCATTTTTGTATGGTGTCAGAATACAAAATTTGGAAAGGAAGAAGGCAAAACTAATTCAAACCCAGAATAAATTGAGGCAATTGCCAGTCAATAAACGTTAAAGCGGCTGGTTCAATACAACTGAAAATAACATTCACACTCGATTTGGAGGGAATTCTTAGCTGTCCGATCGGCTAAAGAGTTACATTTAATTTTCCAAAACACAAAAACTCATCTTGGTTGTGTTGCCTGTAATTTCTCAGCATGAAACGCCAATTTGCTGTGTTTTTTATTTGATTATGGATACTCTGCGAAACCTCATTTTGGTATGGTGTCAGAATACAAAATTTGGAAATGAAGAATGCAAAACTAACTCAAACGCAGAACAAATTTAGGCAATTGCCAAGCGAGAAACATGAATGCTGCTAACTGAATACACCTGAAAATCCGACTCACACTTGATTTGGGGGAATTAGAGCTGTCCCCTCTCAAAAGGGTTACATTTCATTTTCCAAAACACAAAAACTCATCTAAGTCGTGTTGCCTGTAGATTTCTAAGCATGAAATGCCAATTTGCTGTGTTTTTCAAATCATTATGGATACTCTGCCTAACCTCATTTTTGAATGGTGTCAGAATACAAGATTTCGAAAGGGAGAAGGGAAAACAAACACAAACCCAGAAGAAATTTAAGAAATTGCCAATCAAGAAACCTGAATGTTGCTGATTGAATACACCTGAAAATCCGATTCACACTCGATTGGAGGGAATTCAGAGCTGCCCCCTCGCAAAAGGGTTACATATCGTTTTCCAAACACAAAAACTCATCTTGGTCATGTTGCCTGTAGATTTCTATGCATGAAACGCCAATTTGCTGTGTTTTTTATTTCATTATGGAAACTCTGCCTAACCTCATTTTTGTATGGTGTCAGATTACAAAATTTGGAAAGGAAGAATGCAAAACTAATTCAAACCCTGGAAAAATTGAGGCAATTGCCAAGCGAGAAACCTGAATGCTGCTGACTGAATACACCTGAAAATCCCATTCACAGTCGATTTCAAGGGAATTAGAGCTGTCCCCTCTCCAAAGGGTTACATTTCATTTTCCAAACACAGTAACTCATCTTGGTCGTGTTACCTGTAGATTTCTAAGCATGAAACACCAATGTGCTGTGTTTTTCATTGCATTATGTATACTCTGCCAACCTCATTTTTGAATGCTGTCAGATTACAAAATTTGGAAAGGGAGAATGCAAAACTAATTCAAACCCTGAAAAAATTGAGGCAATTGCCAAGCGAGAAACCTGAATGCTGCTGAGTGAATACACCTGAAAATCCCATTCACACTCGATTTGGATGGAATTCAGAGATGTTCCCTCCGCAAAAGTGTGACATTTCATTTCCCAAAACACAAAAACTCATCTTGGTTGTGTTGCCTGTAATTTCTAAACATGAAACGCAATTTGCTTTGTTTTCCAAATCATTATGGATATTCTGCCTAACCTCATTTTTGTATGGTGTCAGAATACAATATTCTGAAAGAAGGCCTTAGAAATGCAAACCGAGAACAAATTGAGGCAATTGCCAAGTAAGAAACCTCAATGCTGCTGATTGAATACACCTGAAAATGCCATTCACACTCGATTTGGAGGGAATTGAGAGCAGTCCCCTCGGCAAAAGGGTTACATTTCATTTTCCAAAACACAAAAACTCATCTTCGTTGTGTTGCCTGTAATTTCTAAGCATGAAACGACAATTTGCTGTGTTTTTTATTTCATTATGGATACTCTGCCTAACCTCATTTTTGAATGGTGTCAGAATACAAAATTTGGAAAGGAAGTATGCAAAACTAATTCAAACCCTGGAAAATTGGGGCAATTGCCAAGCAAGAAACCTAAATGCTGCTGAATGAAAACACCTGAAAATGCCATTCACACTCGATTTGGACAGAGTTCAGAGCTGCCATCTCGCAAAACTGTTACATTTCATTTTCCTAAACAGAAACACTCATCTGGTCGTGTTGCCTGTAGATCCAAGTAGGAAACGCCAATTTGCTGTGTTTTTTATATCATTATGGATACTCTGCCTAACCTCATTTTTGAATGGTGTCAGAATAAAAAAATTTGGAAAGGAAGAATGCAAAACTAATTCAAACCCAGAAAAATTGAGGCAAGAGCCAAGCAAGAAGCCTGAATGCTGCTGACTGAATACACCTGAAAATTCCATTCACGATCGATTTGGGGGAATTAGAGCTGACCCCCCACAAAAGGGTTACATTTCATTTTCCAAAAACAAAAACTCATCTTGGTCGTATTGCCTGTAGATTTAAGCATGAAACGCCAATTTGCTGTGTTTTTTATTTCATTATGGAAACTCTGCCTAACCTCATTTTTGTATGGTGTCAGAATACAAAATTTGGAAAGGAAGAAGGCAAAACTAATTCAAACCCAGAATAAATTGAGGCAATTGCCAGTCAATAAACGTTAAAGCGGCTGGTTCAATACAACTGAAAATAACATTCACACTCGATTTGGAGGGAATTCTTAGCTGTCCGATCGGCTAAAGAGTTACATTTAATTTTCCAAAACACAAAAAATCATCTTGGTTGTGTTGCCTGTAATTTCTCAGCATGAAACGCCAATTTGCTGTGTTTTTTATTTGATTATGGATACTCTGCGAAACCTCATTTTGGTATGGTGTCAGAATACAAAATTTGGAAATGAAGAATGCAAAACTAACTCAAACGCAGAACAAATTTAGGCAATTGCCAAGCGAGAAACATGAATGCTGCTAACTGAATACACCTGAAAATCCGACTCACACTTGATTTGGGGGAATTAGAGCTGTCCCCTCTCAAAAGGGTTACATTTCATTTTCCAAAACACAAAAACTCATCTAAGTCGTGTTGCCTGTAGATTTCTAAGCATGAAATGCCAATTTGCTGTGTTTTTCAAATCATTATGGATACTCTGCCTAACCTCATTTTTGAATGGTGTCAGAATACAAGATTTCGAAAGGGAGAAGGGAAAACAAACACAAACCCAGAAGAAATTTAAGAAATTGCCAATCAAGAAACCTGAATGTTGCTGATTGAATACACCTGAAAATCCGATTCACACTCGATTGGAGGGAATTCAGAGCTGTCCCCTCGCAAAAGGGTTACATATCGTTTTCCAAACACAAAAACTCATCTTGGTCATGTTGCCTGTAGATTTCTATGCATGAAATGCCAATTTGCTGTGTTTTTTATTTCATTAGGGAAACTCTACCTAACCTCATTTTTGTATGGTGTCAGATTACAAAATTCGGAAAGGAAGAATGCAAAACTAATTCAAACCCTGGAAAAATTGAGGCAATTGCCAAGCGAGAAACCTGAATGCTGCTGACTGAATACACCTGAAAATCCCATTCACAGTCGATTTCAAGGGAATTAGAGCTGTCCCCTCTCCAAAGGGTTACATTTCATTTTCCAAACACAGTAACTCATCTTGGTCGTGTTACCTGTAGATTTCTAAGCATGAAACGCCAATGTGCTGTGTTTTTCATTGCATTATGTATACTCTGCCAACCTCATTTTTGAATGGTGTCAGATTACAAAATTTGGAAAGGGAGAATGCAAAACTAATTCAAACCCTGAAAAAATTGAGGCAATTGCCAAGCGAGAAACCTGAATGCTGCTGAGTGAATACACGTGAAAATCCCATTCACACTCGATTTGGATGGAATTCAGAGATGTTCCCTCCGCAAAAGTGTGACATTTCATTTCCCAAAACACAAAAACTCATCTTGGTTGTGTTGCCTGTAATTTCTAAACATGAAACGCAATTTGTTTTGTTTTCCAAATCATTATGGATACTCTGCCTAACCTCATTTTTGTATGGTGTCAGAATACAATATTCTGAAAGAAGGCCTTAGAAATGCAAACCGAGAACAAATTGAGGCAATTGCCAAGTAAGAAACCTCAATGCTGCTGATTGAATACACCTGAAAATGCCATTCACACTCGATTTGGACAGAGTTCAGAGCTGCCATCTCGCAAAACTGTTACATTTCATTTTCCTAAACAGAAACACTCATCTGGTCGTGTTGCCTGTAGATCCAAGTAGGAAACGCCAATTTGCTGTGTTTTTTATATCATTATGGATACTCTGCCTAACCTCATTTTTGAATGGTGTCAGAATAAAAAAATTTGGAAAGGAAGAATGCAAAACTAATTCAAACCCAGAAAAATTGAGGCAAGAGCCAAGCAAGAAGCCTGAATGCTGCTGACTGAATACACCTGAAAATTCCATTCATGATCGATTTGGGGGAATTAGAGCTGACCCCCCACAAAAGGGTTACATTTCATTTTCCAAAAACAAAAACTCATCTTGGTCGTATTGCCTGTAGATTTAAGCATGAAACGCCAATTTGCTGTGTTTTTTATTTCATTATGGAAACTCTGCCTAACCTCATTTTTGTATGGTGTCAGAATACAAAATTTGGAAAGGAAGAAGGCAAAACTAATTCAAACCCAGAATAAATTGAGGCAATTGCCAGTCAATAAACGTTAAAGCGGCTGGTTCAATACAACTGAAAATAACATTCACACTCGATTTGGAGGGAATTCTTAGCTGTCCGATCGGCTAAAGAGTTACATTTAATTTTCCAAAACACAAAAAATCATCTTGGTTGTGTTGCCTGTAATTTCTCAGCATGAAACGCCAATTTGCTGTGTTTTTTATTTGATTATGGATACTCTGCGAAACCTCATTTTGGTATGGTGTCAGAATACAAAATTTGGAAATGAAGAATGCAAAACTAACTCAAACGCAGAACAAATTTAGGCAATTGCCAAGCGAGAAACATGAATGCTGCTAACTGAATACACCTGAAAATCCGACTCACACTTGATTTGGGGGAATTAGAGCTGTCCCCTCTCAAAAGGGTTACATTTCATTTTCCAAAACACAAAAACTCATCTAAGTCGTGTTGCCTGTAGATTTCTAAGCATGAAATGCCAATTTGCTGTGTTTTTCAAATCATTATGGATACTCTGCCTAACCTCATTTTTGAATGGTGTCAGAATACAAGATTTCGAAAGGGAGAAGGGAAAACAAACACAAACCCAGAAGAAATTTAAGAAATTGCCAATCAAGAAACCTGAATGTTGCTGACTGAATACACCTGAAAATCCGATTCACACTCGATTGGAGGGAATTCAGAGCTGTCCCCTCTCCAAAGGGTTACATTTCATTTTCCAAACACAAAAACTCATCTTGGTCGTGTTACCTGTAGATTTCTATGCATGAAACGCCAATGTGCTGTGTTTTTCAATGCATTATGTATACTCTGCCAACCTCATTTTTGAATGGTGTCAGATTACAAAATTTGGAAAGGAAGAATGCAAAACTAGTTCAAACCCTGGAAAAATTGAGGCAATTGCCAAGCGAGAAACCTGAATGCTGCTGAGTGAATACACCTGAAAATCCCATTCACAGTCGATTTCAAGGGAATTAGAGCTGTCCCCTCTCAAAAGGGTTACATTTCATTTTCCAAACACAGTAACTCATCTTGGTCGTGTTACCTGTAGATTTCTAAGCATGAAACGCCAATGTGCTGTGTTTTTCATTGCATTATGTATACTCTGCCAACCTCATTTTTGAATGATGTCTGATTACAAAATTTGGAAAGGAAGAATGCAAAACTAGTTCAAACCCTGGAATAATTGAGGCAATTGCCAATCAAGAAACCTAAATTCTGCTGAGTGAATACACGTGAAAATCCCATTCATACTCGACTTGGACGGAATTCAGAGCTGTTCGCTCCGCATAAGTGTTACATTTCAATTCCCAAAACACAAAAACTCATCTTGGTCGTGTTGACTGTAGATTTCTAAGCATGAAACGCCAATGTGCTGTGTTTTTTATTTCATTATGGATACTCTGCGTAAACTTATTTTTGAATGATGTCAGATTACAAAATTTGGAAAGGAAGAAGGCAAAACAAACATAAACCCGGAAACATTTATGCAATTGAAATCAAGAAACTTAAATGCTGCTGATTGAATACACCTGACAATCCCATCACACTCAATTTGGAGGGAATTCAGAGCTGTCCCCTCGCAAAAGAGTTACATTCCCTTTTCCAAACACAAAAACTCATCTTGGTCGTGTTGCCTGTAGATTTAAGCATGAATCGCCAATTTGCTTTGTTTTTTATTTCATTATGGAAACACTGCCTAACCTCATTATAGTATGGTGTCAAAATACAAAATTTGGGATGGAAGAATGCAAAACTAATCAAGCCCTGAAAAATTTGAGGCAATTGCCAAGCGAGAAACCTGAATGCTGCTGACTGAATACACCTGAATATCCCATTCACACTCGATTTGGACGGAATTCAGAGCTGTCCCCTCTGCAAACGTGTTACATTTCATCTCCCAAAACACAAAAACTCATCTTTGTTTTGTTGCCTGTACATTTCTAAGCATGAAACGCCAATGTGCTGTGTTTTTTATTTCATTATGGATACTCTGCGTAAACTTATTTTTGAATGATGTCAGATTACAAAATTTGGAAAGGAAGGAGGCAAAACAAACAGAAACCCAGAATAAATTTATGCAATTGAAATCAAGAAATGTAATTGCTGCTGATTGAATACACCTGAAAATCCCATTCACACTTGATTTGGAGGGAATTCAGAGCTGTGCCCTCGGTAAAAGTGTTACATTGCATTTCCCAAAACACAAAAACACATGTTGGTCGTGTTGCCTGTAGATTTCCAAGATTGAAATGCCAATTTGCTGTGTTTTTTATTTCATTATGTATCCTCTGCCTAAACCCATTGTTGTATGCTTTCAGAATACAAAATTTGGAAAGGAAGGAGGCAAAACAAACACAAACGCATTATAAATTTAGACAACTTTCAATCAAAAAACCTGAATGCTGCTGACTCAATACACCTGAAAATCCCAATCACTCACGATTTGGAGGGAATTAGAGCTGTCCCCTTGCAAATGGGTTACATTTCATTTTCCAAAACAGAGAAACTCATCTTGGTCGTGTTGCCTGTGGATTTCTAAGCAGGAAACGCCAATTCACTGTGTTTTTTATGTCATTATGGATACTCTGCCTAACCTCTTTTTTGTATGGTGTCATAACACAAAATATGGCAATGAAGAAAGCAAAACAAATACAAACCCAGAATAAATTGAGGCAATTGCCATTCAATAAACGTTAAAGCTGCTGATTCAATACACCTGAAAATAACATTCACACTCGATTTGGAGGGAATTCTTAGCTGTCCAATCGGCAAAAGGGTTACATTTCATTTCCCAAAACACAAAAACTCATCTTTGTTCTGTTGCCTGCAGATTTCTAAGCATGAAATGCGAATTTGATGTGTTTTTTATTTCATTATGGATACTCTGCCAACCTCATTTTTGAATGGTGTCAGATTACAAAATTTGGAAAGGAAGAATGCAAAACTAGTTCAAACCCTGGAATAATTGAGGCAATTGCCAATCAAGAAACCTAAATTCTGCTGAGTGAATACACCTGAAAATCCCATTCATACTCGACTTGGGCGGAATTCAGAGCTGTTCGCTCCGCATAAGTGTTACATTTCATTTCCCAAAACACAAAAACTCATCTTGGTCGTGTTGACTGTAGATTTCTAAGCATGAAACGCCAATCTGCTGTGTTTTTTATTTCATTATGGATACTCTGCCTAATCTTATTTTTGAATGATGTCAGATTACAAAATTTGGAAAGGAAGAAGGCAAAACAAACAGAAACCCGGAAACATTTATGCAATTGAAATCAAGAAACTTAAATGCTGCTGATTGAATACACCTGACAATCCCATCACACTCAATTTGGAGGGAATTCAGAGCTGTCCCCTCGCAAAAGAGTTACATTCCCTTTTCCAAACACAAAAACTCATCTTGGTCGTGTTGCCTGTAGATTTAAGCATGAATCGCCAATTTGCTTTGTTTTTTATTTCATTATGGAAACTCTGCCTAACCTCATTATAGTATGGTGTCAAAATACAAAATTTGGGATGGAAGAATGCAAAACTAATCAAGCCCTGAAAAAATTGAGGCAATTTCCAAGCGAGAAACCTGAATGCTGCTGACGGAATACACCTGAAAATCCCATTCACACTCGATTTGGACGGAATTCAGAGCTGTCCCCTCTGCAAACGTGTTACATTCCATTTCCCAAAACACAAAAACTCATCTTTGTTTTGTTGCCTGTACATTTCTAAGCATGAAACGCCAATGTGCTGTGCTTTTTATTTCATGATGGATACTCTGCGTAAACTTATTTTTGAATGATGTCAGATTACAAAATTTGGAAAGGAAGGAGGCAAAACAAACAGAAACCCAGAATAAATTTATGCAATTGAAATCAGGAAATGTAATTGCTGCTGATTGAATACACCAGAAAATCCCATTCACACTTGATTTGGAGGGAATTCAGAGCTGTCCCCTCGGTAAAAGTGTTACATTGCATTTCCCAAAACACAAAAACACATGTTGGTCGTGTTGCCTGTAGATTTCCAAGATTGAAATGCCAATTTGCTGTGTTTTTTATTTCATTATGTATCCTCTGCCTAAACCCATTGTTGTATGCTTTCAGAATACAAAATTTGGAAAGGAAGGAGGCAAAACAAACACAAACGCATTATAAATTTAGACAACTTTCAATCAAAAAACCTGAATGCTGCTGACTCAATACACCTGAAAATCCCAATCACTCACGATTTGGAGGGAATTAGAGCTGTCCCCTTGCAAATGGGTTACATTTCATTTTCCAAAACAGAGAAACTCATCTTGGTCGTGTTGCCTGTGGATTTCTAAGCAGGAAACGCCAATTCACTGTGTTTTTTATGTCATTATGGATACTCTGCCTAACCTCTTTTTTGTATGGTGTCATAACACAAAATATGGCAATGAAGAAAGCAAAACAAATACAAACCCAGAATAAATTGAGGCAATTGCCATTCAATAAACGTTAAAGCTGCTGATTCAATACACCTGAAAATAACATTCACACTCGATTTGGAGGGAATTCTTAGCTGTCCAATCAGCAAAAGTGTTACATTTCATTTCCCAAAACACAAAAACTCATCTTTGTTCTGTTGCCTGCAGATTTCTAAGCATGAAATGCGAATTTGATGTGTTTTTTATTTCATTATGGATACTCTGCCTAACCTCATTTTTGAATGGTGTCAGAATACAAAATTTGGAAAGGGAGAATGCAAAACTAATTCAAACCCTGAAAAAATTGAGGCACTTACCAAGCGAGAAAACTGAATGCTGCTGAGTGAATACACCTGAAAATCCCATTCACACTCGATTTGGATGGAATTCAGAGATGTTCCCTCCGCAAAAGTGTGACATTTCATTTCCCAAAACACAAAAACTCATCTTGGTTGTTTTGCCTGTAATTTCTAAACATGAAACGCAATTTGTTTTATTTTCCAAATCATTATGGATACTCTGACTAACCTCATTTTTGTATGGTGTCAGAATACAATATTCTGTAAGAAGGCCTTAGAAATGCAAACCGAGAACAAATTGAGGCAATTGCCAAGTCAGAAACCTCAATGCTGCTGATTGAATACACCTGAAAATGCCATTCACACTCGATTTGGAGGGAATTGAGAGCAGTCCCCTCGGCAAAAGGGTTACATTTCATTTTCCAAAACACAAAAACTCATCTTAGTTGTGTTCCCTGTAATTTCTAAGCATGAAACGACAATTTGCTGTGTTTTTTATTTCATTATGGATACTCTGCCTAACCTCATTTTTGAATGGTGTCAGAATACAAAATTTGGAAAGGAAGTATGCAAAACTAATTCAAACCCTGGAAAATTGAGGCAATTGCCAAGCAAGAAACCTAAATGCTGCTGAATGAAAACACCTGAAAATGCCATTCACACTCGATTTGGACAGAGTTCAGAGCTGCCATCTCGCAAAACTGTTACATTTCATTTTCCTAAACAGAAACACTCATCTGGTCGTGTTGCCTGTAGATCCAAGTAGGAAACGCCAATTTGCTGTGTTTTTTATATCATTATGGATACTCTGCCTAACCTCATTTTTGAATGGTGTCAGAATAAAAAAATTTGGAAAGGAAGAATGCAAAACTAATTCAAACCCAGAAAAATTGAGGCAAGAGCCAAGCAAGAAGCCTGAATGCTGCTGACTGAATACACCTGAAAATTCCATTCACGATCGATTTGGGGGAATTAGAGCTGACCCCCCACAAAAGGGTTACATTTCATTTTTGCAAAAACAAAAACTCATCTTGGTCGTATTGCCTGTAGATTTAAGCATGAAACGCCAATTTGCTGTGTTTTTTATTTCATTATGGAAACTCTGCCTAACCTCATTTTTGTATGGTGTCAGAATACAAAATTTGGAAAGGAAGAAGGCAAAACTAATTCAAACCCAGAATAAATTGAGGCAATTGCCAGTCAATAAACGTTAAAGCAGCTGATTCAATACAACTGAAAATAACATTCACACTCGATTTGGAGGGAATTCTTAGCTGTCCGATCGGCTAAAGAGTTACATTTAATTTTCCAAAACACAAAAACTCATCTTGGTTGTGTTGCCTGTAATTTCTCAGCATGAAACGCCAATTTGCTGTGTTTTTTATTTGATTATGGATACTCTGCGAAACCTCATTTTGGTATGGTGTCAGAATACAAAATTTGGAAATGAATGCAAAACTAACTCAAACGCAGAACAAATTTAGGCAATTGCCAAGCGAGAAACATGAATGCTGCTAACTGAATACACCTGAAAATCCGACTCACACTTGATTTGGGGGAATTAGAGCTGTCCCCTCTCAAAAGGGTTACATTTCATTTTCCAAAACACAAAAACTCATCTAAGTCGTGTTGCCTGTAGATTTCTAAGCATGAAATGCCAATTTGCTGTGTTTTTCAAATCATTATGGACACTCTGCCTAACCTCATTTTTGAATGGTGTCAGAATACAAGATTTCGAAAGGGAGAAGGGAAAACAAACACAAACCCAGAAGAAATTTAAGAAATTGCCAATCAAGAAACCTGAATGTTGCTGATTGAATACACCTGAAAATCCGATTCACACTCGATTGGAGGGAATTCAGAGCTGTCCCCTCGCAAAAGGGTTACATATCGTTTTACAAACACAAAAACTCATCTTGGTCATGTTGCCTGCAGATTTCTATGCATGAAACCCCAATTTGCTATGTTTTTTATTTCATTATGGAAACTCTGCCTAACCACATTTTTGTATGGTGTCAGATTACAAAATTTGGAAAGGAAGAATGCAAAACTAATTCAAACCCTGGAAAAATTGAGGCAATTGCCAAGTGAGAAACCTGAATGCTGCTGACTGAATACACCTGAAAATCCCATTCACAGTCGATTTCAAGGGAATTAGAACTGTCCCCTCTCAAAAGGGTTACATTTCATTTTCCAAACACAGTAACTCATCTTGGTCGTGTTACCTGTAGATTTCTAAGCATGAAACGCCAATGTGCTGTGTTTTTCATTGCATTATGTATACTCTGCCAACCTCATTTTTGAATGGTGTCAGATTACAAAATTTGGAAAGGGAGAATGCAAAACTAATTCAAACCCTGAAAAAATTGAGGCACTTGCCAAGCGAGAAACCTGAATGCTGCTGAGTGAATACACCTGAAAATCCCATTCACACTCGATTTGGATGGAATTCAGAGATGTTCCCTCCGCAAAAGTGTGACATTTCATTTCCCAAAACACAAAAACTCATCTTGGTTGTGTTGCCTGTAATTTCTAAACATGAAACGCAATTTGCTTTGTTTTCCAAATCATTATGGATACTCTGCCTAACCTCATTTTTGTATGGTGTCAGAATACAATATTCTGAAAGAAGGCCTTAGAAATGCAAACCGAGAACAAATTGAGGCAATTGCCAAGTAAGAAACCTCAATGCTGCTGAATGAATACACCTGAAAATGCCATTCACACTCGATTTGGAGGGAATTGAGAGCAGTCCCCTCGGCAAAAGGGTTACATTTCATTTTCCAAAACACAAAAACTCATCTTAGTTGTGTTGCCTGTAATTTCTAAGCATGAAACGACAATTTGCTGTGTTTTTTATTTCATTATGGATACTCTGCCTAACCTCATTTTTGAATGGTGTCAGAATACAAAATTTGGAAAGGAAGTATGCAAAACTAATTCAAACCCTGGAAAATTGAGGCAATTGCCAAGCAAGAAACCTAAATGCTGCTGAATGAAAACACCTGAAAATGCCATTCACACTCGATTTGGACAGAGTTCAGAGCTGCCATCTCGCAAAACTGTTACATTTCATTTTCCTAAACAGAAACACTCATCTGGTCGTGTTGCCTGTAGATCCAAGTAGGAAACGCCAATTTGCTGTGTTTTTTATATCATTATGGATACTCTGCCTAACCTCATTTTTGAATGGTGTCAGAATAAAAAAATTTGGAAAGGAAGAATGCAAAACTAATTCAAACCCAGAAAAATTGAGGCAAGAGCCAAGCAAGAAGCCTGAATGCTGCTGACTGAATACACCTGAAAATTCCATTCACGATCGATTTGGGGGAATTAGAGCTGACCCCCCACAAAAGGGTTACATTTCATTTTCCAAAAACAAAAACTCATCTTGGTCGTATTGCCTGTAGATTTAAGCATGAAACGCCAATTTATGTGTTTTTTATTTCATTATGGAAACTCTGCCTAATCCCATTTTTGTATGATGTCAGAATACAAAATTTGGAAAGGAAGAAGGCAAAACTAATTCAAACCCAGAATAAATTGAGGCAATTGCCAGTCAATAAACGTTAAAGCAGCTGATTGAATACACCTGAAAATGCCATTCACCCTCGATTTGGAGGGAATTCTTAGCTGTCCGATCGGTTAAAGAGTTACATTTAATTTTCCAAAACACAAAAACTCATCTTGGTTGTGTTGCCTGTAATTTCTCAGCATGAAACGCCAATTTGCTGTGTTTTTTATTTGATTATGGATACTCTGCGAAACCTCATTTTGGTATGGTGTCAGAATACAAAATTTGGAAATGAAGAATGCAAAACTAACTCAAACGCAGAACAAATTTAGGCAATTGCCAAGCGAGAAACATGAATGCTGCTAACTGAATACACCTGAAAATCCGACTCACACTTGATTTGGGGGAATTAGAGCTGTCCCCTCTCAAAAGGGTTACATTTCATTTTCCAAAACACAAAAACTCATCTAAGTCGTGTTGCCTGTAGATTTCTAAGCATGAAATGCCAATTTGCTGTGTTTTTCAAATCATTATGGATACTCTGCCTAACCTCATTTTTGAATGGTGTCAGAATACAAGATTTCGAAAGGGAGAAGGGAAAACAAACACAAACCCAGAAGAAATTTAAGAAATTGCCAATCAAGAAACCTGAATGTTGCTGATTGAATACAACTGAAAATCTGATTCACACTCGATTGGAGGGAATTCAGAGCTGTCCCCTCGCAAAAGGGTTACATATCGTTTTCCAAACACAAAAACTCATCTTGGTCATGTTGCCTGTAGATTTCTATGCATGAAACGCCAATTTGCTGTGTTTTTTATTTCATTATGGAAACTCTGCCTAACCACATTTTTGTATGGTGTCAGATTACAAAATTTGGAAAGGAAGAATGCAAAACTAATTCAAATCCTGGAAAAATTGAGGCAATTGCCAAGCGAGAAACCTGAATGCTGCTGACTGAATACACCTGAAAATCCCATTCACAGTCGATTTCAAGGGAATTAGAGCTGTCCCCTCTCAAAAGGGTTACATTTCATTTTCCAAACACAGGAACTCATCTTGGTCGTGTTACCTGTAGATTTCTAAGCATGAAACGCCAATGTGCTGTGTTTTTCATTGCATTATGTATACTCTGCCAACCTCATTTTTGAATGATGTCAGATTACAAAATTTGGAAAGGAAGAATGCAAAACTAGTTCAAACCCTGGAATAATTGAGGCAATTGCCAATCAAGAAACCTAAATTCTGCTGAGTGAATACACCTGAAAATCCCATTCATACTCGACTTGGACGGAATTCAGAGCTGTTCGCTCCGCATAAGTGTTACATTTCATTTCCCAAAACACAAAAACTCATCTTGGTCGTGTTGACTGTAGATTTCTAATCATGAAACGCCAATTTGCTGTGTTTTTTATTTCATTATGGATACTCTGCGTAAACTTATTTTTGAATGATGTCAGATTACAAAATTTGGAAAGGAAGAAGGCAAAACAAACAGAAACCCGGAAACATTTATGCAATTGAAATCAAGAAATGTAATTGCTGCTGATTGAATACACCTGAAAATCCCATTCACACTTGATTTGGAGGGAATTCAGAGCTGTGCCCTCGGTAAAAGTGTTACATTGCATTTCCCAAAACACAAAAACACATGTTGGTCGTGTTGCCTGTAGATTTCCAAGATTGAAATGCCAATTTGCTGTGTTTTTTATTTCATTATGTATCCTCTGCCTAAACCCATTGTTGTATGCTTTCAGAATACAAAATTTGGAAAGGAAGGAGGCAAAACAAACACAAACGCATTATAAATTTAGACAACTTTCAATCAAAAAACCTGAATGCTGCTGACTCAATACACCTGAAAATCCCAATCACTCACGATTTGGAGGGAATTAGAGCTGTCCCCTTGCAAATGGGTTACATTTCATTTTCCAAAACAGAGAAACTCATCTTGGTCGTGTTGCCTGTGGATTTCTAAGCAGGAAACGCCAATTCACTGTGTTTTTTTATGTCATTATGGATACTCTGCCTAACCTCTTTTTTGTATGGTGTCATAACACAAAATATGGCAATGAAGAAAGCAAAACAAATACAAACCCCGAATAAATTGAGGCAATTGCCATTCAATAAACGTTAAAGCTGCTGATTTAATACACCTGAAAATAACATTCACACTCGATTTGGAGGGAATTCTTAGCTGTCCAATCGGCAAAAGGGTTACATTTCATTTCCCAAAACACAAAAACTCATCTTTGTTCTGTTGCCTGCAGATTTCTAAGCATGAAATGCGAATTTGATGTGTTTTTTATTTCATTATGGATACTCTGCCTAACCTCATTTTTGAATGGTGTCAGAATACAAAATTTGGAAAGGAAGAATGCAAAACTAGTTCAAACCCTGGAATAATTGAGGCAATTGCCAATCAAGAATCCTAAATTCTGCTGAGTGAATACACCTGAAAATCCCATTCATACTCGACTTGGACGGAATTCAGAGCTGTTCGCTCCGCATAAGTGTTACATTTCATTTCCCAAAACACAAAAACTCATCTTGGTCGTGTTGACTGTAGATTTCTAATCATGAAACGCCAATTTGCTGTGTTTTTTATTTCATTATGGATACTCTGCGTAAACTTATTTTTGAATGATGTCCGATTACAAAATTTGGAAAGGAAGGAGGCAAAACAAACAGAAACCCAGAATAAATTTATGCAATTGAAATCAAGAAATGTAATTGCTGCTGATTGAATACACCAGAAAATCCCATTCACACTTGATTTGGAGGGAATTCAGAGCTGTCCCCTCGGTAAAAGTGTTACATTGCATTTCCCAAAACACAAAAACACATGTTGGTCGTGTTGCCTGTAGATTTCCAAGATTGAAATGCCAATTTGCTGTGTTTTTTATTTCATTATGTATCCTCTGCCTAAACCCATTGTTGTATGCTTTCAGAATACAAAATTTGGAAAGGAAGGAGGCAAAACAAACACAAACGCATTATAAATTTAGACAACTTTCAATCAAAAAACCTGAATGCTGCTGACTCAATACACCTGAAAATCCCAATCACTCACGATTTGGAGGGAATTAGAGCTGTCCCCTTGCAAATGGGTTACATTTCATTTTCCAAAAACAAAAACTCATCTTGGTCGTGTTGCCTGTGGATTTCTAAGCAGGAAACGCCAATTCACTGTGTTTTTTATGTCATTATGGATACTCTGCCTAACCTCTTTTTTGTATGGTGTCATAACACAAAATATGGCAATGAAGAAAGCAAAACAAATACAAACCCAGAATAAATTGAGGCAATTGCCATTCAATAAACGTTAAAGCTGCTGATTCAATACACCTGAAAATAACATTCACACTCGATTTGGAGGGAATTCTTAGCTGTCCAATCGGCAAAAGGGTTACATTTCATTTCCCAAAACACAAAAACTCATCTTTGTTCTGTTGCCTGCAGATTTCTAAGCATGAAATGCGAATTTGATGTGTTTTTTATTTCATTATGGATACTCTGCCTAACCTCATTTTTGAATGGTGTCAGAATACAAAATTTGGAAAGGGAGAATGCAAAACTAATTCAAACCCTGAAAAAATTGAGGCACTTGCCAAGCGAGAAACCTGAATGCTGCTGAGTGAATACACCTGAAAATCCCATTCACCCTCGATTTGGATGGAATTCAGAGATGTTCCCTCCGCAAAAGTGTGACATTTCATTTCCCAAAACACAAAAACTCATCTTGGTTGTGTTGCCTGTAATTTCTAAACATGAAACGCAATTTGTTTTGTTTTCCAAATCATTATGGATACTCTGACTAACCTCATTTTTGTATGGTGTCAGAATACAATATTCTGTAAGAAGGCCTTAGAAATGCAAACCGAGAACAAATTGAGGCAATTGCCAATTCAGAAACCTCAATGCTGCTGATTGAATACACCTGAAAATGCCATTCACACTCGATTTGGAGGGAATTGAGAGCAGTCCCCTCGGCAAAAGGGTTACATTTCATTTTCCAAAACACAAAAACTCATCTTAGTTGTGTTGCCTGTAATTTCTAAGCATGAAACGACAATTTGCTGTGTTTTTTATTTCATTATGGATACTCTGCCTAACCTCATTTTTGAATGGTGTCAGAATACAAAATTTGGAAAGGAAGTATGCAAAACTAATTCAAACCCTGGAAAATTGAGGCAATTGCCAAGCAAGAAACCTAAATGCTGCTGAATGAAAACACCTGAAAATCCCATTCACACTCGATTTGGACAGAGTTCAGAGCTGCCATCTCGCAAAACTGTTACATTTCATTTTCCTAAACAGAAACACTCATCTGGTCGTGTTGCCTGTAGATCGAAGTAGGAAACGCCAATTTGCTGTGTTTTTTATATCATTATGGATACTCTGCCTAACCTCATTTTTGAATGGTGTCAGAATAAAAAAATTTGGAAAGGAAGAAGGCAAAACTAATTCAAACCCAGAATAAAGTGAGGCAATTGCCATTCAATAAACGTTAAATCGGCTGGTTCAATACAACTGAAAATAACATTCACACTCGATTTGGAGGGAATTCTTAGCTGTCCGATCGGTTAAAGAGTTACATTTAATTTTCCAAAACACAAAAACTCATCTTGGTTGTGTTGCCTGTAATTTCTCAGCATGAAACGCCAATTTGCTGTGTTTTTTATTTGATTATGGATACTCTGCGAAACCTCATTTTGGTATGGTGTCAGAATACAAAATTTGGAAATGAAGAATGCAAAACTAACTCAAACGCAGAACAAATTTAGGCAATTGCCAAGCGAGAAACATGAATGCTGCTAACTGAATACACCTGAAAATCCGACTCACACTTGATTTGGGGGAATTAGAGCTGTCCCCTCTCAAAAGGGTTACATTTCATTTTCCAAAACACAAAAACTCATCTAAGTCGTGTTGCCTGTAGATTTCTAAGCATGAAATGCCAATTTGCTGTGGTTTTCAAATCATTATGGATACTCTGCCTAACCTCATTTTTGAATGGTGTCAGAATACAAGATTTCGAAAGGGAGAAGGGAAAACAAACACAAACCCAGAAGAAATTTAAGAAATTGCCAATCAAGAAACCTGAATGTTGCTGATTGAATACACCTGAAAATCCGATTCACACTCAATTGGAGGGAATTCAGAGCTGTCCCCTCGCAAAAGGGTTACATATCGTTTTCCAAACACAAAAACTCATCTTGGTCATGTTGCCTGTAGATTTCTATGCATGAAACGCCAATGTGCTGTGTTTTTTATTTCATTATGGAAACTCTGCCTAACCTCATTTTTGTATGGTGTCAGATTACAAAATTTGGAAAGGAAGAATGCAAAACTAATTCAAATCCTGGAAAAATTGAGGCAATTGCCAAGCGAGAAACCTGAATGCTGCTGACTGAATACACCTGAAAATCCCATTCACAGTCGATTTCAAGGGAATTAGAGCTGTCCCCTCTCAAAAGGGTTACATTTCATTTTCCAAACACAGGAACTCATCTTGGTCGTGTTACCTGTAGATTTCTAAGCATGAAACGCCAATGTGCTGTGTTTTTCATTGCATTATGTATACTCTGCCAACCTCATTTTTGAATGGTGTCAGATTACAAAATTTGGAAAGGAAGAATGCAAGACTAGTTCAAACCCTGGAATAATTGAGACAATTGCCAATCAAGAAACCTAAATTCTGCTGAGTGAATACACCTGAAAATCCCATTCATACTCGACTTGGACGGAATTCAGAGCTGTTCGCTCCGCATAAGTGTTACATTTCATTTCCAAAAAACACAAAAACTCATCTTGGTCGTGTTGACTGTAGATTTCTAATCATGAAACGCCAATTTGCTGTGTTTTTTATTTCATTATGGATACTCTGCCTAATCTTATTTTTGAATGATGTCAGATTACAAAATTTGGAAAGGAAGAAGGCAAAACAAACAGAAACCCGGAAACATTTATGCAATTGAAATCAAGAAACTTAAATGCTGCTGATTGAATACACCTGACAATCCCATCACACTCAATTTGGAGGGAATTCAGAGCTGTCCCCTCGCAAAAGAGTTACATTTCCTTTTCCAAACACAAAAACTCATCTTGGTCATGTTGCCTGTAGATTTAAGCATGAATCGCCAATTTGCTTTGTTTTTTATTTCATTATGGAAACTCTGCCTAACCTCATTATAGTATGGTGTCAAAATACAAAATTTGGGATGGAAGAATGCAAAACTAATCAAGCCCTGAAAAAATTGAGGCAATTGCCAAGCGAGAAACCTGAATGCTGCTGACTGAATACACCTGAAAATCCCATTCACACTCGATTTGGACGGAATTCAGAGCTGTCCCCTCTGCAAACGTGTAACATTTCATTTCCCAAAACACAAAAACTCATCTTTGTTTTGTTGCCTGTACATTTCTAAGCATGAAACGCCAATGTGCTGTGTTTTTTATTTCATTATGGATACTCTGCGTAAACTTATTTTTGAATGATGTCAGATTACAAAATTTGGAAAGGAAGGAGGCAAAACAAACAGAAACCCAGAATAAATTTATGCAATTGAAATCAAGAAATGTAATTGCTGCTGATTGAATACACCTGAAAATCCCATTCACACTTGATTTGGAGGGAATTCAGAGCTGTCCCCTCGGTAAAAGTGTTACATTGCATTTCCCAAAACACAAAAACACATGTTGGTCGTGTTGCCTGTAGATTTCCAAGATTGAAATGCCAATTTGCTGTGTTTTTTATTTCATTATGTATCCTCTGCCTAAACCCATTGTTGTATGCTTTCAGAATACAAAATTTGGAAAGGAAGGAGGCAAAACAAACACAAATGCATTATAAATTTAGACAACTTTCAATCAAAAAACCTGAATGCTGCTGACTCAATACACCTGAAAATCCCAATCACTCACGATTTGGAGGGAATTAGAGCTGTCCCCTTGTAAATGAGTTACATTTCATTTTCCAAAACAGAGAAACTCATCTTGGTCGTGTTGCCTGTGGATTTCTAAGCAGGAAACGCCAATTCACTGTGTTTTTTATGTCATTATGGATACTCTGCCTAACCTCTTTTTTGTATGGTGTCATAACACAAAATATGGCAATGAAGAAAGCAAAACAAATACAAACCCAGAATAAATTGAGGCAATTGCCATTCAATAAACGTTAAAGCTGCTGATTCAATACACCTGAAAATAACATTCACACTCGATTTGGAGGGAATTCTTAGCTGTCCAATCGGCAAAAGGGTTACATTTCATTTCCCAAAACACAAAAACTCATCTTTGTTCTGTTGCCTGCAGATTTCTAAGCATGAAATGCGAATTTGATGTGTTTTTTATTTCATTATGGATACTCTGCCTAACCTCATTTTTGAATGGTGTCAGAATACAAAATTTGGAAAGGGAGAATGCAAAACTAATTCAAACCCTGAAAAAATTGAGGCACTTGCCAAGCGAGAAACCTGAATGCTGCTGAGTGAATACACCTGAAAATCCCATTCACCCTCGATTTGGATGGAATTCAGAGATGTTCCCTCCGCAAAAGTGTGACATTTCATTTCCCAAAACACAAAAACTCATCTTGGTTGTGTTGCCTGTAATTTCTAAACATGAAACGCAATTTGTTTTGTTTTCCAAATCATTATGGATACTCTGCCTAACCTCATTTTTGTATGGTGTCAGAATACAATATTCTGAAAGAAGGCCTTAGAAATGCAAACCGAGAACAAATTGAGGCAATTGCCAAGTCAGAAACCTCAATGCTGCTGAATGAATACACCTGAAAATTCCATTCACACTCGATTTGGAGGGAATTGAGAGCAGTCCCCTCGGCAAAAGGGTTACATTTCATTTTCCAAAACACAAAAACTCATCTTAGTTGTGTTGCCTGTAATTTCTAAGCATGAAACGACAATTTGCTGTGTTTTTTATTTCATTATGGATACTCTGCCTAACCTCATTTTTGAATGGTGTCAGAATACAAAATTTGGAAAGGAAGTATGCAAAACTAATTCAAACCCTGGAAAATTGGGGCAATTGCCAAGCAAGAAACCTAAATGCTGCTGAATGAAAACACCTGAAAATCCCATTCACACTCGATTTGGACAGAGTTCAGAGCTGCCATCTCGCAAAACTGTTACATTTCATTTTCCTAAACAGAAACACTCATCTGGTCGTGTTGCCTGTAGATCCAAGTAGGAAACGCCAATTTGCTGTGTTTTTTATATCATTATGGATACTCTGCCTAACCTCATTTTTGAATGGTGTCAGAATAAAAAAATTTGGAAAGGAAGAATGCAAAACTAATTCAAACCCAGAAAAATTGAGGCAAGAGCCAAGCAAGAAGCCTGAATGCTGCTGACTGAATACACCTGAAAATTCCATTCACGATCGATTTGGGGGAATTAGAGCTGACCCCCCACAAAAGGGTTACATTTCATTTTCCAAAAACAAAAACTCATCTTGGTCGTATTGCCTGTAGATTTAAGCATGAAACGCCAATTTGCTGTGTTTTTTATTTCATTATGGAAACTCTGCCTAACCTCATTTTTGTATGGTGTCAGAATACAAAATTTGGAAAGGAAGAAGGCAAAACTAATTCAAACCCAGAATAAATTGAGGCAATTGCCAGTCAATAAACGTTAAAGCAGCTGATTCAATACAACTGAAAATAACATTCACACTCGATTTGGAGGGAATTCTTAGCTGTCCGATCGGCTAAAGAGTTACATTTAATTTTCCAAAACACAAAAACTCATCTTGGTTGTGTTGCCTGTAATTTCTCAGCATGAAACGCCAATTTGCTGTGTTTTTTATTTGATTATGGATACTCTGCGAAACCTCATTTTGGTATGGTGTCAGAATACAAAATTTGGAAATGAAGAATGCAAAACTAACTCAAACGCAGAACAAATTTAGGCAATTGCCAAGCGAGAAACATGAATGCTGCTAACTGAATACACCTGAAAATCCGACTCACACTTGATTTGGGGGAATTAGAGCTGTCCCCTCTCAAAAGGGTTACATTTCATTTTCCAAAACACAAAAACTCATCTAAGTCGTGTTGCCTGTAGATTTCTAAGCATGAAATGCCAATTTGCTGTGTTTTTCAAATCATTATGGATACTCTGCCTAACCTCATTTTTGAATGGTGTCAGAATACAAGATTTCGAAAGGGAGAAGGGAAAACAAACACAAACCCAGAAGAAATTTAAGAAATTGCCAATCAAGAAACCTGAATGTTGCTGATTGAATACACCTGAAAATCCGATTCACACTCAATTGGAGGGAATTCAGAGCTGTCCCCTCGCAAAAGGGTTACATATCGTTTTCCAAACACAAAAACTCATCTTGGTCATGTTGCCTGTAGATTTCTATGCATGAAACGCCAATGTGCTGTGTTTTTTATTTCATTATGGAAACTCTGCCTAACCTCATTTTTGTATGGTGTCAGATTACAAAATTTGGAAAGGAAGAATGCAAAACTAATTCAAATCCTGGAAAAATTGAGGCAATTGCCAAGCGAGAAACCTGAATGCTGCTGACTGAATACACCTGAAAATCCCATTCACAGTCGATTTCAAGGGAATTAGAGCTGTCCCCTCTCAAAAGGGTTACATTTCATTTTCCAAACACAGTAACTCATCTTGGTCGTGTTGACTGTAGATTTCTAATCATGAAACGCCAATTTGCTGTGTTTTTTATTTCATTATGGATACTCTGCCTAATCTTATTTTTGAATGATGTCAGATTACAAAATTTGGAAAGGAAGAAGGCAAAACAAACAGAAACCCGGAAACATTTATGCAATTGAAATCAAGAAACTTAAATGCTGCTGATTGAATACACCTGACAATCCCATCACACTCAATTTGGAGGGAATTCAGAGCTGTCCCCTCGCAAAAGAGTTACATTTCCTTTTCCAAACACAAAAACTCATCTTGGTCGTGTTGCCTGTAGATTTAAGCATGAATCGCCAATTTGCTTTGTTTTTTATTTCATTATGGAAACTCTGCCTAACCTCATTATAGTATGGTGTCAAAATACAAAATTTGGGATGGAAGAATGCAAAACTAATCAAGCCCTGAAAAAATTGAGGCAATTGCCAAGCGAGAAACCTGAATGCTGCTGACTGAATACACCTGAAAATGCCATTCACACTCGATTTGGACGGAATTCAGAGCTGTCCCCTCTGCAAACGTGTAACATTTCATTTCCCAAAACACAAAAACTCATCTTTGTTTTGTTGCCTGTACATTTCTAAGCATGAAACGCCAATGTGCTGTGTTTTTTATTTCATTATGGATACTCTGCGTAAACTTATTTTTGAATGATGTCAGATTACAAAATTTGGAAAGGAAGGAGGCAAAACAAACAGAAACCCAGAATAAATTTATGCAATTGAAATCAAGAAATGTAATTGCTGCTGATTGAATACACCTGAAAATCCCATTCACACTTGATTTGGAGGGAATTCAGAGCTGTGCCCTCGGTAAAAGTGTTACATTGCATTTCCCAAAACACAAAAACACATGTTGGTCGTGTTGCCTGTAGATTTCCAAGATTGAAATGCCAATTTGCTGTGTTTTTTATTTCATTATGTATCCTCTGCCTAAACCCATTGTTGTATGCTTTCAGAATACAAAATTTGGAAAGGAAGGAGGCAAAACAAACACAAATGCATTATAAATTTAGACAACTTTCTATCAAAAAACCTGAATGCTGCTGACTCAATACACCTGAAAATCCCAATCACTCACGATTTGGAGGGAATTAGAGCTGTCCCCTTGTAAATGAGTTACATTTCATTTTCCAAAACAGAGAAACTCATCTTGGTCGTGTTGCCTGTGGATTTCTAAGCAGGAAACGCCAATTCACTGTGTTTTTTATGTCATTATGGATACTCTGCCTAACCTCTTTTTTGTATGGTGTCATAACACAAAATATGGCAATGAAGAAAGCAAAACAAATTCAAACCCAGAATAAATTGAGGCAATTGCCATTCAATAAACGTTAAAGCTGCTGATTCAATACACCTGAAAATAACATTCACACTCGATTTGGAGGGAATTCTTAGCTGTCCAATCGGCAAAAGGGTTACATTTCATTTCCCAAAACACAAAAACTCATCTTTGTTCTGTTGCCTGCAGATTTCTAAGCATGAAATGCGAATTTGATGTGTTTTTTATTTCATTATGGATACTCTGCCTAACCTCATTTTTGAATGGTGTCAGAATACAAAATTTGGAAAGGGAGAATGCAAAACTAATTCAAACCCTGAAAAAATTGAGGCAATTGCCAAGCGAGAAACCTGAATGCTGCTGAGTGAATACACCTGAAAATCCCATTCACACTCGATTTGGATGGAATTCAGAGATGTTCCCTCGGCAAACGTGTGACATTTCATTTCCCAAAACACAAAAACTCATCTTGGTTGTGTTGCCTGTAATTTCTAAACATGAAACGCAATTTGCTTTGTTTTCCAAATCATTATGGATACTCTGCCTAACCTCATTTTTGTATGGTGTCAGAATACAATATTCTGAAAGAAGGCCTTAGAAATGCAAACCGAGAACAAATTGAGGCAATTGCCAAGTAAGAAACCTCAATGCTGCTGAATGAATACACCTGAAAATGCCATTCACACTCGATTTGGAGGGAATTGAGAGCAGTCCCCTCGGCAAAAGGGTTACATTTCATTTTCCAAAACACAAAAACTCATCTTAGTTGTGTTGCCTGTAATTTCTAAGCATGAAACGACAATTTGCTGTGTTTTTTATTTCATTATGGATACTCTGCCTAACCTCATTTTTGAATGGTGTCAGAATACAAAATTTGGAAAGGAAGTATGCAAAACTAATTCAAACCCTGGAAAATTGGGGCAATTGCCAAGCAAGAAACCTAAATGCTGCTGAATGAAAACACCTGAAAATGCCATTCACACTCGATTTGGACAGAGTTCAGAGCTGCCATCTCGCAAAACTGTTACATTTCATTTTCCTAAACAGAAACACTCATCTGGTCGTGTTGCCTGTAGATCCAAGTAGGAAACGCCAATTTGCTGTGTTTTTTATATCATTATGGATACTCTGCCTAACCTCATTTTTGAATGGTGTCAGAATAAAAAAATTTGGAAAGGAAGAATGCAAAACTAATTCAAACCCAGAAAAATTGAGGCAAGAGCCAAGCAAGAAGCCTGAATGCTGCTGACTGAATACACCTGAAAATTCCATTCACGATCGATTTGGGGGAATTAGAGCTGACCCCCCACAAAAGGGTTACATTTCATTTTCCAAAAACAAAAACTCATCTTGGTCGTATTGCCTGTAGATTTAAGCATGAAACGCCAATTTGCTGTGTTTTTTATTTCATTATGGAAACTCTGCCTAACCTCATTTTTGTATGGTGTCAGAATACAAAATTTGGAAAGGAAGAAGGCAAAACTAATTCAAACCCAGAATAAATTGAGGCAATTGCCAGTCAATAAACGTTAAAGCAGCTGATTCAATACAACTGAAAATAACATTCACACTCGATTTGGAGGGAATTCTTAGCTGTCCGATCGGCTAAAGAGTTACATTTAATTTTCCAAAACACAAAAACTCATCTTGGTTGTGTTGCCTGTAATTTCTCAGCATGAAACGCCAATTTGCTGTGTTTTTTATTTGATTATGGATACTCTGCGAAACCTCATTTTGGTATGGTGTCAGAATACAAAATTTGGAAATGAAGAATGCAAAACTAACTCAAACGCAGAACAAATTTAGGCAATTGCCAAGCGAGAAACATGAATGCTGCTAACTGAATACACCTGAAAATCCGACTCACACTTGATTTGGGGGAATTAGAGCTGTCCCCTCTCAAAAGGGTTACATTTCATTTTCCAAAACACAAAAACTCATCTAAGTCGTGTTGCCTGTAGATTTCTAAGCATGAAATGCCAATTTGCTGTGTTTTTCAAATCATTATGGATACTCTGCCTAACCTCATTTTTGAATGGTGTCAGAATACAAGATTTCGAAAGGGAGAAGGGAAAACAAACACAAACCCAGAAGAAATTTAAGAAATTGCCAATCAAGAAACCTGAATGTTGCTGATTGAATACACCTGAAAATCCGATTCACACTCGATTGGAGGGAATTCAGAGCTGTCCCCTCGCAAAAGGGTTACATATCGTTTTCCAAACACAAAAACTCATCTTGGTCATGTTGCCTGTAGATTTCTATGCATGAAACGCCAATGTGCTGTGTTTTTTATTTCATTATGGAAACTCTGCCTAACCTCATTTTTGTATGGTGTCAGATTACAAAATTTGGAAAGGAAGAATGCAAAACTAATTCAAACCCTGGAAAAATTGAGGCAATTGCCAAGCGAGAAACCTGAATGCTGCTGACTGAATACACCTGAAAATCCCATTCACAGTCGATTTCAAGGGAATTAGAGCTGTCCCCTCTCAAAAGGGTTACATTTCATTTTCCAAACACAGGAACTCATCTTGGTCGTGTTACCTGTAGATTTCTAAGCATGAAACGCCAATGTGCTGTGTTTTTCATTGCATTATGTATACTCTGCCAACCTCATTTTTGAATGGTGTCAGATTACAAAATTTGGAAAGGAAGAATGCAAAACTAGTTCAAACCCTGGAATAATTGAGGCAATTGCCAATCAAGAAACCTAAATTCTGCTGAGTGAATACACCTGAAATCCCATTCATACTCGACTTGGACGGAAATCAGAGCTGTTCGCTCCGCATAAGTGTTACATTTCATTTCCCAAAACACAAAAACTCATCTTGGTCGTGTTGACTGTAGATTTCTAAGCATGAAACGCCAATGTGCTGTGTTTTTTATTTCATTATGGATACTCTGCGTAAACTTATTTTTGAATGATGTCAGATTACAAAATTTGGAAAGGAAGAAGGCAAAACAAACAGAAACCCGGAAACATTTATGCAATTGAAATCAAGAAACTTAAATGCTGCTGATTGAATACACCTGACAATCCCATCACACTCAATTTGGAGGGAATTCAGAGCTGTCCCCTCGCAAAAGAGTTACTTTCCCTTTTCCAAACACAAAAACTCATCTTGGTCGTGTTGCCTGTAGATTTAAGCATGAATCGCCAATTTGCTTTGTTTTTTATTTCATTATGGAAACTCTGCCTAACCTCATTATAGTATGGTGTCAAAATACAAAATTTGGGATGGAAGAATGCCAAACTAATCAAGCCCTGAAAAAATTGAGGCAATTGCCAAGCGAGAAACCTGAATGCTGCTGAGTGAATACACCTGAAAATCCCATTCACAGTTATTTTGGACGGAATTCAGAGCTTTCCCCTCTGCAAACGTGTTACATTTAATTTCCCAAAACACAAAAACTCATCTTGGTTGTGTTGCCTGTAATTTCTAAACATGAAACGCAATTTGTTTTGTTTTCCAAATCATTATGGATACTCTGACTAACCTCATTTTTGTATTGTGTCAGAATACAATATTCTGTAAGAAGGCCTTAGAAATGCAAACCGAGAACAAATTGAGGCAATTGCCAATTCAGAAACCTCAATGCTGCTGATTGAATACACCTGAAAATGCCATTCACACTCGATTTGGAGGGAATTGAGAGCAGTCCCCTCGGCAAAAGGGTTACATTTCATTTTCCAAAACACAAAAACTCATCTTAGTTGTGTTCCCTGTAATTTCTAAGCATGAAACGACAATTTGCTGTGTTTTTTATTTCATTATGGATACTCTGCCTAACCTCATTTTTGAATGGTGTCAGAATACAAAATTTGGAAAGGATGTATGCAAAACTAATTCAAACCCTGGAAAATTGAGGCAATTGCCAAGCAAGAAACCTAAATGCTGCTGAATGAAAACACCTGAAAATGCCATTCACACTCGATTTGGACAGAGTTCAGAGCTGCCATCTCGCAAAACTGTTACATTTCATTTTCCTAAACAGAAACACTCATCTGGTCGTGTTGCCTGTAGATCCAAGTAGGAAACGCCAATTCACTGTGTTTTTTATGTCATTATGGATACTCTGCCTAACCTCTTTTTTGTATGGTGTCATAACACAAAATATGGCAATGAAGAAAGCAAAACAAATTCAAACCCAGAATAAATTGAGGCAATTGCCATTCAATAAACGTTAAAGCTGCTGATTCAATACACCTGAAAATAACATTCACACTCGATTTGGAGGGAATTCTTAGCTGTCCAATCGGCAAAAGGGTTACATTTCATTTCCCAAAACACAAAAACTCATCTTTGTTCTGTTGCCTGCAGATTTCTAAGCATGAAATGCGAATTTGATGTGTTTTTTATTTCATTATGGATACTCTGCCTAACCTCATTTTTGAATGGTGTCAGAATACAAAATTTGGAAAGGGAGAATGCAAAACTAATTCAAACCCTGAAAAAATTGAGGCACTTGCCAAGCGAGAAACCTGAATGCTGCTGAGTGAATACACCTGAAAATCCCAATCACACTCGATTTGGATGGAATTCAGAGATGTTCCCTCCGCAAAAGTGTGACATTTCATTTCCCAAAACACAAAAACTCATCTTGGTTGTGTTGCCTGTAATTTCTAAACATGAAACGCAATTTGCTTTGTTTTCCAAATCATTATGGATACTCTGCCTAACCTCATTTTTGAAAGGTGTCAGAATACAAAATTTGGAAAGGAAGTATGCAAAACTAATTCAAACCCTGGAAAATTGGGGCAATTGCCAAGCAAGAAACCTAAATGCTGCTGAATGAAAACACCTGAAAATCCCATTCACACTCGATTTGGACAGAGTTCAGAGCTGCCATCTCGCAAAACTGTTACATTTCATTTTCCTAAACAGAAACACTCATCTGGTCGTGTTGCCTGTAGATCCAAGTAGGAAACGCCAATTTGCTGTGTTTTTTATATCATTATGGATACTCTGCCTAACCTCATTTTTGAATGGTGTCAGAATAAAAAAATTTGGAAAGGAAGAATGCAAAACTAATTCAAACCCAGAAAAATTGAGGCAAGAGCCAAGCAAGAAGCCTGAATGCTGCTGACTGAATACACCTGAAAATTCCATTCACGATCGATTTGGGGGAATTAGAGCTGACCCCCCACAAAAGGGTTACATTTCATTTTCCAAAAACAAAAACTCATCTTGGTCGTATTGCCTGTAGATTTAAGCATGAAACGCCAATTTGCTGTGTTTTTTATTTCATTATGGAAACTCTGCCTAACCTCATTTTTGTATGGTGTCAGAATACAAAATTTGGAAAGGAAGAAGGCAAAACTAATTCAAACCCAGAATAAATTGAGGCAATTGCCAGTCAATAAACGTTAAAGCAGCTGATTCAATACAACTGAAAATAACATTCACACTCGATTTGGAGGGAATTCTTAGCTGTCCGATCGGCTAAAGAGTTACATTTAATTTTCCAAAACACAAAAACTCATCTTGGTTGTGTTGCCTGTAATTTCTCAGCATGAAACGCCAATTTGCTGTGTTTTTTATTTCATTATGGAAACTCTGCCTAACCTCATTTTTGTATGGTGTCAGATTACAAAATTTGGAAAGGAAGAATGCAAAACTAATTCAAACCCTGGAAAAATTGAGGCAATTGCCAAGCGAGAAACCTGAATGCTGCTGACTGAATACACCTGAAAATCCCATTCACAGTCGATATCAAGGGAATTAGAGCTGTCCCCTCTCAAAAGGGTTACATTTCATTTTCCAAACACAGGAACTCATCTTGGTCGTGTTACCTGTAGATTTCTAAGCATGAAACGCCAATGTGCTGTGTTTTTCATTGCATTATGTATACTCTGCCAACCTCATTTTTGAATGGTGTCAGATTACAAAATTTGGAAAGGAAGAATGCAAAACTAGTTCAAACCCTGGAATAATTGAGGCAATTGCCAATCAAGAAACCTAAATTCTGCTGAGTGAATACACCTGAAATCCCATTCATACTCGACTTGGACGGAAATCAGAGCTGTTCGCTCCGCATAAGTGTTACATTTCATTTCCCAAAACACAAAAACTCATCTTGGTCGTGTTGACTGTAGATTTCTAAGCATGAAACGCCAATGTGCTGTGTTTTTTATTTCATTATGGATACTCTGCGTAAACTTATTTTTGAATGATGTCAGATTACAAAATTTGGAAAGGAAGAAGGCAAAACAAACAGAAACCCGGAAACATTTATGCAATTGAAATCAAGAAACTTAAATGCTGCTGATTGAATACACCTGACAATCCCATCACACTCAATTTGGAGGGAATTCAGAGCTGTCCCCTCGCAAAAGAGTTACTTTCCCTTTTCCAAACACAAAAACTCATCTTGGTCGTGTTGCCTGTAGATTTAAGCATGAATCGCCAATTTGCTTTGTTTTTTATTTCATTATGGAAACTCTGCCTAACCTCATTATAGTATGGTGTCAAAATACAAAATTTGGGATGGAAGAATGCCAAACTAATCAAGCCCTGAAAAAATTGAGACAATTGCCAAGCGAGAAACCTGAATGCTGCTGAGTGAATACACCTGAAAATCCCATTCACAGTTATTTTGGACGGAATTCAGAGCTTTCCCCTCTGCAGACGTGTTACATTTAATTTCCCAAAACACAAAAACTCATCTTGGTTGTGTTGCCTGTAATTTCTAAACATGAAACGCAGTTTGTTTTGTTTTCCAAATCATTATGGATACTCTGACTAACCTCATTTTTGTATTGTGTCAGAATACAATATTCTGTAAGAAGGGCTTAGAAATGCAAACCGAGAACAAATTGAGGCAATTGCCAATTCAGAAACCTCAATGCTGCTGATTGAATACACCTGAAAATGCCATTCACACTCGATTTGGAGGGAATTGAGAGCAGTCCCCTCGGCAAAAGGGTTACATTTCATTTTCCAAAACACAAAAACTCATCTTAGTTGTGTTGCCTGTAATTTCTAAGCATGAAACGACAATTTGCTGTGTTTTTTATTTCATTATGGATACTCTGCCTAACCTCATTTTTGAATGGTGTCAGAATACAAAATTTGGAAAGGATGTATGCAAAACTAATTCAAACCCTGGAAAATTGAGGCAATTGCCAAGCAAGAAACCTAAATGCTGCTGAATGAAAACACCTGAAAATCCCATTCACACTCGATTTGGACAGAGTTCAGAGCTGCCATCTCGCAAAACTGTTACATTTCATTTTCCTAAACAGAAACACTCATCTGGTCGTGTTGCCTGTAGATCCAAGTAGGAAACGCCAATTTGCTGTGTTTTTTATATCATTATGGATACTCTGCCTAACCTGATTTTTGAATGGTGTCAGAATAAAAAATTTGGAAAGGAAGAATGCAAAACTAATTCAAACCCAGAATAAAGTGAGGCAATTGCCATTCAATAAACGTTAAATCGGCTGGTTCAATACAACTGAAAATAACATTCACACTCGATTTGGAGGGAATTCTTAGCTGTCCGATCGGTTAAAGAGTTACATTTAATTTTCCAAAACACAAAAACTCATCTTGGTTGTGTTGCCTGTAATTTCTCAGCATGAAACGCCAATTTGCTGTGTTTTTTATTTGATTATGGATACTCTGCGAAACCTCATTTTGGTATGGTGTCAGAATACAAAATTTGGAAATGAAGAATGCAAAACTAACTCAAACGCAGAACAAATTTAGGCAATTGCCAAGCGAGAAACATGAATGCTGCTAACTGAATACACCAGAAAATCCGACTCACACTTGATTTGGGGGAATTAGAGCTGTCCCCTCTCAAAAGGGTTACATTTCATTTTCCAAAACACAAAAACTCATCTAAGTCGTGTTGCCTGTAGATTTCTAAGCATGAAATGCCAATTTGCTGTGTTTTTCAAATCATTATGGATACTCTGCCTAACCTCATTTTTGAATGGTGTCAGAATACAAGATTTCGAAAGGGAGAAGGGAAAACAAACACAAACCCAGAAGAAATTTAAGAAATTGCCAATCAAGAAACCTGAATGTTGCTGATTGAATACACCTGAAAATCCCAATCACTCACGATTTGGAGGGAATTAGAGCTGTCCCCTTGTAAAATAGTTACATTTCATTTTCCAAAACAGAGAAACTCATCTTGGTCGTGTTGCCTGTGGATTTCTAAGCAGGAAACGCCAATTCACTGTGTTTTTTATGTCATTATGGATACTCTGCCTAACCTCTTTTTTGTATGGTGTCATAACACAAAATATGGCAATGAAGAAAGCAAAACAAATTCAAACCCAGAATAAATTGAGGCAATTGCCATTCAATAAACGTTAAAGCTGCTGATTCAATACACCTGAAAATAACATTCACACTCGATTTGGAGGGAATTCTTAGCTGTCCAATCGGCAAAAGGGTTACATTTCATTTCCCAAAACACAAAAACTCATCTTTGTTCTGTTGCCTGCAGATTTCTAAGCATGAAATGCGAATTTGATGTGTTTTTTATTTCATTATGGATACTCTGCCTAACCTCATTTTTGAATGGTGTCAGAATACAAAATTTGGAAAGGGAGAATGCAAAACTAATTCAAACCCTGAAAAAATTGAGGCAATTGCCAAGCGAGAAACCTGAATGCTGCTGAGTGAATACACCTGAAAATCCCATTCACACTCGATTTGGATGGAATTCAGAGATGTTCCCTCGGCAAACGTGTGACATTTCATTTCCCAAAACACAAAAACTCATCTTGGTTGTGTTGCCTGTAATTTCTAAACATGAAACGCAATTTGCTTTGTTTTCCAAATCATTATGGATACTCTGCCTAACCTCATTTTTGTATGGTGTCAGAATACAATATTCTGAAAGAAGGCCTTAGAAATGCAAACCGAGAACAAATTGAGGCAATTGCCAAGTAAGAAACCTCAATGCTGCTGAATGAATACACCTGAAAATGCCATTCACACTCGATTTGGAGGGAATTGAGAGCAGTCCCCTCGGCAAAAGGGTTACATTTCATTTTCCAAAACACAAAAACTCATCTTAGTTGTGTTGCCTGTAATTTCTAAGCATGAAACGACAATTTGCTGTGTTTTTTATTTCATTATGGATACTCTGCCTAACCTCATTTTTGAATGGTGTCAGAATACAAAATTTGGAAAGGAAGTATGCAAAACTAATTCAAACCCTGGAAAATTGGGGCAATTGCCAAGCAAGAAACCTAAATGCTGCTGAATGAAAACACCTGAAAATCCCATTCACACTCGATTTGGACAGAGTTCAGAGCTGCCATCTCGCAAAACTGTTACATTTCATTTTCCTAAACAGAAACACTCATCTGGTCGTGTTGCCTGTAGATCCAAGTAGGAAACGCCAATTTGCTGTGTTTTTTATATCATTATGGATACTCTGCCTAACCTCATTTTTGAATGGTGTCAGAATAAAAAAATTTGGAAAGGAAGAATGCAAAACTAATTCAAACCCAGAAAAATTGAGGCAAGAGCCAAGCAAGAAGCCTGAATGCTGCTGACTGAATACACCTGAAAATTCCATTCACGATCGATTTGGGGGAATTAGAGCTGACCCCCCACAAAAGGGTTACATTTCATTTTCCAAAAACAAAAACTCATCTTGGTCGTATTGCCTGTAGATTTAAGCATGAAACGCCAATTTGCTGTGTTTTTTATTTCATTATGGAAACTCTGCCTAACCTCATTTTTGTATGGTGTCAGAATACAAAATTTGGAAAGGAAGAAGGCAAAACTAATTCAAACCCAGAATAAATTGAGGCAATTGCCAGTCAATAAACGTTAAAGCAGCTGATTCAATACAACTGAAAATAACATTCACACTCGATTTGGAGGGAATTCTTAGCTGTCCGATCGGCTAAAGAGTTACATTTAATTTTCCAAAACACAAAAACTCATCTTGGTTGTGTTGCCTGTAATTTCTCAGCATGAAAGGCCAATTTGCTGTGTTTTTTATTTGATTATGGATACTCTGCGAAACCTCATTTTGGTATGGTGTCAGAATACAAAATTTGGAAATGAAGAATGCAAAACTAACTCAAACGCAGAACAAATTTAGGCAATTGCCAAGCGAGAAACATGAATGCTGCTAACTGAATACACCTGAAAATCCGACTCACACTTGATTTGGGGGAATTAGAGCTGTCCCCTCTCAAAAGGGTTACATTTCATTTTCCAAAACACAAAAACTCATCTAAGTCGTGTTGCCTGTAGATTTCTAAGCATGAAATGCCAATTTGCTGTGTTTTTCAAATCATTATGGATACTCTGCCTAACCTCATTTTTGAATGGTGTCAGAATACAAGATTTCGAAAGGGAGAAGGGAAAACAAACACAAACCCAGAAGAAATTTAAGAAATTGCCAATCAAGAAACCTGAATGTTGCTGATTGAATACACCTGAAAATCCGATTCACACTCGATTGGAGGGAATTCAGAGCTGTCCCCTCGCAAAAGGGTTACATATCGTTTTCCAAACACAAAAACTCATCTTGGTCATGTTGCCTGTAGATTTCTATGCATGAAACGCCAATTTGCTGTGTTTTTTATTTCATTATGGAAACTCTGCCTAACCTCATTTTTGTATGGTGTCAGATTACAAAATTTGGAAAGGAAGAATGCAAAACTAATTCAAACCCTGGAAAAATTGAGGCAATTGCCAAGCGAGAAACCTGAATGCTGCTGACTGAATACACCTGAAAATCCCATTCACAGTCGATTTCAAGGGAATTAGAGCTGTCCCCTCTCAAAAGGGTTACATTTCATTTTCCAAACACAGGAACTCATCTTGGTCGTGTTACCTGTAGATTTCTAAGCATGAAACGCCAATGTGCTGTGTTTTTCATTGCATTATGTATACTCTGCCAACCTCATTTTTGAATGGTGTCAGATTACAAAATTTGGAAAGGAAGAATGCAAAACTAGTTCAAACCCTGGAATAATTGAGGCAATTGCCAATCAAGAAACCTAAATTCTGCTGAGTGAATACACCTGAAATCCCATTCATACTCGACTTGGACGGAAATCAGAGCTGTTCGCTCCGCATAAGTGTTACATTTCATTTCCCAAAACACAAAAACTCATCTTGGTCGTGTTGACTGTAGATTTCTAAGCATGAAACGCCAATGTGCTGTGTTTTTTATTTCATTATGGATACTCTGCGTAAACTTATTTTTGAATGATGTCAGATTACAAAATTTGGAAAGGAAGAAGGCAAAACAAACAGAAACCCGGAAACATTTATGCAATTGAAATCAAGAAACTTAAATGCTGCTGATTGAATACACCTGACAATCCCATCACACTCAATTTGGAGGGAATTCAGAGCTGTCCCCTCGCAAAAGAGTTACTTTCCCTTTTCCAAACACAAAAACTCATCTTGGTCGTGTTGCCTGTAGATTTAAGCATGAATCGCCAATTTGCTTTGTTTTTTATTTCATTATGGAAACTCTGCCTAACCTCATTAGAGTATGGTGTCAAAATACAAAATTTGGGATGGAAGAATGCCAAACTAATCAAGCCCTGAAAAAATTGAGGCAATTGCCAAGCGAGAAACCTGAATGCTGCTGAGTGAATACACCTGAAAATCCCATTCACACTCGATTTGGACGGAATTCAGAGCTGTCCCCTCTGCAAACGTGTTACATTTCATTTCCCAAAACACAAAAACTCATCTTTGTTTTGTTGCCTGTACATTTCTCAGCATGAAACGCCAATGTGCTGTGTTTTTTATTTCATTATGGATACTCTGCGTAAACTTATTTTTGAATGATGTCAGATTACAAAATTTGGAAAGGAAGGAGGCAAAACAAACAGAAACCCAGAATAAATTTATGCAATTGAAATCAAGAAATGTAATTGCTGCTGATTGAATACACCTGAAAATCCCATTCACACTTGATTTGGAGGGAATTCAGAGCTGTCCCCTCGGTAAAAGTGTTACATTGCATTTCCCAAAACACAAAAACACATGTTGGTCGTGTTGCCTGTAGATTTCCAAGATTGAAATGCCAATTTGCTGTGTTTTTTATTTCATTATGTATCCTCTGCCTTAACCCATTGTTGTATGCTTTCAGAATACAAAATTTGGAAAGGAAGGAGGCAAAACAAACACAAATGCATTATAAATTTAGACAACTTTCAATCAAAAATCCTGAATGCTGCTGACTCAATACACCTGAAAATCCCAATCACTCATGATTTGGAGGGAATTAGAGCTGTCCCCTTGCAAATGGGTTACATTTCAATTTCCAAAACAGAGAAACTCATCTTGGTCGTGTTGCCTGTGGATTTCTAAGCAGGAAACGCCAATTCACTGTGTTTTTTATGTCATTATGGATACTCTGCCTAACCTCTTTTTTGTATGGTGTCATAACACAAAATATGGCAATGAAGAAAGCAAAACAAATTCAAACCCAGAATAAATTGAGGCAATTGCCATTCAATAAACGTTAAAGCTGCTGATTCAATACACCTGAAAATAACATTCACACTCGATTTGGAGGGAATTCTTAGCTGTCCAATCGGCAAAAGGGTTACATTTCATTTCCCAAAACACAAAAACTCATCTTTGTTCTGTTGCCTGCAGATTTCTAAGCATGAAATGCGAATTTGATGTGTTTTTTATTTCATTATGGATACTCTGCCTAACCTCATTTTTGAATGGTGTCAGAATACAAAATTTGGAAAGGGAGAATGCAAAACTAATTCAAACCCTGAAAAAATTGAGGCACTTGCCAAGCGAGAAACCTGAATGCTGCTGAGTGAATACACCTGAAAATCCCAATCACACTCGATTTGGATGGAATTCAGAGATGTTCCCTCCGCAAAAGTGTGACATTTCATTTCCCAAAACACAAAAACTCATCTTGGTTGTGTTGCCTGTAATTTCTAAACATGAAACGCAATTTGCTTTGTTTTCCAAATCATTATGGATACTCTGCCTAACCTCATTTTTGAAAGGTGTCAGAATACAAAATTTGGAAAGGAAGTATGCAAAACTAATTCAAACCCTGGAAAATTGGGGCAATTGCCAAGCAAGAAACCTAAATGCTGCTGAATGAAAACACCTGAAAATCCCATTCACACTCGATTTGGACAGAGTTCAGAGCTGCCATCTCGCAAAACTGTTACATTTCATTTTCCTAAACAGAAACACTCATCTGGTCGTGTTGCCTGTAGATCCAAGTAGGAAACGCCAATTTGCTGTGTTTTTTATATCATTATGGATACTCTGCCTAACCTCATTTTTGAATGGTGTCAGAATAAAAAAATTTGGAAAGGAAGAATGCAAAACTAATTCAAACCCAGAAAAATTGAGGCAAGAGCCAAGCAAGAAGCCTGAATGCTGCTGACTGAATACACCTGAAAATTCCATTCACGATCGATTTGGGGGAATTAGAGCTGACCCCCCACAAAAGGGTTACATTTCATTTTCCAAAAACAAAAACTCATCTTGGTCGTATTGCCTGTAGATTTAAGCATGAAACGCCAATTTGCTGTGTTTTTTATTTCATTATGGAAACTCTGCCTAACCTCATTTTTGTATGGTGTCAGAATACAAAATTTGGAAAGGAAGAAGGCAAAACTAATTCAAACCCAGAATAAATTGAGGCAATTGCCAGGCAATAAACGTTAAAGCAGCTGATTCAATACAACTGAAAATAACATTCACACTCGATTTGGAGGGAATTCTTAGCTGTCCGATCGGCTAAAGAGTTACATTTAATTTTCCAAAACACAAAAACTCATCTTGGTTGTGTTGCCTGTAATTTCTCAGCATGAAAGGCCAATTTGCTGTGTTTTTTATTTGATTATGGATACTCTGCGAAACCTCATTTTGGTATGGTGTCAGAATACAAAATTTGGAAATGAAGAATGCAAAACTAACTCAAACGCAGAACAAATTTAGGCAATTGCCAAGCGAGAAACATGAATGCTGCTAACTGAATACACCTGAAAATCCGACTCACACTTGATTTGGGGGAATTAGAGCTGTCCCCTCTCAAAAGGGTTACATTTCATTTTCCAAAACACAAAAACTCATCTAAGTCGTGTTGCCTGTAGATTTCTAAGCATGAAATGCCAATTTGCTGTGTTTTTCAAATCATTATGGATACTCTGCCTAACCTCATTTTTGAATGGTGTCAGAATACAAGATTTCGAAAGGGAGAAGGGAAAACAAACACAAACCCAGAAGAAATTTAAGAAATTGCCAATCAAGAAACCTGAATGTTGCTGATTGAATACACCTGAAAATCCGATTCACACTCGATTGGAGGGAATTCAGAGCTGTCCCCTCGCAAAAGGGTTACATATCGTTTTCCAAACACAAAAACTCATCTTGGTCATGTTGCCTGTAGATTTCTATGCATGAAACGCCAATGTGCTGTGTTTTTTATTTCATTATGGAAACTCTGCCTAACCTCATTTTTGTATGGTGTCAGATTACAAAATTTGGAAAGGAAGAATGCAAAACTAATTCAAACCCTGGAAAAATTGAGGCAATTGCCAAGCGAGAAACCTGAATGCTGCTGACTGAATACACCTGAAAATCCCATTCACAGTCGATTTCAAGGGAATTAGAGCTGTCCCCTCTCAAAAGGGTTACATTTCATTTTCCAAACACAGGAACTCATCTTGGTCGTGTTACCTGTAGATTTCTAAGCATGAAACGCCAATGTGCTGTGTTTTTCATTGCATTATGTATACTCTGCCAACCTCATTTTTGAATGGTGTCAGATTACAAAATTTGGAAAGGAAGAATGCAAAACTAGTTCAAACCCTGGAATAATTGAGGCAATTGCCAATCAAGAAACCTAAATTCTGCTGAGTGAATACACCTGAAATCCCATTCATACTCGACTTGGACGGAATTCAGAGCTGTTCGCTCTGCATAAGTGTTACATTTCATTTCCCAAAACACAAAAACTCATCTTGGTCGTGTTGACTGTAGATTTCTAAGCATGAAACGCCAATGTGCTGTGTTTTTTATTTCATTATGGATACTCTGCGTAAACTTATTTTTGAATGATGTCAGATTACAAAATTTGGAAAGGAAGAAGGCAAAACAAACAGAAACCCGGAAACATTTATGCAATTGAAATCAAGAAACTTAAATGCTGCTGATTGAATACACCTGACAATCCCATCACACTCAATTTGGAGGAAATTCAGAGCTGTCCCCTCGCAAAAGAGTTACATTTCCTTTTCCAAACACAAAAACTCATCTTGGTCGTGTTGCCTGTAGATTTAAGCATGAATCGCCAATTTGCTTTGTTTTTTATTTCATTATGGAAACTCTGCCTAACCTCATTATAGTATGGTGTCAAAATACAAAATTTGGGATGGAAGAATGCAAAACTAATCAAGCCCTGAAAAAATTGAGGCAATTGCCAAGCGAGAAACCTGAATGCTGCTGAGTGAATACACCTGAAAATCCCATTCACACTCGATTTGGACGGAATTCAGAGCTGTCCCCTCTGCAAACGTGTTACATTTCATTTCCCAAAACACAAAAACTCATCTTTGTTTTGTTGCCTGTACATTTCTCAGCATGAAACGCCAATGTGCTGTGTTTTTTATTTCATTATGGATACTCTGCGTAAACTTATTTTTGAATGATGTCAGATTACAAAATTTGGAAAGGAAGGAGGCAAAACAAACAGAAACCCAGAATAAATTTATGCAATTGAAATCAAGAAATGTAATTGCTGCTGATTGAATACACCTGAAAATCCCATTCACACTTGATTTGGAGGGAATTCAGAGCTGTCCCCTCGGTAAAAGTGTTACATTGCATTTCCCAAAACACAAAAACACATGTTGGTCGTGTTGCCTGTAGATTTCCAAGATTGAAATGCCAATTTGCTGTGTTTTTTATTTCATTATGTATCCTCTGCCTTAACCCATTGTTGTATGCTTTCAGAATACAAAATTTGGAAAGGAAGGAGGCAAAACAAACACAAATGCATTATAAATTTAGACAACTTTCAATCAAAAATCCTGAATGCTGCTGACTCAATACACCTGAAAATCCCAATCACTCATGATTTGGAGGGAATTAGAGCTGTCCCCTTGCAAATGGGTTACATTTCAATTTCCAAAACAGAGAAACTCATCTTGGTCGTGTTGCCTGTGGATTTCTAAGCAGGAAACGCCAATTCACTGTGTTTTTTATGTCATTATGGATACTCTGCCTAACCTCTTTTTTGTATGGTGTCATAACACAAAATATGGCAATGAAGAAAGCAAAACAAATTCAAACCCAGAATAAATTGAGGCAATTGCCATTCAATAAACGTTAAAGCTGCTGATTCAATACACCTGAAAATAACATTCACACTCGATTTGGAGGGAATTCTTAGCTGTCCAATCGGCAAAAGGGTTACATTTCATTTCCCAAAACACAAAAACTCATCTTTGTTCTGTTGCCTGCAGATTTCTAAGCATGAAATGCGAATTTGATGTGTTTTTTATTTCATTATGGATACTCTGCCTAACCTCATTTTTGAATGGTGTCAGAATACAAAATTTGGAAAGGGAGAATGCAAAACTAATTCAAACCCTGAAAAAATTGAGGCACTTGCCAAGCGAGAAACCTGAATGCTGCTGAGTGAATACACCTGAAAATCCCAATCACACTCGATTTGGATGGAATTCAGAGATGTTCCCTCCGCAAAAGTGTGACATTTCATTTCCCAAAACACAAAAACTCATCTTGGTTGTGTTGCCTGTAATTTCTAAACATGAAACGCAATTTGCTTTGTTTTCCAAATCATTATGGATACTCTGCCTAACCTCATTTTTGAAAGGTGTCAGAATACAAAATTTGGAAAGGAAGTATGCAAAACTAATTCAAACCCTGGAAAATTGGGGCAATTGCCAAGCAAGAAACCTAAATGCTGCTGAATGAAAACACCTGAAAATCCCATTCACACTCGATTTGGACAGAGTTCAGAGCTGCCATCTCGCAAAACTGTTACATTTCATTTTCCTAAACAGAAACACTCATCTGGTCGTGTTGCCTGTAGATCCAAGTAGGAAACGCCAATTTGCTGTGTTTTTTATATCATTATGGATACTCTGCCTAACCTCATTTTTGAATGGTGTCAGAATAAAAAAATTTGGAAAGGAAGAATGCAAAACTAATTCAAACCCAGAAAAATTGAGGCAAGAGCCAAGCAAGAAGCCTGAATGCTGCTGACTGAATACACCTGAAAATTCCATTCACGATCGATTTGGGGGAATTAGAGCTGACCCCCCACAAAAGGGTTACATTTCATTTTCCAAAAACAAAAACTCATCTTGGTCGTATTGCCTGTAGATTTAAGCATGAAACGCCAATTTGCTGTGTTTTTTATTTCATTATGGAAACTCTGCCTAACCTCATTTTTGTATGGTGTCAGAATACAAAATTTGGAAAGGAAGAAGGCAAAACTAATTCAAACCCAGAATAAATTGAGGCAATTGCCAGTCAATAAACGTTAAAGCAGCTGATTCAATACAACTGAAAATAACATTCACACTCGATTTGGAGGGAATTCTTAGCTGTCCGATCGGCTAAAGAGTTACATTTAATTTTCCAAAACACAAAAACTCATCTTGGTTGTGTTGCCTGTAATTTCTCAGCATGAAAGGCCAATTTGCTGTGTTTTTTATTTGATTATGGATACTCTGCGAAACCTCATTTTGGTATGGTGTCAGAATACAAAATTTGGAAATGAAGAATGCAAAACTAACTCAAACGCAGAACAAATTTAGGCAATTGCCAAGCGAGAAACATGAATGCTGCTAACTGAATACACCTGAAAATCCGACTCACACTTGATTTGGGGGAATTAGAGCTGTCCCCTCTCAAAAGGGTTACATTTCATTTTCCAAAACACAAAAACTCATCTAAGTCGTGTTGCCTGTAGATTTCTAAGCATGAAATGCCAATTTGCTGTGGTTTTCAAATCATTATGGATACTCTGCCTAACCTCATTTTTGAATGGTGTCAGAATACAAGATTTCGAAAGGGAGAAGGGAAAACAAACACAAACCCAGAAGAAATTTAAGAAATTGCCAATCAAGAAACCTGAATGTTGCTGATTGAATACACCTGAAAATCCGATTCACACTCGATTGGAGGGAATTCAGAGCTGTCCCCTCGCAAAAGGGTTACATATCGTTTTCCAAACACAAAAACTCATCTTGGTCATGTTGCCTGTAGATTTCTATGCATGAAACGCCAATGTGCTGTGTTTTTTATTTCATTATGGAAACTCTGCCTAACCTCATTTTTGTATGGTGTCAGATTACAAAATTTGGAAAGGAAGAATGCAAAACTAATTCAAACCCTGGAAAAATTGAGGCAATTGCCAAGCGAGAAACCTGAATGCTGCTGACTGAATACACCTGAAAATCCCATTCACAGTCGATTTCAAGGGAATTAGAGCTGTCCCCTCTCAAAAGGGTTACATTTCATTTTCCAAACACAGGAACTCATCTTGGTCGTGTTACCTGTAGATTTCTAAGCATGAAACGCCAATGTGCTGTGTTTTTCATTGCATTATGTATACTCTGCCAACCTCATTTTTGAATGGTGTCAGATTACAAAATTTGGAAAGGAAGAATGCAAAACTAGTTCAAACCCTGGAATAATTGAGGCAATTGCCAATCAAGAAACCTAAATTCTGCTGAGTGAATACACCTGAAATCCCATTCATACTCGACTTGGACGGAATTCAGAGCTGTTCGCTCCGCATAAGTGTTACATTTCATTTCCCAAAACACAAAAACTCATCTTGGTCGTGTTGACTGTAGATTTCTAAGCATGAAACGCCAATGTGCTGTGTTTTTTATTTCATTATGGATACTCTGCGTAAACTTATTTTTGAATGATGTCAGATTACAAAATTTGGAAAGGAAGAAGGCAAAACAAACAGAAACCCGGAAACATTTATGCAATTGAAATCAAGAAACTTAAATGCTGCTGATTGAATACACCTGACAATCCCATCACACTCAATTTGGAGGGAATTCAGAGCTGTCCCCTCGCAAAAGAGTTACATTTCCTTTTCCAAACACAAAAACTCATCTTGGTCGTGTTGCCTGTAGATTTAAGCATGAATCGCCAATTTGCTTTGTTTTTTATTTCATTATGGAAACTCTGCCTAACCTCATTATAGTATGGTGTCAAAATACAAAATTTGGGATGGAAGAATGCAAAACTAATCAAGCCCTGAAAAAATTGAGGCAATTGCCAAGCGAGAAACCTGAATGCTGCTGAGTGAATACACCAGAAAATCCCATTCACACTCGATTTGGACGGAATTCAGAGCTGTCCCCTCTGCAAACGTGTTACATTTCATTTCCCAAAACACAAAAACTCATCTTTGTTTTGTTGCCTGTACATTTCTAAGCATGAAACGCCAATGTGCTGTGTTTTTTATTTCATTATGGATACTCTGCGTAAACTTATTTTTGAATGATGTCAGATTACAAAATTTGGAAAGGAAGGAGGCAAAACAAACAGAAACCCAGAATAAATTTATGCAATTGAAATCAAGAAATGTAATTGCTGCTGATTGAATACACCTGAAAATCCCATTCACACTTGATTTGGAGGGAATTCAGAGCTGTCCCCTCGGTAAAAGTGTTACATTGCATTTCCCAAAACACAAAAACACATGTTGGTCGTGTTGCCTGTAGATTTCCAAGATTGAAATGCCAATTTGCTGTGTTTTTTATTTCATTATGTATCCTCTGCCTTAACCCATTGTTGTATGCTTTCAGAATACAAAATTTGGAAAGGAAGGAGGCAAAACAAACACAAATGCATTATAAATTTAGACAACTTTCAATCAAAAATCCTGAATGCTGCTGACTCAATACACCTGAAAATCCCAATCACTCATGATTTGGAGGGAATTAGAGCTGTCCCCTTGCAAATGGGTTACATTTCAATTTCCAAAACAGAGAAACTCATCTTGGTCGTGTTGCCTGTGGATTTCTAAGCAGGAAACGCCAATTCACTGTGTTTTTTATGTCATTATGGATACTCTGCCTAACCTCGTTTTTGTATGGTGTCATAACACAAAATATGGCAATGAAGAAAGCAAAACAAATTCAAACCCAGAATAAATTGAGGCAATTGCCATTCAATAAACGTTAAAGCTGCTGATTCAATACACCTGAAAATAACATTCACACTCGATTTGGAGGGAATTCTTAGCTGTCCAATCGGCAAAAGGCTTACATTTCATTTCCCAAAACACAAAAACTCATCTTTGTTCTGTTGCCTGCAGATTTCTAAGCATGAAATGCGAATTTGATGTGTTTTTTATTTCATTATGGATACTCTGCCTAACCTCATTTTTGAATGGTGTCAGAATACAAAATTTGGAAAGGCAGAATGCAAAACTAATTCAAACCCTGAAAAAATTGAGGCACTTGCCAAGCGAGAAACCTGAATGCTGCTGAGTGAATACACCTGAAAATCCCAATCACACTCGATTTGGATGGAATTCAGAGATGTTCCCTCCGCAAAAGTGTGACATTTCATTTCCCAAAACACAAAAACTCATCTTGGTTGTGTTGCCTGTAATTTCTAAACATGAAACGCAATTTGCTTTGTTTTCCAAATCATTATGGATACTCTGCCTAACCTCATTTTTGAAAGGTGTCAGAATACAAAATTTGGAAAGGAAGTATGCAAAACTAATTCAAACCCTGGAAAATTGGGGCAATTGCCAAGCAAGAAACCTAAATGCTGCTGAATGAAAACACCTGAAAATCCCATTCACACTCGATTTGGACAGAGTTCAGAGCTGCCATCTCGCAAAACTGTTACATTTCATTTTCCTAAACAGAAACACTCATCTGGTCGTGTTGCCTGTAGATCCAAGTAGGAAACGCCAATTTGCTGTGTTTTTTATATCATTATGGATACTCTGCCTAACCTCATTTTTGAATGGTGTCAGAATAAAAAAATTTGGAAAGGAAGAATGCAAAACTAATTCAAACCCAGAAAAATTGAGGCAAGAGCCAAGCAAGAAGCCTGAATGCTGCTGACTGAATACACCTGAAAATTCCATTCACGATCGATTTGGGGGAATTAGAGCTGACCCCCCACAAAAGGGTTACATTTCATTTTCCAAAAACAAAAACTCATCTTGGTCGTATTGCCTGTAGATTTAAGCATGAAACGCCAATTTGCTGTGTTTTTTATTTCATTATGGAAACTCTGCCTAACCTCATTTTTGTATGGTGTCAGAATACAAAATTTGGAAAGGAAGAAGGCAAAACTAATTCAAACCCAGAATAAATTGAGGCAATTGCCAGTCAATAAACGTTAAAGCAGCTGATTCAATACAACTGAAAATCCCATTCACACTCGATTTGGACAGAGTTCAGAGCTGCCATCTCGCAAAACTGTTACATTTCATTTTCCTAAACAGAAACACTCATCTGGTCGTGTTGCCTGTAGATCCAAGTAGGAAACGCCAATTTGCTGTGTTTTTTATATCATTATGGATACTCTGCCTAACCTCATTTTTGAATGGTGTCAGAATAAAAAAATTTGGAAAGGAAGAATGCAAAACTAATTCAAACCCAGAAAAATTGAGGCAAGAGCCAAGCAAGAAGCCTGAATGCTGCTGACTGAATACACCTGAAAATTCCATTCACGATCGATTTGGGGGAATTAGAGCTGACCCCCCACAAAAGGGTTACATTTCATTTTCCAAAAACAAAAACTCATCTTGGTCGTATTGCCTGTAGATTTAAGCATGAAACGCCAATTTGCTGTGTTTTTTATTTCATTATGGAAACTCTGCCTAACCTCATTTTTGTATGGTGTCAGAATACAAAATTTGGAAAGGAAGAAGGCAAAACTAATTCAAACCCAGAATAAATTGAGGCAATTGCCAGTCAATAAACGTTAAAGCAGCTGATTCAATACAACTGAAAATAACATTCACACTCGATTTGGAGGGAATTCTTAGCTGTCCGATCGGCTAAAGAGTTACATTTAATTTTCCAAAACACAAAAACTCATCTTGGTTGTGTTGCCTGTAATTTCTCAGCATGAAACGCCAATTTGCTGTGTTTTTTATTTGATTATGGATACTCTGCGAAACCTCATTTTGGTATGGTGTCAGAATACAAAATTTGGAAATGAAGAATGCAAAACTAACTCAAACGCAGAACAAATTTAGGCAATTGCCAAGCGAGAAACATGAATGCTGCTAACTGAATACACCTGAAAATCCGACTCACACTTGATTTGGGGGAATTAGAGCTGTCCCCTCTCAAAAGGGTTACATTTCATTTTCCAAAACACAAAAACTCATCTAAGTCGTGTTGCCTGTAGATTTCTAAGCATGAAATGCCAATTTGCTGTGTTTTTCAAATCATTATGGATACTCTGCCTAACCTCATTTTTGAATGGTGTCAGAATACAAGATTTCGAAAGGGAGAAGGGAAAACAAACACAAACCCAGAAGAAATTTAAGAAATTGCCAATCAAGAAACCTGAATGTTGCTGATTGAATACACCTGAAAATCCGATTCACACTCGATTGGAGGGAATTCAGAGCTGTCCCCTCGCAAAAGGGTTACATATCGTTTTCCAAACACAAAAACTCATCTTGGTCATGTTGCATGTAGATTTCTATGCATGAAACGCCAATTTGCTGTGTTTTTTATTTCATTATGGAAACTCTGCCTAACCTCATTTTTGTATGGTGTCAGATTACAAAATTTGGAAAGGAAGAATGCAAAACTAATTCAAACCCTGGAAAAATTGAGGCAATTGCCAAGCGAGAAACCTGAATGCTGCTGACTGAATACACCTGAAAATCCCATTCACAGTCGATTTCAAGGGAATTAGAGCTGTCCCCTCTCAAAAGGGTTACATTTCATTTTCCAAACACAGGAACTCATCTTGGTCGTGTTACCTGTAGATTTCTAAGCATGAAACGCCAATGTGCTGTGTTTTTCATTGCATTATGTATACTCTGCCAACCTCATTTTTGAATGGTGTCAGATTACAAAATTTGGAAAGGAAGAATGCAAAACTAGTTCAAACCCTGGAATAATTGAGGCAATTGCCAATCAAGAAACCTAAATTCTGCTGAGTGAATACACCTGAAATCCCATTCATACTCGACTTGGACGGAATTCAGAGCTGTTCGCTCCGCATAAGTGTTACATTTCATTTCCCAAAACACAAAAACTCATCTTGGTCGTGTTGACTGTAGATTTCTAAGCATGAAACGCCAATGTGCTGTGTTTTTTATTTCATTATGGATACTCTGCGTAAACTTATTTTTGATGTCAGATTACAAAATTTGGAAAGGAAGAAGGCAAAACAAACAGAAACCCGGAAACATTTATGCAATTGAAATCAAGAAACTTAAATGCTGCTGATTGAATACACCTGACAATCCCATCACACTCAATTTGGAGGGAATTCAGAGCTGTCCCCTCGCAAAAGAGTTACTTTCCCTTTTCCAAACACAAAAACTCATCTTGGTCGTGTTGCCTGTAGATTTAAGCATGAATCGCCAATTTGCTTTGTTTTTTATTTCATTATGGAAACTCTGCCTAACCTCATTATAGTATGGTGTCAAAATACAAAATTTGGGATGGAAGAATGCAAAACTAATCAAGCCCTGAAAAAATTGAGGCAATTGCCAAGCGAGAAACCTGAATGCTGCTGAGTGAATACACCTGAAAATCCCATTCACACTCGATTTGGACGGAATTCAGAGCTGTCCCCTCTGCAAACGTGTTACATTTCATTTCCCAAAACACAAAAACTCATCTTTGTTTTGTTGCCTGTACATTTCTAAGCATGAAACGCCAATGTGCTGTGTTTTTTATTTCATTATGGATACTCTGCGTAAACTTATTTTTGAATGATGTCAGATTACAAAATTTGGAAAGGAAGGAGGCAAAACAAACAGAAACCCAGAATAAATTTATGCAATTGAAATCAAGAAATGTAATTGCTGCTGATTGAATACACCTGAAAATCCCATTCACACTTGATTTGGAGGGAATTCAGAGCTGTCCCCTCGGTAAAAGTGTTACATTGCATTTCCCAAAACACAAAAACACATGTTGGTCGTGTTGCCTGTAGATTTCCAAGATTGAAATGCCAATTTGCTGTGTTTTTTATTTCATTATGTATCCTCTGCCTTAACCCATTGTTGTATGCTTTCAGAATACAAAATTTGGAAAGGAAGGAGGCAAAACAAACACAAATGCATTATAAATTTAGACAACTTTCAATCAAAAATCCTGAATGCTGCTGACTCAATACACCTGAAAATCCCAATCACTCATGATTTGGAGGGAATTAGAGCTGTCCCCTTGCAAATGGGTTACATTTCAATTTCCAAAACAGAGAAACTCATCTTGGTCGTGTTGCCTGTGGATTTCTAAGCAGGAAACGCCAATTCACTGTGTTTTTTATGTCATTATGGATACTCTGCCTAACCTCTTTTTTGTATGGTGTCATAACACAAAATATGGCAATGAAGAAAGCAAAACAAATACAAACCCAGAATAAATTGAGGCAATTGCCATTCAATAAACGTTAAAGCTGCTGATTCAATACACCTGAAAATAACATTCACACTCGATTTGGAGGGAATTCTTAGCTGTCCAATCGGCAAAAGGGTTACATTTCATTTCCCAAAACACAAAAACTCATCTTTGTTCTGTTGCCTGCAGATTTCTAAGCATGAAATGCGAATTTGATGTGTTTTTTATTTCATTATGGATACTCTGACTAACCTCATTTTTGAATGGTGTCAGAATACAAAATTTGGAAAGGGAGAATGCAAAACTAATTCAAACCCTGAAAAAATTGAGGCACTTGCCAAGCGAGAAACCTGAATGCTGCTGAGTGAATACACCTGAAAATCCCATTCACACTCGATTTGGATGTAATTCAGAGATGTTCCCTCCGCAAAAGTGTGACATTTCATTTCCCAAAACACAAAAACTCATCTTGGTTGTGTTGCCTGTAATTTCTAAACATGAAACGCAATTTGCTTTGTTTTCCAAATCATTATGGATACACTGCCTAACCTCATTTTTGTATGGTGTCAGAATACAATATTCTGAAAGAAGGCCTTAGAAATGCAAACCGAGAACAAATTGAGGCAATTGCCAAGTAAGAAACCTCAATGCTGCTGATTGAATACACCTGAAAATTCCATTCACACTCGATTTGGAGGGAATTGAGAGCAGTCCCCTCGGCAAAAGGGTTACATTTCATTTTCCAAAACACAAAAACTCATCTTAGTTGTGTTGCCTGTAATTTCTAAGCATGAAACGACAATTTGCTGTGTTTTTTATTTCATTATGGATACTCTGCCTAACCTCATTTTTGAATGGTGTCAGAATACAAAATTTGGAAAGGAAGTATGCAAAACTAATTCAAACCCTGGAAAATTGGGGCAATTGCCAAGCAAGAAACCTCAATGCTGCTGAATGAAAACACCTGAAAATCCCATTCACACTCGATTTGGACAGAGTTCAGAGCTGCCATCTCGCAAAACTGTTACATTTCATTTTCCTAAACAGAAACACTCATCTGGTCGTGTTGCCTGTAGATCCAAGTAGGAAACGCCAATTTGCTGTGTTTTTTATATCATTATGGATACTCTGCCTAACCTCATTTTTGAATGGTGTCAGAATAAAAAAATTTGGAAAGGAAGAATGCAAAACTAATTCAAACCCAGAAAAATTGAGGCAAGAGCCAAGCAAGAAGCCTGAATGCTGCTGACTGAATACACCTGAAAATTCCATTCACGATCGATTTGGGGGAATTAGAGCTGACCCCCCACAAAAGGGTTACATTTCATTTTCCAAAAACAAAAACTCATCTTGGTCGTATTGCCTGTAGATTTAAGCATGAAACGCCAATTTGCTGTGTTTTTTATTTCATTATGGAAACTCTGCCTAACCTCATTTTTGTATGGTGTCAGAATACAAAATTTGGAAAGGAAGAAGGCAAAACTAATTCAAACCCAGAATAAATTGAGGCAATTGCCAGTCAATAAACGTTAAAGCAGCTGATTCAATACAACTGAAAATAACATTCACACTCGATTTGGAGGGAATTCTTAGCTGTCCGATCGGCTAAAGAGTTACATTTAATTTTCCAAAACACAAAAACTCATCTTGGTTGTGTTGCCTGTAATTTCTCAGCATGAAACGCCAATTTGCTGTGTTTTTTATTTGATTATGGATACTCTGCGAAACCTCATTTTGGTATGGTGTCAGAATACAAAATTTGGAAATGAAGAATGCAAAACTAACTCAAACGCAGAACAAATTTAGGCAATTGCCAAGCGAGAAACATGAATGCTGCTAACTGAATACACCTGAAAATCCGACTCACACTTGATTTGGGGGAATTAGAGCTGTCCCCTCTCAAAAGGGTTACATTTCATTTTCCAAAACACAAAAACTCATCTAAGTCGTGTTGCCTGTAGATTTCTAAGCATGAAATGCCAATTTGCTGTGTTTTTCAAATCATTATGGATACTCTGCCTAACCTCATTTTTGAATGGTGTCAGAATACAAGATTTCGAAAGGGAGAAGGGAAAACAAACACAAACCCAGAAGAAATTTAAGAAATTGCCAATCAAGAAACCTGAATGTTGCTGATTGAATACACCTGAAAATCCGATTCACACTCGATTGGAGGGAATTCAGAGCTGTCCCCTCGCAAAAGGGTTACATATCGTTTTCCAAACACAAAAACTCATCTTGGTCATGTTGCCTGTAGATTTCTATGCATGAAACGCCAATTTGCTGTGTTTTTTATTTCATTATGGAAACTCTGCCTAACCTCATTTTTGTATGGTGTCAGATTACAAAATTTGGAAAGGAAGAATGCAAAACTAATTCAAACCCTGGAAAAATTGAGGCAATTGCAAACGAGAAACCTGAATGCTGCTGACTGAATACACCTGAAAATCCCATTCACACTCGATTTGGACGGAATTCAGAGCTGTCCCCTCTGCAAACGTGTTACATTCCACTTCCCAAAACACAAAAACTCATCTTTGTTTTGTTGCCTGTACATTTCTAAGCGTGAAATGCCAATGTGCTGTGTTTTTCATTGCATTATGTATACTCTGCCAACCTCATTTTTGAATCGTGTCAGATTACAAAATTTGGAAAGGAAGAATGCAAATCTAGTTCAAACCCTGGAATAATTGAGGCAATTGCCAATCAAGAAACCTAAATTCTGCTGAGTGAATACACCTGAAAATCCCATTCATACTCGACTTGGACGGAATTCAGAGCTGTCCCCTCGCAAAAGGGTTACATATCGTTTTCCAAACACAAAAACTCATCTTGGTCATGTTGCATGTAGATTTCTATGCATGAAACGCCAATTTGCTGTGTTTTTTATTTCATTATGGAAACTCTGCCTAACCTCATTTTTGTATGGTGTCAGATTACAAAATTTGGAAAGGAAGAATGCAAAACTAATTCAAACCCTGGAAAAATTGAGGCAATTGCCAAGCGAGAAACCTGAATGCTGCTGACTGAATACACCTGAAATCCCATTCATACTCGACTTGGACGGAATTCAGAGCTGTTCGCTCCGCATAAGTGTTACATTTCATTTTCCAAACACAGGAACTCATCTTGGTCGTGTTACCTGTAGATTTCTAAGCATGAAACGCCAATGTGCTGTGTTTTTCATTGCATTATGTATACTCTGCCAACCTCATTTTTGAATGGTGTCAGATTACAAAATTTGGAAAGGAAGAATGCAAAACTAGTTCAAACCCTGGAATAATTGAGGCAATTGCCAATCAAGAAACCTAAATTCTGCTGAGTGAATACACCTGAAATCCCATTCATACTCGACTAGGACGGAATTCAGAGCTGTTCGCTCCGCATAAGTGTTACATTTCATTTCCCAAAACACAAAAACTCATCTTGGTCGTGTTGACTGTAGATTTCTAAGCATGAAACGCCAATGTGCTGTGTTTTTTATTTCATTATGGATACTCTGCGTAAACTTATTTTTGAATGATGTCAGATTACAAAATTTGGAAAGGAAGAAGGCAAAACAAACAGAAACCCGGAAACATTTATGCAATTGAAATCAAGAAACTTAAATGCTGCTGATTGAATACACCTGACAATCCCATCACACTCAATTTGGAGGGAATTCAGAGCTGTCCCCTCGCAAAAGAGTTACTTTCCCTTTTCCAAACACAAAAACTCATCTTGGTCGTGTTGCCTGTAGATTTAAGCATGAATCGCCAATTTGCTTTGTTTTTTATTTCATTATGGAAACTCTGCCTAACCTCATTATAGTATGGTGTCAAAATACAAAATTTGGGATGGAAGAATGCAAAACTAATCAAGCCCTGAAAAAATTGAGGCAATTGCCAAGCGAGAAACCTGAATGCTGCTGAGTGAATACACCAGAAAATCCCATTCACACTCGATTTGGACGGAATTCAGAGCTGTCCCCTCTGCAAACGTGTTACATTTCATTTCCCAAAACACAAAAACTCATCTTTGTTTTGTTGCCTGTACATTTCTAAGCATGAAACGCCAATGTGCTGTGTTTTTTATTTCATTATGGATACTCTGCGTAAACTTATTTTTGAATGATGTCAGATTACAAAATTTGGAAAGGAAGGAGGCAAAACAAACAGAAACCCAGAATAAATTTATGCAATTGAAATCAAGAAATGTAATTGCTGCTGATTGAATACACCTGAAAATCCCATTCACACTTGATTTGGAGGGAATTCAGAGCTGTCCCCTCGGTAAAAGTGTTACATTGCATTTCCCAAAACACAAAAACACATGTTGGTCGTGTTGCCTGTAGATTTCCAAGATTGAAATGCCAATTTGCTGTGTTTTTTATTTCATTATGTATCCTCTGCCTTAACCCATTGTTGTATGCTTTCAGAATACAAAATTTGGAAAGGAAGGAGGCAAAACAAACACAAATGCATTATAAATTTAGACAACTTTCAATCAAAAATCCTGAATGCTGCTGACTCAATACACCTGAAAATCCCAATCACTCATGATTTGGAGGGAATTAGAGCTGTCCCCTTGCAAATGGGTTACATTTCAATTTCCAAAACAGAGAAACTCATCTTGGTCGTGTTGCCTGTGGATTTCTAAGCAGGAAACGCCAATTCACTGTGTTTTTTATGTCATTATGGATACTCTGCCTAACCTCTTTTTTGTATGGTGTCATAACACAAAATATGGCAATGAAGAAAGCAAAACAAATTCAAACCCAGAATAAATTGAGGCAATTGCCATTCAATAAACGTTAAAGCTGCTGATTCAATACACCTGAAAATAACATTCACACTCGATTTGGAGGGAATTCTTAGCTGTCCAATCGGCAAAAGGGTTACATTTCATTTCCCAAAACACAAAAACTCATCTTTGTTCTGTTGCCTGCAGATTTCTAAGCATGAAATGCGAATTTGATGTGTTTTTTATTTCATTATGGATACTCTGCCTAACCTCATTTTTGAATGGTGTCAGAATACAAAATTTGGAAAGGGAGAATGCAAAACTAATTCAAACCCTGAAAAAATTGAGGCACTTGCCAAGCGAGAAACCTGAATGCTGCTGAGTGAATACACCTGAAAATCCCAATCACACTCGATTTGGATGGAATTCAGAGATGTTCCCTCCGCAAAAGTGTGACATTTCATTTCCCAAAACACAAAAACTCATCTTGGTTGTGTTGCCTGTAATTTCTAAACATGAAACGCAATTTGCTTTGTTTTCCAAATCATTATGGATACTCTGCCTAACCTCATTTTTGAAAGGTGTCAGAATACAAAATTTGGAAAGGAAGTATGCAAAACTAATTCAAACCCTGGAAAATTGGGGCAATTGCCAAGCAAGAAACCTAAATGCTGCTGAATGAAAACACCTGAAAATCCCATTCACACTCGATTTGGACAGAGTTCAGAGCTGCCATCTCGCAAAACTGTTACATTTCATTTTCCTAAACAGAAACACTCATCTGGTCGTGTTGCCTGTAGATCCAAGTAGGAAACGCCAATTTGCTGTGTTTTTTATATCATTATGGATACTCTGCCTAACCTCATTTTTGAATGGTGTCAGAATAAAAAAATTTGGAAAGGAAGAATGCAAAACTAATTCAAACCCAGAAAAATTGAGGCAAGAGCCAAGCAAGAAGCCTGAATGCTGCTGACTGAATACACCTGAAAATTCCATTCACGATCGATTTGGGGGAATTAGAGCTGACCCCCCACAAAAGGGTTACATTTCATTTTCCAAAAACAAAAACTCATCTTGGTCGTATTGCCTGTAGATTTAAGCATGAAACGCCAATTTGCTGTGTTTTTTATTTCATTATGGAAACTCTGCCTAACCTCATTTTTGTATGGTGTCAGAATACAAAATTTGGAAAGGAAGAAGGCAAAACTAATTCAAACCCAGAATAAATTGAGGCAATTGCCAGTCAATAAACGTTAAAGCAGCTGATTCAATACAACTGAAAATAACATTCACACTCGATTTGGAGGGAATTCTTAGCTGTCCGATCGGCTAAAGAGTTACATTTAATTTTCCAAAACACAAAAACTCATCTTGGTTGTGTTGCCTGTAATTTCTCAGCATGAAACGCCAATTTGCTGTGTTTTTTATTTGATTATGGATACTCTGCGAAACCTCATTTTGGTATGGTGTCAGAATACAAAATTTGGAAATGAAGAATGCAAAACTCAAACGCAGAACAAATTTAGGCAATTGCCAAGCGAGAAACATGAATGCTGCTAACTGAATACACCTGAAAATCCGACTCACACTTGATTTGGGGGAATTAGAGCTGTCCCCTCTCAAAAGGGTTACATTTCATTTTCCAAAACACAAAAACTCATCTAAGTCGTGTTGCCTGTAGATTTCTAAGCATGAAATGCCAATTTGCTGTGTTTTTCAAATCATTATGGATACTCTGCCTAACCTCATTTTTGAATGGTGTCAGAATACAAGATTTCGAAAGGGAGAAGGGAAAACAAACACAAACCCAGAAGAAATTTAAGAAATTGCCAATCAAGAAACCTGAATGTTGCTGATTGAACACCTGAAAATCCGATTCACACTCGATTGGAGGGAATTCAGAGCTGTCCCCTCGCAAAAGGGTTACATATCGTTTTCCAAACACAAAAACTCATCTTGGTCATGTTGCCTGTAGATTTCTATGCATGAAACGCCAATTTGCTGTGTTTTTTATTTCATTATGGAAACTCTGCCTAACCTCATTTTTCTATGGTGTCAGATTACAAAATTTGGAAAGGAAGAATGCAAAACTAATTCAAACCCTGGAAAAATTGAGGCAATTGCAAACGAGAAACCTGAATGCTGCTGACTGAATACACCTGAAAATCCCATTCACACTCGATTTGGACGGAATTCAGAGCTGTCCCCTCTGCAAACGTGTTACATTCCATTTCCCAAAACACAAAAACTCATCTTTGTTTTGTTGCCTGTACATTTCTAAGCATGAAATGCCAATGTGCTGTGTTTTTCATTGCATTATGTATACTCTGCCAACCTCATTTTTGAATCGTGTCAGATTACAAATTTTGGAAAGGAAGAATGCAAATCTAGTTCAAACCCTGGAATAATTGAGGCAATTGCCAATCAAGAAACCTAAATTCTGCTGAGTGAATACACCTGAAAATCCCATTCATACTCGACTTGGACGGAATTCAGAGCTGTCCCCTCGCAAAAGGGTTACATATCGTTTTCCAAACACAAAAACTCATCTTGGTCATGTTGCATGTAGATTTCTATGCATGAAACGCCAATTTGCTGTGTTTTTTATATCATTATGGATACTCTGCCTAACCTCATTTTTGAATGGTGTCAGATTACAAAATTTGGAAAGGAAGAATGCAAAACTAATTCAAACCCTGGAAAAATTGAGGCAATTGCCAAGCGAGAAACCTGAATGCTGCTGACTGAATACACCTGAAAATCCCATTCACAGTCGATTTCAAGGGAATTAGAGCTGTCCCCTCTCCAAAGGGTTACATTTCATTTTCCAAACACAGTAACTCATCTTGGTCGTGTTACCTGTAGATTTCTAAGCATGAAACGCCAATGTGCTGTGTTTTTCATTGCATTATGTATACTCTGCCAACCTCATTTTTGAATCGTGTCAGATTACAAAATTTGGAAAGGAAGAATGCAAAACTAGTTCAAACCCTGGAATAATTGAGGCAATTGCCAATCAAGAAACCTAAATTCTGCTGAGTGAATACACCTGAAAATCCCATTCATACTCGACTTGGACGGAATTCAGAGCTGTTCGCTCCGCATAAGTGTTACATTTCATTTCCCAAAACACAAAAACTCATCTTGGTCGTGTTGACTGTAGATTTCTAAGCATGAAACGCCAATGTGCTGTGTTTTTTATTTCATTATGGATACTCTGCCTAATCTTATTTTTGAATGATGTCAGATTACAATATTTGGAAAGGAAGAAGGCAAAACAAACAGAAACCCGGAAACATTTATGCAATTGAAATCAAGAAACTTAAATGCTGCTGATTGAATACACCTGACAATCCCATCACACTCAATTTGGAGGGAATTCAGAGCTGTCCCCTCGCAAAAGAGTTACATTCCCTTTTCCAAACACAAAAACTCATCTTGGTCGTGTTGCCTGCAGATTTAAGCATGAATCGCCAATTTGCTTTGTTTTTTATTTCATTATGGAAACTCTGCCTAACCTCATTATAGTATGGTGTCAAAATACAAAATTTGGGATGGAAGAATGCAAAACTAATCAAGCCCTGAAAAAATTGAGGCAATTGCCAAGCGAGAAACCTGAATGCCGCTGACTGAATACACCTGAAAATCCCATTCACACTCGATTTGGACGGAATTCAGAGCTGTCCCCTCTGCAAACGTGTTACATTTCATTTCCCAAAACACAAAAACTCATCTTTGTTTTGTTGCCTGTACATTTCTAAGCATGAAACGCCAATGTGCTGTGTTTTTTATTTCATTATGTATACTCTGCGTAAACTTATTTTTGAATGATGTCAGATTACAAAATTTGGAAAGGAAGGAGGCAAAACAAACAGAAACCCAGAATAAATTTATGCAATTGAAATCAGGAAATATAATTGCTGCTGATTGAATACACCTGAAAATCCCATTCACACTTGATTTGGAGGGAATTCAGAGCTGTCCCCTCGGTAAAAGTGTTACATTGCATTTCCCAAAACACAAAAACACATCTTGGTCGTGTTGCCTGTAGATTTCCAAGATTGAAATGCCAATTTGCTGTGTTTTTTATTTCATTATGTATCCTCTGCCTAAACCCATTGTTGTATGCTTTCAGAATAAAAATTTGGAAAGGAAGGTGGCAAAACAAACACAAACGCATTATAAATTTAGACAACTTTCAGTCAAAAAACCTGAATGCTGCTGACTCAATACACCTGAAAATCCCAATCACTCATGATTTGGAGGGAATTAGAGCTGTCCCCTTGCAAATGGGTTACATTTCAATTTCCAAAACAGAGAAACTCATCTTGGTCGTGTTGCCTGTGGATTTCTAAGCAGGAAACGCCAATTCACTGTGTTTTTTATGTCATTATGGATACTCTGCCTAACCTCTTTTTTGTATGGTGTCATAACACAAAATATGGCAATGAAGAAAGCAAAACAAATACAAACCCAGAATAAATTGAGGCAATTGCCATTCAATAAACGTTAAAGCTGCTGATTCAATACACCTGAAAATAACATTCACACTCGATTTGGAGGGAATTCTTAGCTGTCCAATCGGCAAAAGGGTTACATTTCATTTCCCAAAACACAAAAACTCATCTTTGTTCTGTTGCCTGCAGATTTCTAAGCATGAAATGCGAATTTGATGTGTTTTTTATTTCATTATGGATACTCTGCCTAACCTCATTTTTGAATGGTGTCAGAATACAAAATTTGGAAAGGGAGAATGCAAAACTAATTCAAACCCTGAAAAAATTGAGGCACTTGCCAAGCGAGAAACCTGAATGCTGCTGAGTGAATACACCTGAAAATCCCATTCACACTCGATTTGGATGGAATTCAGAGATGTTCCCTCCGCAAAAGTGTGACATTTCATTTCCCAAAACACAAAAACTCATCTTGGTTGTGTTGCCTGTAATTTCTAAACATGAAACGCAATTTGCTTTGCTTTCCAAATCATTATGGATACACTGCCTAACCTCATTTTTGTATGGTGTCAGAATACAATATTCTGAAAGAAGGCCTTAGAAATGCAAACCGAGAACAAATTGAGGCAATTGCCAAGTAAGAAACCTCAATGCTGCTGATTGAATACACCTGAAAATGCCATTCACACTCGATTTGGAGGGAATTGAGAGCAGTCCCCTCGGCAAAAGGGTTACATTTCATTTTCCAAAACACAAAAACTCATCTTAGTTGTGTTGCCTGTAATTTCTAAGCATGAAACGACAATTTGCTGTGTTTTTTATTTCATTATGGATACTCTGCCTAACCTCATTTTTGAATGGTGTCAGAATACAAAATTTGGAAAGGAAGTATGCAAAACTAATTCAAACCCTGGAAAATTGGGGCAATTGCCAAGCAAGAAACCTAAATGCTGCTGAATGAAAACAACTGAAAATCCCATTCACACTCGATTTGGACAGAGTTCAGAGCTGCCATCTCGCAAAACTGTTACATTTCATTTTCCTAAACAGAAACACTCATCTGGTCGTGTTGCCTGTAGATCCAAGTAGGAAACGCCAATTTGCTGTGTTTTTTATATCATTATGGATACTCTGCCTAACCTCATTTTTGAATGGTGTCAGAATAAAAAAATTTGGAAAGGAAGAATGCAAAACTAATTCAAACCCAGAAAAATTGAGGCAAGAGCCAAGCAAGAAGCCTGAATGCTGCTGACTGAATACACCTGAAAATTCCATTCACGATCGATTTGGGGGAATTAGAGCTGACCCCCCACAAAAGGGTTACATTTCATTTTCCAAAAACAAAAACTCATCTTGGTCGTATTGCCTGTAGATTTAAGCATGAAACGCCAATTTGCTGTGTTTTTTATTTCATTATGGAAACTCTGCCTAACCTCATTTTTGTATGGTGTCAGAATACAAAATTTGGAAAGGAAGAAGGCAAAACTAATTCAAACCCAGAATAAATTGAGGCAATTGCCAGTCAATAAACGTTAAAGCAGCTGATTCAATACAACTGAAAATAACATTCACACTCGATTTGGAGGGAATTCTTAGCTGTCCGATCGGCTAAAGAGTTACATTTAATTTTCCAAAACACAAAAACTCATCTTGGTTGTGTTGCCTGTAATTTCTCAGCATGAAACGCCAATTTGCTGTGTTTTTTATTTGATTATGGATACTCTGCGAAACCTCATTTTGGTATGGTGTCAGAATACAAAATTTGGAAATGAAGAATGCAAAACTAACTCAAACGCAGAACAAATTTAGGCAATTGCCAAGCGAGAAACATGAATGCTGCTAACTGAATACACCTGAAAATCCGACTCACACTTGATTTGGGGGAATTAGAGCTGTCCCCTCTCAAAAGGGTTACATTTCATTTTCCAAAACACAAAAACTCATCTAAGTCGTGTTGCCTGTAGATTTCTAAGCATGAAATGCCAATTTGCTGTGTTTTTCAAATCATTATGGATACTCTGCCTAACCTCATTTTTGAATGGTGTCAGAATACAAGATTTCGAAAGGGAGAAGGGAAAACAAACACAAACCCAGAAGAAATTTAAGAAATTGCCAATCAAGAAACCTGAATGTTGCTGATTGAATACACCTGAAAATCCGATTCACACTCGATTGGAGGGAATTCAGAGCTGTCCCCTCGCAAAAGGGTTACATATCGTTTTCCAAACACAAAAACTCATCTTGGTCATGTTGCCTGTAGATTTCTATGCATGAAACGCCAATTTGCTGTGTTTTTTATTTCATTATGGAAACTCTGCCTAACCTCATTTTTGTATGGTGTCAGATTACAAAATTTGGAAAGGAAGAATGCAAAACTAATTCAAACCCTGGAAAAATTGAGGCAATTGCAAACGAGAAACCTGAATGCTGCTGACTGAATACACCTGAAAATCCCATTCACACTCGATTTGGACGGAATTCAGAGCTGTCCCCTCTGCAAACGTGTTACATTCCACTTCCCAAAACACAAAAACTCATCTTTGTTTTGTTGCCTGTACATTTCTAAGCGTGAAATGCCAATGTGCTGTGTTTTTCATTGCATTATGTATACTCTGCCAACCTCATTTTTGAATCGTGTCAGATTACAAAATTTGGAAAGGAAGAATGCAAATCTAGTTCAAACCCTGGAATAATTGAGGCAATTGCCAATCAAGAAACCTAAATTCTGCTGAGTGAATACACCTGAAATCCCATTCATACTCGACTTGGACGGAATTCAGAGCTGTTCACTCCGCATAAGTGTTACATTTCATTTCCCAAAACACAAAAACTCATCTGACTGTAGATTTCTAAGCATGAAACGCCAATGTGCTGTGTTTTTTATTTCATTATGGATACTCTGCGTAAACTTATTTTTGAATGATGTCAGATTACAAAATTTGGAAAGGAAGAAGGCAAAACAAACAGAAACCCGGAAACATTTATGCAATTGAAATCAAGAAACTTAAATGCTGCTGATTGAATACACCTGACAATCCCATCACACTCAATTTGGAGGGAATTCAGAGCTGTCCCCTCGCAAAAGAGTTACTTTCCCTTTTCCAAACACAAAAACTCATCTTGGTCGTGTTGCCTGTAGATTTAAGCATGAATCGCCAATTTGCTTTGTTTTTTATTTCATTATGGAAACTCTGCCTAACCTCATTATAGTATGGTGTCAAAATACAAAATTTGGGATGGAAGAATGCAAAACTAATCAAGCCCTGAAAAAATTGAGGCAATTGCCAAGCGAGAAACCTGAATGCTGCTGACTGAATACACCTGAAAATGCCATTCACACTCGATTTGGACGGAATTCAGAGCTGTCCCCTCTGCAAACGTGTAACATTTCATTTCCCAAAACACAAAAACTCATCTTTGTTTTGTTGCCTGTACATTTCTAAGCATGAAACGCCAATGTGCTGTGTTTTTTATTTCATTATGGATACTCTGCGTAAACTTATTTTTGAATGATGTCAGATTACAAAATTTGGAAAGGAAGGAGGCAAAACAAACAGAAACCCAGAATAAATTTATGCAATTGAAATCAAGAAATGTAATTGCTGCTGATTGAATACACCTGAAAATCCCATTCACACTTGATTTGGAGGGAATTCAGAGCTGTCCCCTCGGTAAAAGTGTTACATTGCATTTCCCAAAACACAAAAACACATGTTGGTCGTGTTGCCTGTAGATTTCCAAGATTGAAATGCCAATTTGCTGTGTTTTTTATTTCATTATGTATCCTCTGCCTTAACCCATTGTTGTATGCTTTCAGAATACAAAATTTGGAAAGGAAGGAGGCAAAACAAACACAAATGCATTATAAATTTAGACAACTTTCAATCAAAAATCCTGAATGCTGCTGACTCAATACACCTGAAAATCCCAATCACTCATGATTTGGAGGGAATTAGAGCTGTCCCCTTGCAAATGGGTTACATTTCAATTTCCAAAACAGAGAAACTCATCTTGGTCGTGTTGCCTGTGGATTTCTAAGCAGGAAACGCCAATTCACTGTGTTTTTTATGTCATTATGGATACTCTGCCTAACCTCTTTTTTGTATGGTGTCATAACACAAAATATGGCAATGAAGAAAGCAAAACAAATTCAAACCCAGAATAAATTGAGGCAATTGCCATTCAATAAACGTTAAAGCTGCTGATTCAATACACCTGAAAATAACATTCACACTCGATTTGGAGGGAATTCTTAGCTGTCCAATCGGCAAAAGGGTTACATTTCATTTCCCAAAACACAAAAACTCATCTTTGTTCTGTTGCCTGCAGATTTCTAAGCATGAAATGCGAATTTGATGTGTTTTTTATTTCATTATGGATACTCTGCCTAACCTCATTTTTGAATGGTGTCAGAATACAAAATTTGGAAAGGGAGAATGCAAAACTAATTCAAACCCTGAAAAAATTGAGGCACTTGCCAAGCGAGAAACCTGAATGCTGCTGAGTGAATACACCTGAAAATCCCAATCACACTCGATTTGGATGGAATTCAGAGATGTTCCCTCCGCAAAAGTGTGACATTTCATTTCCCAAAACACAAAAACTCATCTTGGTTGTGTTGCCTGTAATTTCTAAACATGAAACGCAATTTGCTTTGTTTTCCAAATCATTATGGATACTCTGCCTAACCTCATTTTTGAAAGGTGTCAGAATACAAAATTTGGAAAGGAAGTATGCAAAACTAATTCAAACCCTGGAAAATTGGGGCAATTGCCAAGCAAGAAACCTAAATGCTGCTGAATGAAAACACCTGAAAATCCCATTCACACTCGATTTGGACAGAGTTCAGAGCTGCCATCTCGCAAAACTGTTACATTTCATTTTCCTAAACAGAAACACTCATCTGGTCGTGTTGCCTGTAGATCCAAGTAGGAAACGCCAATTTGCTGTGTTTTTTATATCATTATGGATACTCTGCCTAACCTCATTTTTGAATGGTGTCAGAATAAAAAAATTTGGAAAGGAAGAATGCAAAACTAATTCAAACCCAGAAAAATTGAGGCAAGAGCCAAGCAAGAAGCCTGAATGCTGCTGACTGAATACACCTGAAAATTCCATTCACGATCGATTTGGGGGAATTAGAGCTGACCCCCCACAAAAGGGTTACATTTCATTTTCCAAAAACAAAAACTCATCTTGGTCGTATTGCCTGTAGATTTAAGCATGAAACGCCAATTTGCTGTGTTTTTTATTTCATTATGGAAACTCTGCCTAACCTCATTTTTGTATGGTGTCAGAATACAAAATTTGGAAAGGAAGAAGGCAAAACTAATTCAAACCCAGAATAAATTGAGGCAATTGCCAGTCAATAAACGTTAAAGCAGCTGATTCAATACAACTGAAAATAACATTCACACTCGATTTGGAGGGAATTCTTAGCTGTCCGATCGGCTAAAGAGTTACATTTAATTTTCCAAAACACAAAAACTCATCTTGGTTGTGTTGCCTGTAATTTCTCAGCATGAAACGCCAATTTGCTGTGTTTTTTATTTGATTATGGATACTCTGCGAAACCTCATTTTTGTATGGTGTCAGAATACAAAATTTGGAAATGAAGAATGCAAAACTAACTCAAACGCAGAACAAATTTAGGCAATTGCCAAGTGAGAAACATGAATGCTGCTAACTGAATACACCTGAAAATCCGACTCACACTTGATTTGGGGGAATTAGAGCTGTCCCCTCTCAAAAGGGTTACATTTCATTTTCCAAAACACAAAAACTCATCTAAGTCGTGTTGCCTGTAGATTTCTAAGCATGAAATGCCAATTTGCTGTGTTTTTCAAATCATTATGGATACTCTGCCTAACCTCATTTTTGAATGGTGTCAGAATACAAGATTTCGAAAGGGAGAAGGGAAAACAAACACAAACCCAGAAGAAATTTAAGAAATTGCCAATCAAGAAACCTGAATGTTGCTGATTGAATACACCTGAAAATCCGATTCACACTCGATTGGAGGGAATTCAGAGCTGTCCCCTCGCAAAAGGGTTACATATCGTTTTCCAAACACAAAAACTCATCTTGGTCATGTTGCCTGTAGATTTCTATGCATGAAACGCCAATTTGCTGTGTTTTTTATTTCATTATGGAAACTCTGCCTAACCTCATTTTTGTATGGTGTCAGAATACAAAATTTGGAAAGGAAGAAGGCAAAACTAATTCAAACCCAGAATAAATTGAGGCAATTGCCAGTCAATAAACGTTAAAGCAGCTGATTCAATACAACTGAAAATAACATTCACACTCGATTTGGAGGGAATTCTTAGCTGTCCGATCGGCTAAAGAGTTACATTTAATTTTCCAAAACACAAAAACTCATCTTGGTTGTGTTGCCTGTAATTTCTCAGCATGAAACGCCAATTTGCTGTGTTTTTTATTTGATTATGGATACTCTGCGAAACCTCATTTTGGTATGGTGTCAGAATACAAAATTTGGAAATGAAGAATGCAAAACTAACTCAAACGCAGAACAAATTTAGGCAATTGCCAAGCGAGAAACATGAATGCTGCTAACTGAATACACCTGAAAATCCGACTCACACTTGATTTGGGGGAATTAGAGCTGTCCCCTCTCAAAAGGGTTACATTTCATTTTCCAAAACACAAAAACTCATCTAAGTCGTGTTGCCTGTAGATTTCTAAGCATGAAATGCCAATTTGCTGTGTTTTTCAAATCATTATGGATACTCTGCCTAACCTCATTTTTGAATGGTGTCAGAATACAAGATTTCGAAAGGGAGAAGGGAAAACAAACACAAACCCAGAAGAAATTTAAGAAATTGCCAATCAAGAAACCTGAATGTTGCTGATTGAATACACCTGAAAATCCGATTCACACTCGATTGGAGGGAATTCAGAGCTGTCCCCTCGCAAAAGGGTTACATATCGTTTTCCAAACACAAAAACTCATCTTGGTCATGTTGCCTGTAGATTTCTATGCATGAAACGCCAATTTGCTGTGTTTTTTATTTCATTATGGAAACTCTGCCTAACCTCATTTTTGTATGGTGTCAGATTACAAAATTTGGAAAGGAAGAATGCAAAACTAATTCAAACCCTGGAAAAATTGAGGCAATTGCCAAGCGAGAAACCTGAATGCTGCTGACTGAATACACCTGAAAATTCCATTCACGATCGATTTGGGGGAATTAGAGCTGACCCCCCACAAAAGGGTTACATTTCATTTTCCAAAAACAAAAACTCATCTTGGTCGTATTGCCTGTAGATTTAAGCATGAAACGCCAATTTGCTGTGTTTTTTATTTCATTATGGAAACTCTGCCTAACCTCATTTTTGTATGGTGTCAGAATACAAAATTTGGAAAGGAAGAAGGCAAAACTAATTCAAACCCAGAATAAATTGAGGCAATTGCCAGTCAATAAACGTTAAAGCAGCTGATTCAATACAACTGAAAATAACATTCACACTCGATTTGGAGGGAATTCTTAGCTGTCCGATCGGCTAAAGAGTTACATTTAATTTTCCAAAACACAAAAACTCATCTTGGTTGTGTTGCCTGTAATTTCTCAGCATGAAACGCCAATTTGCTGTGTTTTTTATTTGATTATGGATACTCTGCGAAACCTCATTTTGGTATGGTGTCAGAATACAAAATTTGGAAATGAAGAATGCAAAACTAACTCAAACGCAGAACAAATTTAGGCAATTGCCAAGTGAGAAACATGAATGCTGCTAACTGAATACACCTGAAAATCCGACTCACACTTGATTTGGGGGAATTAGAGCTGTCCCCTCTCAAAAGGGTTACATTTCATTTTCCAAAACACAAAAACTCATCTAAGTCGTGTTGCCTGTAGATTTCTAAGCATGAAATGCCAATTTGCTGTGTTTTTCAAATCATTATGGATACTCTGCCTAACCTCATTTTTGAATGGTGTCAGAATACAAGATTTCGAAAGGGAGAAGGGAAAACAAACACAAACCCAGAAGAAATTTAAGAAATTGCCAATCAAGAAACCTGAATGTTGCTGATTGAATACACCTGAAAATCCGATTCACACTCGATTGGAGGGAATTCAGAGCTGTCCCCTCGCAAAAGGGTTACATATCGTTTTCCAAACACAAAAACTCATCTTGGTCATGTTGCCTGTAGATTTCTATGCATGAAACGCCAATTTGCTGTGTTTTTTATTTCATTATGGAAACTCTGCCTAACCTCATTTTTGTATGGTGTCAGAATACAAAATTTGGAAAGGAAGAAGGCAAAACTAATTCAAACCCAGAATAAATTGAGGCAATTGCCAGTCAATAAACGTTAAAGCAGCTGATTCAATACAACTGAAAATAACATTCACACTCGATTTGGAGGGAATTCTTAGCTGTCCGATCGGCTAAAGAGTTACATTTAATTTTCCAAAACACAAAAACTCATCTTGGTTGTGTTGCCTGTAATTTCTCAGCATGAAACGCCAATTTGCTGTGTTTTTTATTTGATTATGGATACTCTGCGAAACCTCATTTTGGTATGGTGTCAGAATACAAAATTTGGAAATGAAGAATGCAAAACTAACTCAAACGCAGAACAAATTTAGGCAATTGCCAAGCGAGAAACATGAATGCTGCTAACTGAATACACCTGAAAATCCAACTCACACTTGATTTGGGGGAATTAGAGCTGTCCCCTCTCAAAAGGGTTACATTTCATTTTCCAAAACACAAAAACTCATCTAAGTCGTGTTGCCTGTAGATTTCTAAGCATGAAATGCCAATTTGCTGTGTTTTTCAAATCATTATGGATACTCTGCCTAACCTCATTTTTGAATGGTGTCAGAATACAAGATTTCGAAAGGGAGAAGGGAAAACAAACACAAACCCAGAAGAAATTTAAGAAATTGCCAATCAAGAAACCTGAATGTTGCTGATTGAATACACCTGAAAATCCGATTCACACTCGATTGGAGGGAATTCAGAGCTGTCCCCTCGCAAAAGGGTTACATATCGTTTTCCAAACACAAAAACTCATCTTGGTCATGTTGCCTGTAGATTTCTATGCATGAAACGCCAATTTGCTGTGTTTTTTATTTCATTATGGAAACTCTGCCTAACCTCATTTTTGTATGGTGTCAGATTACAAAATTTGGAAAGGAAGAATGCAAAACTAATTCAAACCCTGGAAAAATTGAGGCAATTGCCAAGCGAGAAACCTGAATGCTGCTGACTGAATACACCTGAAAATTCCATTCACGATCGATTTGGGGGAATTAGAGCTGACCCCCCACAAAAGGGTTACATTTCATTTTCCAAAAACAAAAACTCATCTTGGTCGTATTGCCTGTAGATTTAAGCATGAAACGCCAATTTGCTGTGTTTTTTATTTCATTATGGAAACTCTGCCTAACCTCATTTTTGTATGGTGTCAGAATACAAAATTTGGAAAGGAAGAAGGCAAAACTAATTCAAACCCAGAATAAATTGAGGCAATTGCCAGTCAATAAACGTTAAAGCAGCTGATTCAATACAACTGAAAATAACATTCACACTCGATTTGGAGGGAATTCTTAGCTGTCCGATCGGCTAAAGAGTTACATTTAATTTTCCAAAACACAAAAACTCATCTTGGTTGTGTTGCCTGTAATTTCTCAGCATGAAACGCCAATTTGCTGTGTTTTTTATTTGATTATGGATACTCTGCGAAACCTCATTTTGGTATGGTGTCAGAATACAAAATTTGGAAATGAAGAATGCAAAACTAACTCAAACGCAGAACAAATTTAGGCAATTGCCAAGTGAGAAACATGAATGCTGCTAACTGAATACACCTGAAAATCCGACTCACACTTGATTTGGGGGAATTAGAGCTGTCCCCTCTCAAAAGGGTTACATTTCATTTTCCAAAACACAAAAACTCATCTAAGTCGTGTTGCCTGTAGATTTCTAAGCATGAAATGCCAATTTGCTGTGTTTTTCAAATCATTATGGATACTCTGCCTAACCTCATTTTTGAATGGTGTCAGAATACAAGATTTCGAAAGGGAGAAGGGAAAACAAACACAAACCAGAAGAAATTTAAGAAATTGCCAATCAAGAAACCTGAATGTTGCTGATTGAATACACCTGAAAATCCGATTCACACTCGATTGGAGGGAATTCAGAGCTGTCCCCTCGCAAAAGGGTTACATATCGTTTTCCAAACACAAAAACTCATCTTGGTCATGTTGCCTGTAGATTTCTATGCATGAAACGCCAATTTGCTGTGTTTTTTATTTCATTATGGAAACTCTGCCTAACCTCATTTTTGTATGGTGTCAGAATACAAAATTTGGAAAGGAAGAAGGCAAAACTAATTCAAACCCAGAATAAATTGAGGCAATTGCCAGTCAATAAACGTTAAAGCAGCTGATTCAATACAACTGAAAATAACATTCACACTCGATTTGGAGGGAATTCTTAGCTGTCTGATCGGCTAAAGAGTTACATTTAATTTTCCAAAACACAAAAACTCATCTTGGTTGTGTTGCCTGTAATTTCTCAGCATGAAACGCCAATTTGCTGTGTTTTTTATTTGATTATGGATACTCTGCGAAACCTCATTTTGGTATGGTGTCAGAATACAAAATTTGGAAATGAAGAATGCAAAACTAACTCAAACGCAGAACAAATTTAGGCAATTGCCAAGCGAGAAACATGAATGCTGCTAACTGAATACACCTGAAAATCCAACTCACACTTGATTTGGGGGAATTAGAGCTGTCCCCTCTCAAAAGGGTTACATTTCATTTTCCAAAACACAAAAACTCATCTAAGTCGTGTTGCCTGTAGATTTCTAAGCATGAAATGCCAATTTGCTGTGTTTTTCAAATCATTATGGATACTCTGCCTAACCTCATTTTTGAATGGTGTCAGAATACAAGATTTCGAAAGGGAGAAGGGAAAACAAACACAAACCCAGAAGAAATTTAAGAAATTGCCAATCAAGAAACCTGAATGTTGCTGATTGAATACACCTGAAAATCCGATTCACACTCGATTGGAGGGAATTCAGAGCTGTCCCCTCGCAAAAGGGTTACATATCGTTTTCCAAACACAAAAACTCATCTTGGTCATGTTGCATGTAGATTTCTATGCATGAAACGCCAATTTGCTGTGTTTTTTATTTCATTATGGAAACTCTGCCTAACCTCATTTTTGTATGGTGTCAGATTACAAAATTTGGAAAGGAAGAATGCAAAACTAATTCAAACCCTGGAAAAATTGAGGCAATTGCCAAGCGAGAAACCTGAATGCTGCTGACTGAATACACCTGAAAATCCCATTCACAGTCGATTTCAAGGGAATTAGAGCTGTCCCCTCTCCAAAGGGTTACATTTCATTTTCCAAACACAGGAACTCATCTTGGTCGTGTTACCTGTAGATTTCTAAGCATGAAACGCCAATGTGCTGTGTTTTTCATTGCATTATGTATACTCTGCCAACCTCATTTTTGAATGGTGTCAGATTACAAAATTTGGAAAGGAAGAATGCAAAACTAGTTCAAACCCTGGAATAATTGAGGCAATTGCCAATCAAGAAACCTAAATTCTGCTGAGTGAATACACCTGAAATCCCATTCATACTCGACTTGGACGGAATTCAGAGCTGTTCGCTCCGCATAAGTGTTACATTTCATTTCCCAAAACACAAAAACTCATCTTGGTCGTGTTGACTGTAGATTTCTAAGCATGAAACGCCAATGTGCTGTGTTTTTTATTTCATTATGGATACTCTGCGTAAACTTATTTTTGAATGATGTCAGATTACAAAATTTGGAAAGGAAGAAGGCAAAACAAACAGAAACCCGGAAACATTTATGCAATTGAAATCAAGAAACTTAAATGCTGCTGATTGAATACACCTGACAATCCCATCACACTCAATTTGGAGGGAATTCAGAGCTGTCCCCTCGCAAAAGAGTTACTTTCCCTTTTCCAAACACAAAAACTCATCTTGGTCGTGTTGCCTGTAGATTTAAGCATGAATCGCCAATTTGCTTTGTTTTTTATTTCATTATGGAAACTCTGCCTAACCTCATTATAGTATGGTGTCAAAATACAAAATTTGGGATGGAAGAATGCAAAACTAATCAAGCCCTGAAAAAATTGAGGCAATTGCCAAGCGAGAAACCTGAATGCTGCTGAGTGAATACACCTGAAAATCCCATTCACACTCGATTTGGACGGAATTCAGAGCTGTCCCCTCTGCAAACGTGTTACATTTCATTTCCCAAACACAAAAACTCATCTTTGTTTTGTTGCCTGTACATTTCTAAGCATGAAACGCCAATGTGCTGTGTTTTTTATTTCATTATGGATACTCTGCGTAAACTTATTTTTGAATGATGTCAGATTACAAAATTTGGAAAGGAAGGAGGCAAAACAAACAGAAACCCAGAATAAATTTATGCAATTGAAATCAAGAAATGTAATTGCTGCTGATTGAATACACCTGAAAATCCCATTCACACTTGATTTGGAGGGAATTCAGAGCTGTCCCCTCGGTAAAAGTGTTACATTGCATTTCCCAAAACACAAAAACACATGTTGGTCGTGTTGCCTGTAGATTTCCAAGATTGAAATGCCAATTTGCTGTGTTTTTTATTTCATTATGTATCCTCTGCCTTAACCCATTGTTGTATGCTTTCAGAATACAAAATTTGGAAAGGAAGGAGGCAAAACAAACACAAATGCATTATAAATTTAGACAACTTTCAATCAAAAATCCTGAATGCTGCTGACTCAATACACCTGAAAATCCCAATCACTCATGATTTGGAGGGAATTAGAGCTGTCCCCTTGCAAATGGGTTACATTTCAATTTCCAAAACAGAGAAACTCATCTTGGTCGTGTTGCCTGTGGATTTCTAAGCAGGAAACGCCAATTCACTGTGTTTTTTATGTCATTATGGATACTCTGCCTAACCTCTTTTTTGTATGGTGTCATAACACAAAATATGGCAATGAAGAAAGCAAAACAAATTCAAACCCAGAATAAATTGAGGCAATTGCCATTCAATAAACGTTAAAGCTGCTGATTCAATACACCTGAAAATAACATTCACACTCGATTTGGAGGGAATTCTTAGCTGTCCAATCGGCAAAAGGGTTACATTTCATTTCCCAAAACACAAAAACTCATCTTTGTTCTGTTGCCTGCAGATTTCTAAGCATGAAATGCGAATTTGATGTGTTTTTTATTTCATTATGGATACTCTGCCTAACCTCATTTTTGAATGGTGTCAGAATACAAAATTTGGAAAGGGAGAATGCAAAACTAATTCAAACCCTGAAAAAATTGAGGCACTTGCCAAGCGAGAAACCTGAATGCTGCTGAGTGAATACACCTGAAAATCCCAATCACACTCGATTTGGATGGAATTCAGAGATGTTCCCTCCGCAAAAGTGTGACATTTCATTTCCCAAAACACAAAAACTCATCTTGGTTGTGTTGCCTGTAATTTCTAAACATGAAACGCAATTTGCTTTGTTTTCCAAATCATTATGGATACTCTGCCTAACCTCATTTTTGAAAGGTGTCAGAATACAAAATTTGGAAAGGAAGTATGCAAAACTAATTCAAACCCTGGAAAATTGGGGCAATTGCCAAGCAAGAAACCTAAATGCTGCTGAATGAAAACACCTGAAAATCCCATTCACACTCGATTTGGACAGAGTTCAGAGCTGCCATCTCGCAAAACTGTTACATTTCATTTTCCTAAACAGAAACACTCATCTGGTCGTGTTGCCTGTAGATCCAAGTAGGAAACGCCAATTTGCTGTGTTTTTTATATCATTATGGATACTCTGCCTAACCTCATTTTTGAATGGTGTCAGAATAAAAAAATTTGGAAAGGAAGAATGCAAAACTAATTCAAACCCAGAAAAATTGAGGCAAGAGCCAAGCAAGAAGCCTGAATGCTGCTGACTGAATACACCTGAAAATTCCATTCACGATCGATTTGGGGGAATTAGAGCTGACCCCCCACAAAAGGGTTACATTTCATTTTCCAAAAACAAAAACTCATCTTGGTCGTATTGCCTGTAGATTTAAGCATGAAACGCCAATTTGCTGTGTTTTTTATTTCATTATGGAAACTCTGCCTAACCTCATTTTTGTATGGTGTCAGAATACAAAATTTGGAAAGGAAGAAGGCAAAACTAATTCAAACCCAGAATAAATTGAGGCAATTGCCAGTCAATAAACGTTAAAGCAGCTGATTCAATACAACTGAAAATAACATTCACACTCGATTTGGAGGGAATTCTTAGCTGTCCGATCGGCTAAAGAGTTACATTTAATTTTCCAAAACACAAAAACTCATCTTGGTTGTGTTGCCTGTAATTTCTCAGCATGAAACGCCAATTTGCTGTGTTTTTTATTTGATTATGGATACTCTGCGAAACCTCATTTTTGTATGGTGTCAGAATACAAAATTTGGAAATGAAGAATGCAAAACTAACTCAAACGCAGAACAAATTTAGGCAATTGCCAAGTGAGAAACATGAATGCTGCTAACTGAATACACCTGAAAATCCGACTCACACTTGATTTGGGGGAATTAGAGCTGTCCCCTCTCAAAAGGGTTACATTTCATTTTCCAAAACACAAAAACTCATCTAAGTCGTGTTGCCTGTAGATTTCTAAGCATGAAATGCCAATTTGCTGTGTTTTTCAAATCATTATGGATACTCTGCCTAACCTCATTTTTGAATGGTGTCAGAATACAAGATTTCGAAAGGGAGAAGGGAAAACAAACACAAACCCAGAAGAAATTTAAGAAATTGCCAATCAAGAAACCTGAATGTTGCTGATTGAATACACCTGAAAATCCGATTCACACTCGATTGGAGGGAATTCAGAGCTGTCCCCTCGCAAAAGGGTTACATATCGTTTTCCAAACACAAAAACTCATCTTGGTCATGTTGCCTGTAGATTTCTATGCATGAAACGCCAATTTGCTGTGTTTTTTATTTCATTATGGAAACTCTGCCTAACCTCATTTTTGTATGGTGTCAGAATACAAAATTTGGAAAGGAAGAAGGCAAAACTAATTCAAACCCAGAATAAATTGAGGCAATTGCCAGTCAATAAACGTTAAAGCAGCTGATTCAATACAACTGAAAATAACATTCACACTCGATTTGGAGGGAATTCTTAGCTGTCCGATCGGCTAAAGAGTTACATTTAATTTTCCAAAACACAAAAACTCATCTTGGTTGTGTTGCCTGTAATTTCTCAGCATGAAACGCCAATTTGCTGTGTTTTTTATTTGATTATGGATACTCTGCGAAACCTCATTTTGGTATGGTGTCAGAATACAAAATTTGGAAATGAAGAATGCAAAACTAACTCAAACGCAGAACAAATTTAGGCAATTGCCAAGCGAGAAACATGAATGCTGCTAACTGAATACACCTGAAAATCCGACTCACACTTGATTTGGGGGAATTAGAGCTGTCCCCTCTCAAAAGGGTTACATTTCATTTTCCAAAACACAAAAACTCATCTAAGTCGTGTTGCCTGTAGATTTCTAAGCATGAAATGCCAATTTGCTGTGTTTTTCAAATCATTATGGATACTCTGCCTAACCTCATTTTTGAATGGTGTCAGAATACAAGATTTCGAAAGGGAGAAGGGAAAACAAACACAAACCCAGAAGAAATTTAAGAAATTGCCAATCAAGAAACCTGAATGTTGCTGATTGAATACACCTGAAAATCCGATTCACACTCGATTGGAGGGAATTCAGAGCTGTCCCCTCGCAAAAGGGTTACATATCGTTTTCCAAACACAAAAACTCATCTTGGTCATGTTGCCTGTAGATTTCTATGCATGAAACGCCAATTTGCTGTGTTTTTTATTTCATTATGGAAACTCTGCCTAACCTCATTTTTGTATGGTGTCAGAATACAAAATTTGGAAAGGAAGAAGGCAAAACTAATTCAAACCCAGAATAAATTGAGGCAATTGCCAGTCAATAAACGTTAAAGCAGCTGATTCAATACAACTGAAAATAACATTCACACTCGATTTGGAGGGAATTCTTAGCTGTCTGATCGGCTAAAGAGTTACATTTAATTTTCCAAAACACAAAAACTCATCTTGGTTGTGTTGCCTGTAATTTCTCAGCATGAAACGCCAATTTGCTGTGTTTTTTATTTGATTATGGATACTCTGCGAAACCTCATTTTGGTATGGTGTCAGAATACAAAATTTGGAAATGAAGAATGCAAAACTAACTCAAACGCAGAACAAATTTAGGCAATTGCCAAGCGAGAAACATGAATGCTGCTAACTGAATACACCTGAAAATCCAACTCACACTTGATTTGGGGGAATTAGAGCTGTCCCCTCTCAAAAGGGTTACATTTCATTTTCCAAAACACAAAAACTCATCTAAGTCGTGTTGCCTGTAGATTTCTAAGCATGAAATGCCAATTTGCTGTGTTTTTCAAATCATTATGGATACTCTGCCTAACCTCATTTTTGAATGGTGTCAGAATACAAGATTTCGAAAGGGAGAAGGGAAAACAAACACAAACCCAGAAGAAATTTAAGAAATTGCCAATCAAGAAACCTGAATGTTGCTGATTGAATACACCTGAAAATCCGATTCACACTCGATTGGAGGGAATTCAGAGCTGTCCCCTCGCAAAAGGGTTACATATCGTTTTCCAAACACAAAAACTCATCTTGGTCATGTTGCATGTAGATTTCTATGCATGAAACGCCAATTTGCTGTGTTTTTTATTTCATTATGGAAACTCTGCCTAACCTCATTTTTGTATGGTGTCAGATTACAAAATTTGGAAAGGAAGAATGCAAAACTAATTCAAACCCTGGAAAAATTGAGGCAATTGCCAAGCGAGAAACCTGAATGCTGCTGACTGAATACACCTGAAAATCCCATTCACAGTCGATTTCAAGGGAATTAGAGCTGTCCCCTCTCCAAAGGGTTACATTTCATTTTCCAAACACAGGAACTCATCTTGGTCGTGTTACCTGTAGATTTCTAAGCATGAAACGCCAATGTGCTGTGTTTTTCATTGCATTATGTATACTCTGCCAACCTCATTTTTGAATGGTGTCAGATTACAAAATTTGGAAAGGAAGAATGCAAAACTAGTTCAAACCCTGGAATAATTGAGGCAATTGCCAATCAAGAAACCTAAATTCTGCTGAGTGAATACACCTGAAATCCCATTCATACTCGACTTGGACGGAATTCAGAGCTGTTCGCTCCGCATAAGTGTTACATTTCATTTCCCAAAACACAAAAACTCATCTTGGTCGTGTTGACTGTAGATTTCTAAGCATGAAACGCCAATGTGCTGTGTTTTTTATTTCATTATGGATACTCTGCGTAAACTTATTTTTGAATGATGTCAGATTACAAAATTTGGAAAGGAAGAAGGCAAAACAAACAGAAACCCGGAAACATTTATGCAATTGAAATCAAGAAACTTAAATGCTGCTGATTGAATACACCTGACAATCCCATCACACTCAATTTGGAGGGAATTCAGAGCTGTCCCCTCGCAAAAGAGTTACTTTCCCTTTTCCAAACACAAAAACTCATCTTGGTCGTGTTGCCTGTAGATTTAAGCATGAATCGCCAATTTGCTTTGTTTTTTATTTCATTATGGAAACTCTGCCTAACCTCATTATAGTATGGTGTCAAAATACAAAATTTGGGATGGAAGAATGCAAAACTAATCAAGCCCTGAAAAAATTGAGGCAATTGCCAAGCGAGAAACCTGAATGCTGCTGAGTGAATACACCTGAAAATCCCATTCACACTCGATTTGGACGGAATTCAGAGCTGTCCCCTCTGCAAACGTGTTACATTTCATTTCCCAAAACACAAAAACTCATCTTTGTTTTGTTGCCTGTACATTTCTAAGCATGAAACGCCAATGTGCTGTGTTTTTTATTTCATTATGGATACTCTGCGTAAACTTATTTTTGAATGATGTCAGATTACAAAATTTGGAAAGGAAGGAGGCAAAACAAACAGAAACCCAGAATAAATTTATGCAATTGAAATCAAGAAATGTAATTGCTGCTGATTGAATACACCTGAAAATCCCATTCACACTTGATTTGGAGGGAATTCAGAGCTGTCCCCTCGGTAAAAGTGTTACATTGCATTTCCCAAAACACAAAAACACATGTTGGTCGTGTTGCCTGTAGATTTCCAAGATTGAAATGCCAATTTGCTGTGTTTTTTATTTCATTATGTATCCTCTGCCTTAACCCATTGTTGTATGCTTTCAGAATACAAAATTTGGAAAGGAAGGAGGCAAAACAAACACAAATGCATTATAAATTTAGACAACTTTCAATCAAAAATCCTGAATGCTGCTGACTCAATACACCTGAAAATCCCAATCACTCATGATTTGGAGGGAATTAGAGCTGTCCCCTTGCAAATGGGTTACATTTCAATTTCCAAAACAGAGAAACTCATCTTGGTCGTGTTGCCTGTGGATTTCTAAGCAGGAAACGCCAATTCACTGTGTTTTTTATGTCATTATGGATACTCTGCCTAACCTCTTTTTTGTATGGTGTCATAACACAAAATATGGCAATGAAGAAAGCAAAACAAATTCAAACCCAGAATAAATTGAGGCAATTGCCATTCAATAAACGTTAAAGCTGCTGATTCAATACACCTGAAAATAACATTCACACTCGATTTGGAGGGAATTCTTAGCTGTCCAATCGGCAAAAGGGTTACATTTCATTTCCCAAAACACAAAAACTCATCTTTGTTCTGTTGCCTGCAGATTTCTAAGCATGAAATGCGAATTTGATGTGTTTTTTATTTCATTATGGATACTCTGCCTAACCTCATTTTTGAATGGTGTCAGAATACAAAATTTGGAAAGGGAGAATGCAAAACTAATTCAAACCCTGAAAAAATTGAGGCACTTGCCAAGCGAGAAACCTGAATGCTGCTGAGTGAATACACCTGAAAATCCCAATCACACTCGATTTGGATGGAATTCAGAGATGTTCCCTCCGCAAAAGTGTGACATTTCATTTCCCAAAACACAAAAACTCATCTTGGTTGTGTTGCCTGTAATTTCTAAACATGAAACGCAATTTGCTTTGTTTTCCAAATCATTATGGATACTCTGCCTAACCTCATTTTTGAAAGGTGTCAGAATACAAAATTTGGAAAGGAAGTATGCAAAACTAATTCAAACCCTGGAAAATTGGGGCAATTGCCAAGCAAGAAACCTAAATGCTGCTGAATGAAAACACCTGAAAATCCCATTCACACTCGATTTGGACAGAGTTCAGAGCTGCCATCTCGCAAAACTGTTACATTTCATTTTCCTAAACAGAAACACTCATCTGGTCGTGTTGCCTGTAGATCCAAGTAGGAAACGCCAATTTGCTGTGTTTTTTATATCATTATGGATACTCTGCCTAACCTCATTTTTGAATGGTGTCAGAATAAAAAAATTTGGAAAGGAAGAATGCAAAACTAATTCAAACCCAGAAAAATTGAGGCAAGAGCCAAGCAAGAAGCCTGAATGCTGCTGACTGAATACACCTGAAAATTCCATTCACGATCGATTTGGGGGAATTAGAGCTGACCCCCCACAAAAGGGTTACATTTCATTTTCCAAAAACAAAAACTCATCTTGGTCGTATTGCCTGTAGATTTAAGCATGAAACGCCAATTTGCTGTGTTTTTTATTTCATTATGGAAACTCTGCCTAACCTCATTTTTGTATGGTGTCAGAATACAAAATTTGGAAAGGAAGAAGGCAAAACTAATTCAAACCCAGAATAAATTGAGGCAATTGCCAGTCAATAAACGTTAAAGCAGCTGATTCAATACAACTGAAAATAACATTCACACTCGATTTGGAGGGAATTCTTAGCTGTCCGATCGGCTAAAGAGTTACATTTAATTTTCCAAAACACAAAAACTCATCTTGGTTGTGTTGCCTGTAATTTCTCAGCATGAAACGCCAATTTGCTGTGTTTTTTATTTGATTATGGATACTCTGCGAAACCTCATTTTTGTATGGTGTCAGAATACAAAATTTGGAAATGAAGAATGCAAAACTAACTCAAACGCAGAACAAATTTAGGCAATTGCCAAGTGAGAAACATGAATGCTGCTAACTGAATACACCTGAAAATCCGACTCACACTTGATTTGGGGGAATTAGAGCTGTCCCCTCTCAAAAGGGTTACATTTCATTTTCCAAAACACAAAAACTCATCTAAGTCGTGTTGCCTGTAGATTTCTAAGCATGAAATGCCAATTTGCTGTGTTTTTCAAATCATTATGGATACTCTGCCTAACCTCATTTTTGAATGGTGTCAGAATACAAGATTTCGAAAGGGAGAAGGGAAAACAAACACAAACCCAGAAGAAATTTAAGAAATTGCCAATCAAGAAACCTGAATGTTGCTGATTGAATACACCTGAAAATCCGATTCACACTCGATTGGAGGGAATTCAGAGCTGTCCCCTCGCAAAAGGGTTACATATCGTTTTCCAAACACAAAAACTCATCTTGGTCATGTTGCCTGTAGATTTCTATGCATGAAACGCCAATTTGCTGTGTTTTTTATTTCATTATGGAAACTCTGCCTAACCTCATTTTTGTATGGTGTCAGAATACAAAATTTGGAAAGGAAGAAGGCAAAACTAATTCAAACCCAGAATAAATTGAGGCAATTGCCAGTCAATAAACGTTAAAGCAGCTGATTCAATACAACTGAAAATAACATTCACACTCGATTTGGAGGGAATTCTTAGCTGTCCGATCGGCTAAAGAGTTACATTTAATTTTCCAAAACACAAAAACTCATCTTGGTTGTGTTGCCTGTAATTTCTCAGCATGAAACGCCAATTTGCTGTGTTTTTTATTTGATTATGGATACTCTGCGAAACCTCATTTTGGTATGGTGTCAGAATACAAAATTTGGAAATGAAGAATGCAAAACTAACTCAAACGCAGAACAAATTTAGGCAATTGCCAAGCGAGAAACATGAATGCTGCTAACTGAATACACCTGAAAATCCGACTCACACTTGATTTGGGGGAATTAGAGCTGTCCCCTCTCAAAAGGGTTACATTTCATTTTCCAAAACACAAAAACTCATCTAAGTCGTGTTGCCTGTAGATTTCTAAGCATGAAATGCCAATTTGCTGTGTTTTTCAAATCATTATGGATACTCTGCCTAACCTCATTTTTGAATGGTGTCAGAATACAAGATTTCGAAAGGGAGAAGGGAAAACAAACACAAACCCAGAAGAAATTTAAGAAATTGCCAATCAAGAAACCTGAATGTTGCTGATTGAATACACCTGAAAATCCGATTCACACTCGATTGGAGGGAATTCAGAGCTGTCCCCTCGCAAAAGGGTTACATATCGTTTTCCAAACACAAAAACTCATCTTGGTCATGTTGCCTGTAGATTTCTATGCATGAAACGCCAATTTGCTGTGTTTTTTATTTCATTATGGAAACTCTGCCTAACCTCATTTTTGTATGGTGTCAGATTACAAAATTTGGAAAGGAAGAATGCAAAACTAATTCAAACCCTGGAAAAATTGAGGCAATTGCCAAGCGAGAAACCTGAATGCTGCTGACTGAATACACCTGAAAATTCCATTCACGATCGATTTGGGGGAATTAGAGCTGACCCCCCACAAAAGGGTTACATTTCATTTTCCAAAAACAAAAACTCATCTTGGTCGTATTGCCTGTAGATTTAAGCATGAAACGCCAATTTGCTGTGTTTTTTATTTCATTATGGAAACTCTGCCTAACCTCATTTTTGTATGGTGTCAGAATACAAAATTTGGAAAGGAAGAAGGCAAAACTAATTCAAACCCAGAATAAATTGAGGCAATTGCCAGTCAATAAACGTTAAAGCAGCTGATTCAATACAACTGAAAATAACATTCACACTCGATTTGGAGGGAATTCTTAGCTGTCCGATCGGCTAAAGAGTTACATTTAATTTTCCAAAACACAAAAACTCATCTTGGTTGTGTTGCCTGTAATTTCTCAGCATGAAACGCCAATTTGCTGTGTTTTTTATTTGATTATGGATACTCTGCGAAACCTCATTTTGGTATGGTGTCAGAATACAAAATTTGGAAATGAAGAATGCAAAACTAACTCAAACGCAGAACAAATTTAGGCAATTGCCAAGTGAGAAACATGAATGCTGCTAACTGAATACACCTGAAAATCCGACTCACACTTGATTTGGGGGAATTAGAGCTGTCCCCTCTCAAAAGGGTTACATTTCATTTTCCAAAACACAAAAACTCATCTAAGTCGTGTTGCCTGTAGATTTCTAAGCATGAAATGCCAATTTGCTGTGTTTTTCAAATCATTATGGATACTCTGCCTAACCTCATTTTTGAATGGTGTCAGAATACAAGATTTCGAAAGGGAGAAGGGAAAACAAACACAAACCAGAAGAAATTTAAGAAATTGCCAATCAAGAAACCTGAATGTTGCTGATTGAATACACCTGAAAATCCGATTCACACTCGATTGGAGGGAATTCAGAGCTGTCCCCTCGCAAAAGGGTTACATATCGTTTTCCAAACACAAAAACTCATCTTGGTCATGTTGCCTGTAGATTTCTATGCATGAAACGCCAATTTGCTGTGTTTTTTATTTCATTATGGAAACTCTGCCTAACCTCATTTTTGTATGGTGTCAGAATACAAAATTTGGAAAGGAAGAAGGCAAAACTAATTCAAACCCAGAATAAATTGAGGCAATTGCCAGTCAATAAACGTTAAAGCAGCTGATTCAATACAACTGAAAATAACATTCACACTCGATTTGGAGGGAATTCTTATCTGTCTGATCGGCTAAAGAGTTACATTTAATTTTCCAAAACACAAAAACTCATCTTGGTTTTGTTGCCTGTAATTTCTCAGCATGAAACGCCAATTTGCTGTGTTTTTTATTTGATTATGGATACTCTGCGAAACCTCATTTTGGTATGGTGTCAGAATACAAAATTTGGAAATGAAGAATGCAAAACTAACTCAAACGCAGAACAAATTTAGGCAATTGCCAAGCGAGAAACATGAATGCTGCTAACTGAATACACCTGAAAATCCAACTCACACTTGATTTGGGGGAATTAGAGCTGTCCCCTCTCAAAAGGGTTACATTTCATTTTCCAAAACACAAAAACTCATCTAAGTCGTGTTGCCTGTAGATTTCTAAGCATGAAATGCCAATTTGCTGTGTTTTTCAAATCATTATGGATACTCTGCCTAACCTCATTTTTGAATGGTGTCAGAATACAAGATTTCGAAAGGGAGAAGGGAAAACAAACACAAACCCAGAAGAAATTTAAGAAATTGCCAATCAAGAAACCTGAATGTTGCTGATTGAATACACCTGAAAATCCGATTCACACTCGATTGGAGGGAATTCAGAGCTGTCCCCTCGCAAAAGGGTTACATATCGTTTTCCAAACACAAAAACTCATCTTGGTCATGTTGCATGTAGATTTCTATGCATGAAACGCCAATTTGCTGTGTTTTTTATTTCATTATGGAAACTCTGCCTAACCTCATTTTTGTATGGTGTCAGATTACAAAATTTGGAAAGGAAGAATGCAAAACTAATTCAAACCCTGGAAAAATTGAGGCAATTGCCAAGCGAGAAACCTGAATGCTGCTGACTGAATACACCTGAAAATCCCATTCACAGTCGATTTCAAGGGAATTAGAGCTGTCCCCTCTCCAAAGGGTTACATTTCATTTTCCAAACACAGGAACTCATCTTGGTCGTGTTACCTGTAGATTTCTAAGCATGAAACGCCAATGTGCTGTGTTTTTCATTGCATTATGTATACTCTGCCAACCTCATTTTTGAATGGTGTCAGATTACAAAATTTGGAAAGGAAGAATGCAAAACTAGTTCAAACCCTGGAATAATTGAGGCAATTGCCAATCAAGAAACCTAAATTCTGCTGAGTGAATACACCTGAAATCCCATTCATACTCGACTTGGACGGAATTCAGAGCTGTTCGCTCCGCATAAGTGTTACATTTCATTTCCCAAAACACAAAAACTCATCTTGGTCGTGTTGACTGTAGATTTCTAAGCATGAAACGCCAATGTGCTGTGTTTTTTATTTCATTATGGATACTCTGCGTAAACTTATTTTTGAATGATGTCAGATTACAAAATTTGGAAAGGAAGAAGGCAAAACAAACAGAAACCCGGAAACATTTATGCAATTGAAATCAAGAAACTTAAATGCTGCTGATTGAATACACCTGACAATCCCATCACACTCAATTTGGAGGGAATTCAGAGCTGTCCCCTCGCAAAAGAGTTACTTTCCCTTTTCCAAACACAAAAACTCATCTTGGTCGTGTTGCCTGTAGATTTAAGCATGAATCGCCAATTTGCTTTGTTTTTTATTTCATTATGGAAACTCTGCCTAACCTCATTATAGTATGGTGTCAAAATACAAAATTTGGGATGGAAGAATGCAAAACTAATCAAGCCCTGAAAAAATTGAGGCAATTGCCAAGCGAGAAACCTGAATGCTGCTGAGTGAATACACCTGAAAATCCCATTCACACTCGATTTGGACGGAATTCAGAGCTGTCCCCTCTGCAAACGTGTTACATTTCATTTCCCAAAACACAAAAACTCATCTTTGTTTTGTTGCCTGTACATTTCTAAGCATGAAACGCCAATGTGCTGTGTTTTTTATTTCATTGGATACTCTGCGTAAACTTATTTTTGAATGATGTCAGATTACAAAATTTGGAAAGGAAGGAGGCAAAACAAACAGAAACCCAGAATAAATTTATGCAATTGAAATCAAGAAATGTAATTGCTGCTGATTGAATACACCTGAAAATCCCATTCACACTTGATTTGGAGGGAATTCAGAGCTGTCCCCTCGGTAAAAGTGTTACATTGCATTTCCCAAAACACAAAAACACATGTTGGTCGTGTTGCCTGTAGATTTCCAAGATTGAAATGCCAATTTGCTGTGTTTTTTATTTCATTATGTATCCTCTGCCTTAACCCATTGTTGTATGCTTTCAGAATACAAAATTTGGAAAGGAAGGAGGCAAAACAAACACAAATGCATTATAAATTTAGACAACTTTCAATCAAAAATCCTGAATGCTGCTGACTCAATACACCTGAAAATCCCAATCACTCATGATTTGGAGGGAATTAGAGCTGTCCCCTTGCAAATGGGTTACATTTCAATTTCCAAAACAGAGAAATTCATCTTGGTCGTGTTGCCTGTGGATTTCTAAGCAGGAAACGCCAATTCACTGTGTTTTTTATGTCATTATGGATACTCTGCCTAACCTCTTTTTTGTATGGTGTCATAACACAAAATATGGCAATGAAGAAAGCAAAACAAATTCAAACCCAGAATAAATTGAGGCAATTGCCATTCAATAAACGTTAAAGCTGCTGATTCAATACACCTGAAAATAACATTCACACTCGATTTGGAGGGAATTCTTAGCTGTCCAATCGGCAAAAGGGTTACATTTCATTTCCCAAAACACAAAAACTCATCTTTGTTCTGTTGCCTGCAGATTTCTAAGCATGAAATGCGAATTTGATGTGTTTTTTATTTCATTATGGATACTCTGCCTAACCTCATTTTTGAATGGTGTCAGAATACAAAATTTGGAAAGGGAGAATGCAAAACTAATTCAAACCCTGAAAAAATTGAGGCACTTGCCAAGCGAGAAACCTGAATGCTGCTGAGTGAATACACCTGAAAATCCCATTCACACTCGATTTGGATGGAATTCAGAGATGTTCCCTCCGCAAAAGTGTGACATTTCATTTCCCAAAACACAAAAACTCATCTTGGTTGTGTTGCCTGTAATTTCTAAACATGAAACGCAATTTGCTTTGTTTTCCAAATCATTATGGATACTCTGACTAACCTCATTTTTGTATGGTGTCAGAATACAATATTCTGAAAGAAGGCCTTAGAAATGCAAACCGAGAACAAATTGAGGCAATTGCCAAGTAAGAAACCTCAATGCTGCTGATTGAATACACCTGAAAATGCCATTCACACTCGATTTGGAGGGAATTGAGAGCAGTCCCCTCGGCAAAAGGGTTACATTTCATTTCCCAAAACACAAAAACTCATCTTTGTTCTGTTGCCTGCAGATTTCTAAGCATGAAATGCGAATTTGATGTGTTTTTTATTTCATTATGGATACTCTGCCTAACCTCATTTTTGAATGGTGTCAGAATACAAAATTTGGAAAGGGAGAATGCAAAACTAATTCAAACCCTGAAAAAATTGAGGCACTTGCCAAGCGAGAAACCTGAATGCTGCTGAGTGAATACACCTGAAAATCCCAATCACACTCGATTTGGATGGAATTCAGAGATGTTCCCTCCGCAAAAGTGTGACATTTCATTTCCCAAAACACAAAAACTCATCTTGGTTGTGTTGCCTGTAATTTCTAAACATGAAACGCAATTTGCTTTGTTTTCCAAATCATTATGGATACTCTGCCTAACCTCATTTTTGAAAGGTGTCAGAATACAAAATTTGGAAAGGAAGTATGCAAAACTAATTCAAACCCTGGAAAATTGGGGCAATTGCCAAGCAAGAAACCTAAATGCTGCTGAATGAAAACACCTGAAAATCCCATTCACACTCGATTTGGACAGAGTTCAGAGCTGCCATCTCGCAAAACTGTTACATTTCATTTTCCTAAACAGAAACACTCATCTGGTCGTGTTGCCTGTAGATCCAAGTAGGAAACGCCAATTTGCTGTGTTTTTTATATCATTATGGATACTCTGCCTAACCTCATTTTTGAATGGTGTCAGAATAAAAAAATTTGGAAAGGAAGAATGCAAAACTAATTCAAACCCAGAAAAATTGAGGCAAGAGCCAAGCAAGAAGCCTGAATGCTGCTGACTGAATACACCTGAAAATTCCATTCACGATCGATTTGGGGGAATTAGAGCTGACCCCCCACAAAAGGGTTACATTTCATTTTCCAAAAACAAAAACTCATCTTGGTCGTATTGCCTGTAGATTTAAGCATGAAACGCCAATTTGCTGTGTTTTTTATTTCATTATGGAAACTCTGCCTAACCTCATTTTTGTATGGTGTCAGAATACAAAATTTGGAAAGGAAGAAGGCAAAACTAATTCAAACCCAGAATAAATTGAGGCAATTGCCAGTCAATAAACGTTAAAGCAGCTGATTCAATACAACTGAAAATAACATTCACACTCGATTTGGAGGGAATTCTTAGCTGTCCGATCGGCTAAAGAGTTACATTTAATTTTCCAAAACACAAAAACTCATCTTGGTTGTGTTGCCTGTAATTTCTCAGCATGAAACGCCAATTTGCTGTGTTTTTTATTTGATTATGGATACTCTGCGAAACCTCATTTTGGTATGGTGTCAGAATACAAAATTTGGAAATGAAGAATGCAAAACTAACTCAAACGCAGAACAAATTTAGGCAATTGCCAAGCGAGAAACATGAATGCTGCTAACTGAATACACCTGAAAATCCGACTCACACTTGATTTGGGGGAATTAGAGCTGTCCCCTCTCAAAAGGGTTACATTTCATTTTCCAAAACACAAAAACTCATCTAAGTCGTGTTGCCTGTAGATTTCTAAGCATGAAATGCCAATTTGCTGTGTTTTTCAAATCATTATGGATACTCTGCCTAACCTCATTTTTGAATGGTGTCAGAATACAAGATTTCGAAAGGGAGAAGGGAAAACAAACACAAACCCAGAAGAAATTTAAGAAATTGCCAATCAAGAAACCTGAATGTTGCTGATTGAATACACCTGAAAATCCGATTCACACTCGATTGGAGGGAATTCAGAGCTGTCCCCTCGCAAAAGGGTTACATATCGTTTTCCAAACACAAAAACTCATCTTGGTCATGTTGCATGTAGATTTCTATGCATGAAACGCCAATTTGCTGTGTTTTTTATTTCATTATGGAAACTCTGCCTAACCTCATTTTTGTATGGTGTCAGATTACAAAATTTGGAAAGGAAGAATGCAAAACTAATTCAAACCCTGGAAAAATTGAGGCAATTGCCAAGCGAGAAACCTGAATGCTGCTGACTGAATACACCTGAAAATCCCATTCACAGTCGATTTCAAGGGAATTAGAGCTGTCCCCTCTCCAAAGGGTTACATTTCATTTTCCAAACACAGGAACTCATCTTGGTCGTGTTACCTGTAGATTTCTAAGCATGAAACGCCAATGTGCTGTGTTTTTCATTGCATTATGTATACTCTGCCAACCTCATTTTTGAATGGTGTCAGATTACAAAATTTGGAAAGGAAGAATGCAAAACTAGTTCAAACCCTGGAATAATTGAGGCAATTGCCAATCAAGAAACCTAAATTCTGCTGAGTGAATACACCTGAAATCCCATTCATACTCGACTTGGACGGAATTCAGAGCTGTTCGCTCCGCATAAGTGTTACATTTCATTTCCCAAAACACAAAAACTCATCTGACTGTAGATTTCTAAGCATGAAACGCCAATGTGCTGTGTTTTTTATTTCATTATGGATACTCTGCGTAAACTTATTTTTGAATGATGTCAGATTACAAAATTTGGAAAGGAAGAAGGCAAAACAAACAGAAACCCGGAAACATTTATGCAATTGAAATCAAGAAACTTAAATGCTGCTGATTGAATACACCTGACAATCCCATCACACTCAATTTGGAGGGAATTCAGAGCTGTCCCCTCGCAAAAGAGTTACTTTCCCTTTTCCAAACACAAAAACTCATCTTGGTCGTGTTGCCTGTAGATTTAAGCATGAATCGCCAATTTGCTTTGTTTTTTATTTCATTATGGAAACTCTGCCTAACCTCATTATAGTATGGTGTCAAAATACAAAATTTGGGATGGAAGAATGCAAAACTAATCAAGCCCTGAAAAAATTGAGGCAATTGCCAAGCGAGAAACCTGAATGCTGCTGAGTGAATACACCTGAAAATCCCATTCACACTCGATTTGGACGGAATTCAGAGCTGTCCCCTCTGCAAACGTGTTACATTTCATTTCCCAAAACACAAAAACTCATCTTTGTTTTGTTGCCTGTACATTTCTAAGCATGAAACGCCAATGTGCTGTGTTTTTTATTTCATTATGGATACTCTGCGTAAACTTATTTTTGAATGATGTCAGATTACAAAATTTTTAAAGGAAGGAGGCAAAACAAACAGAAACCCAGAATAAATTTATGCAATTGAAATCAAGAAATGTAATTGCTGCTGATTGAATACACCTGAAAATCCCATTCACACTTGATTTGGAGGGAATTCAGAGCTGTCCCCTCGGTAAAAGTGTTACATTGCATTTCCCAAAACACAAAAACACATGTTGGTCGTGTTGCCTGTAGATTTCCAAGATTGAAATGCCAATTTGCTGTGTTTTTTATTTCATTATGTATCCTCTGCCTTAACCCATTGTTGTATGCTTTCAGAATACAAAATTTGGAAAGGAAGGAGGCAAAACAAACACAAATGCATTATAAATTTAGACAACTTTCAATCAAAAATCCTGAATGCTGCTGACTCAATACACCTGAAAATCCCAATCACTCATGATTTGGAGGGAATTAGAGCTGTCCCCTTGCAAATGGGTTACATTTCAATTTCCAAAACAGAGAAACTCATCTTGGTCGTGTTGCCTGTGGATTTCTAAGCAGGAAACGCCAATTCACTGTGTTTTTTATGTCATTATGGATACTCTGCCTAACCTCTTTTTTGTATGGTGTCATAACACAAAATATGGCAATGAAGAAAGCAAAACAAATTCAAACCCAGAATAAATTGAGGCAATTGCCATTCAATAAACGTTAAAGCTGCTGATTCAATACACCTGAAAATAACATTCACACTCGATTTGGAGGGAATTCTTAGCTGTCCAATCGGCAAAAGGGTTACATTTCATTTCCCAAAACACAAAAACTCATCTTTGTTCGGTTGCCTGCAGATTTCTAAGCATGAAATGCGAATTTGATGTGTTTTTTATTTCATTATGGATACTCTGCCTAACCTCATTTTTGAATGGTGTCAGAATACAAAATTTGGAAAGGCAGAATGCAAAACTAATTCAAACCCTGAAAAAATTGAGGCAATTGCCAAGCGAGAAACCTGAATGCTGCTGAGTGAATACACCTGAAAATCCCAATCACACTCGATTTGGATGGAATTCAGAGATGTTCCCTCCGCAAAAGTGTGACATTTCATTTCCCAAAACACAAAAACTCATCTTGGTTGTGTTGCCTGTAATTTCTAAACATGAAACGCAATTTGCTTTGTTTTCCAAATCATTATGGATACTCTGCCTAACCTCATTTTTGAAAGGTGTCAGAATACAAAATTTGGAAAGGAAGTATGCAAAACTAATTCAAACCCTGGAAAATTGGGGCAATTGCCAAGCAAGAAACCTAAATGCTGCTGAATGAAAACACCTGAAAATCCCATTCACACTCGATTTGGACAGAGTTCAGAGCTGCCATCTCGCAAAACTGTTACATTTCATTTTCCTAAACAGAAACACTCATCTGGTCGTGTTGCCTGTAGATCCAAGTAGGAAACGCCAATTTGCTGTGTTTTTTATATCATTATGGATACTCTGCCTAACCTCATTTTTGAATGGTGTCAGAATAAAAAAATTTGGAAAGGAAGAATGCAAAACTAATTCAAACCCAGAAAAATTGAGGCAAGAGCCAAGCAAGAAGCCTGAATGCTGCTGACTGAATACACCTGAAAATTCCATTCACGATCGATTTGGGGGAATTAGAGCTGACCCCCCACAAAAGGGTTACATTTCATTTTCCAAAAACAAAAACTCATCTTGGTCGTATTGCCTGTAGATTTAAGCATGAAACGCCAATTTGCTGTGTTTTTTATTTCATTATGGAAACTCTGCCTAACCTCATTTTTGTATGGTGTCAGAATACAAAATTTGGAAAGGAAGAAGGCAAAACTAATTCAAACCCAGAATAAATTGAGGCAATTGCCAGTCAATAAACGTTAAAGCAGCTGATTCAATACAACTGAAAATAACATTCACACTCGATTTGGAGGGAATTCTTAGCTGTCCGATCGGCTAAAGAGTTACATTTAATTTTCCAAAACACAAAAACTCATCTTGGTTGTGTTGCCTGTAATTTCTCAGCATGAAACGCCAATTTGCTGTGTTTTTTATTTGATTATGGATACTCTGCGAAACCTCATTTTGGTATGGTGTCAGAATACAAAATTTGGAAATGAAGAATGCAAAACTAACTCAAACGCAGAACAAATTTAGGCAATTGCCAAGCGAGAAACATGAATGCTGCTAACTGAATACACCTGAAAATCCGACTCACACTTGATTTGGGGGAATTAGAGCTGTCCCCTCTCAAAAGGGTTACATTTCATTTTCCAAAACACAAAAACTCATCTAAGTCGTGTTGCCTGTAGATTTCTAAGCATGAAATGCCAATTTGCTGTGTTTTTCAAATCATTATGGATACTCTGCCTAACCTCATTTTTGAATGGTGTCAGAATACAAGATTTCGAAAGGGAGAAGGGAAAACAAACACAAACCCAGAAGAAATTTAAGAAATTGCCAATCAAGAAACCTGAATGTTGCTGATTGAATACACCTGAAAATCCGATTCACACTCGATTGGAGGGAATTCAGAGCTGTCCCCTCGCAAAAGGGTTACATATCGTTTTCCAAACACAAAAACTCATCTTGGTCATGTTGCATGTAGATTTCTATGCATGAAACGCCAATTTGCTGTGTTTTTTATTTCATTATGGAAACTCTGCCTAACCTCATTTTTGTATGGTGTCAGATTACAAAATTTGGAAAGGAAGAATGCAAAACTAATTCAAACCCTGGAAAAATTGAGGCAATTGCCAAGCGAGAAACCTGAATGCTGCTGACTGAATACACCTGAAAATCCCATTCACAGTCGATTTCAAGGGAATTAGAGCTGTCCCCTCTCCAAAGGGTTACATTTCATTTTCCAAACACAGGAACTCATCTTGGTCGTGTTACCTGTAGATTTCTAAGCATGAAACGCCAATGTGCTGTGTTTTTCATTGCATTATGTATACTCTGCCAACCTCATTTTTGAATGGTGTCAGATTACAAAATTTGGAAAGGAAGAATGCAAAACTAGTTCAAACCCTGGAATAATTGAGGCAATTGCCAATCAAGAAACCTAAATTCTGCTGAGTGAATACACCTGAAATCCCATTCATACTCGACTTGGACGGAATTCAGAGCTGTTCGCTCCGCATAAGTGTTACATTTCATTTCCCAAAACACAAAAACTCATCTGACTGTAGATTTCTAAGCATGAAACGCCAATGTGCTGTGTTTTTTATTTCATTATGGATACTCTGCGTAAACTTATTTTTGAATGATGTCAGATTACAAAATTTGGAAAGGAAGAAGGCAAAACAAACAGAAACCCGGAAACATTTATGCAATTGAAATCAAGAAACTTAAATGCTGCTGATTGAATACACCTGACAATCCCATCACACTCAATTTGGAGGGAATTCAGAGCTGTCCCCTCGCAAAAGAGTTACTTTCCCTTTTCCAAACACAAAAACTCATCTTGGTCGTGTTGCCTGTAGATTTAAGCATGAATCGCCAATTTGCTTTGTTTTTTATTTCATTATGGAAACTCTGCCTAACCTCATTATAGTATGGTGTCAAAATACAAAATTTGGGATGGAAGAATGCAAAACTAATCAAGCCCTGAAAAAATTGAGGCAATTGCCAAGCGAGAAACCTGAATGCTGCTGAGTGAATACACCTGAAAATCCCATTCACACTCGATTTGGACGGAATTCAGAGCTGTCCCCTCTGCAAACGTGTTACATTTCATTTCCCAAAACACAAAAACTCATCTTTGTTTTGTTGCCTGTACATTTCTAAGCATGAAACGCCAATGTGCTGTGTTTTTTATTTCATTATGGATACTCTGCGTAAACTTATTTTTGAATGATGTCAGATTACAAAATTTGGAAAGGAAGGAGGCAAAACAAACAGAAACCCAGAATAAATTTATGCAATTGAAATCAAGAAATGTAATTGCTGCTGATTGAATACACCTGAAAATCCCATTCACACTTGATTTGGAGGGAATTCAGAGCTGTCCCCTCGGTAAAAGTGTTACATTGCATTTCCCAAAACACAAAAACACATGTTGGTCGTGTTGCCTGTAGATTTCCAAGATTGAAATGCCAATTTGCTGTGTTTTTTATTTCATTATGTATCCTCTGCCTTAACCCATTGTTGTATGCTTTCAGAATACAAAATTTGGAAAGGAAGGAGGCAAAACAAACACAAATGCATTATAAATTTAGACAACTTTCAATCAAAAATCCTGAATGCTGCTGACTCAATACACCTGAAAATCCCAATCACTCATGATTTGGAGGGAATTAGAGCTGTCCCCTTGCAAATGGGTTACATTTCAATTTCCAAAACAGAGAAACTCATCTTGGTCGTGTTGCCTGTGGATTTCTAAGCAGGAAACGCCAATTCACTGTGTTTTTTATGTCATTATGGATACTCTGCCTAACCTCTTTTTTGTATGGTGTCATAACACAAAATATGGCAATGAAGAAAGCAAAACAAATTCAAACCCAGAATAAATTGAGGCAATTGCCATTCAATAAACGTTAAAGCTGCTGATTCAATACACCTGAAAATAACATTCACACTCGATTTGGAGGGAATTCTTAGCTGTCCAATCGGCAAAAGGGTTACATTTCATTTCCCAAAACACAAAAACTCATCTTTGTTCTGTTGCCTGCAGATTTCTAAGCATGAAATGCGAATTTGATGTGTTTTTTATTTCATTATGGATACTCTGCCTAACCTCATTTTTGAATGGTGTCAGAATACAAAATTTGGAAAGGGAGAATGCAAAACTAATTCAAACCCTGAAAAAATTGAGGCACTTGCCAAGCGAGAAACCTGAATGCTGCTGAGTGAATACACCTGAAAATCCCAATCACACTCGATTTGGATGGAATTCAGAGATGTTCCCTCCGCAAAAGTGTGACATTTCATTTCCCAAAACACAAAAACTCATCTTGGTTGTGTTGCCTGTAATTTCTAAACATGAAACGCAATTTGCTTTGTTTTCCAAATCATTATGGATACTCTGCCTAACCTCATTTTTGAAAGGTGTCAGAATACAAAATTTGGAAAGGAAGTATGCAAAACTAATTCAAACCCTGGAAAATTGGGGCAATTGCCAAGCAAGAAACCTAAATGCTGCTGAATGAAAACACCTGAAAATCCCATTCACACTCGATTTGGACAGAGTTCAGAGCTGCCATCTCGCAAAACTGTTACATTTCATTTTCCTAAACAGAAACACTCATCTGGTCGTGTTGCCTGTAGATCCAAGTAGGAAACGCCAATTTGCTGTGTTTTTTATATCATTATGGATACTCTGCCTAACCTCATTTTTGAATGGTGTCAGAATACAAAAATTTGGAAAGGAAGAATGCAAAACTAATTCAAACCCAGAAAAATTGAGGCAAGAGCCAAGCAAGAAGCCTGAATGCTGCTGACTGAATACACCTGAAAATTCCATTCACGATCGATTTGGGGGAATTAGAGCTGACCCCCCACAAAAGGGTTACATTTCATTTTCCAAAAACAAAAACTCATCTTGGTCGTATTGCCTGTAGATTTAAGCATGAAACGCCAATTTGCTGTGTTTTTTATTTCATTATGGAAACTCTGCCTAACCTCATTTTTGTATGGTGTCAGAATACAAAATTTGGAAAGGAAGAAGGCAAAACTAATTCAAACCCAGAATAAATTGAGGCAATTGCCAGTCAATAAACGTTAAAGCAGCTGATTCAATACAACTGAAAATAACATTCACACTCGATTTGGAGGGAATTCTTAGCTGTCCGATCGGCTAAAGAGTTACATTTAATTTTCCAAAACACAAAAACTCATCTTGGTTGTGTTGCCTGTAATTTCTCAGCATGAAACGCCAATTTGCTGTGTTTTTTATTTGATTATGGATACTCTGCGAAACCTCATTTTGGTATGGTGTCAGAATACAAAATTTGGAAATGAAGAATGCAAAACTAACTCAAACGCAGAACAAATTTAGGCAATTGCCAAGCGAGAAACATGAATGCTGCTAACTGAATACACCTGAAAATCCGACTCACACTTGATTTGGGGGAATTAGAGCTGTCCCCTCTCAAAAGGGTTACATTTCATTTTCCAAAACACAAAAACTCATCTAAGTCGTGTTGCCTGTAGATTTCTAAGCATGAAATGCCAATTTGCTGTGTTTTTCAAATCATTATGGATACTCTGCCTAACCTCATTTTTGAATGGTGTCAGAATACAAGATTTCGAAAGGGAGAAGGGAAAACAAACACAAACCCAGAAGAAATTTAAGAAATTGCCAATCAAGAAACCTGAATGTTGCTGATTGAATACACCTGAAAATCCGATTCACACTCGATTGGAGGGAATTCAGAGCTGTCCCCTCGCAAAAGGGTTACATATCGTTTTCCAAACACAAAAACTCATCTTGGTCATGTTGCCTGTAGATTTCTATGCATGAAACGCCAATTTGCTGTGTTTTTTATTTCATTATGGAAACTCTGCCTAACCTCATTTTTGTATGGTGTCAGATTACAAAATTTGGAAAGGAAGAATGCAAAACTAATTCAAACCCTGGAAAAATTGAGGCAATTGCCAAGCGAGAAACCTGAATGCTGCTGACTGAATACACCTGAAAATCCCATTCACAGTCGATTTCAAGGGAATTAGAGCTGTCCCCTCTCCAAAGGGTTACATTTCATTTTCCAAACACAGGAACTCATCTTGGTCGTGTTACCTGTAGATTTCTAAGCATGAAACGCCAATGTGCTGTGTTTTTCATTGCATTATGTATACTCTGCCAACCTCATTTTTGAATGGTGTCAGATTACAAAATTTGGAAAGGAAGAATGCAAAACTAGTTCAAACCCTGGAATAATTGAGGCAATTGCCAATCAAGAAACCTAAATTCTGCTGAGTGAATACACCTGAAATCCCATTCATACTCGACTTGGACGGAATTCAGAGCTGTTCGCTCCGCATAAGTGTTACATTTCATTTCCCAAAACACAAAAACTCATCTGACTGTAGATTTCTAAGCATGAAACGCCAATGTGCTGTGTTTTTTATTTCATTATGGATACTCTGCGTAAACTTATTTTTGAATGATGTCAGATTACAAAATTTGGAAAGGAAGAAGGCAAAACAAACAGAAACCCGGAAACATTTATGCAATTGAAATCAAGAAACTTAAATGCTGCTGATTGAATACATCTGACAATCCCATCACACTCAATTTGGAGGGAATTCAGAGCTGTCCCCTCGCAAAAGAGTTACTTTCCCTTTTCCAAACACAAAAACTCATCTTGGTCGTGTTGCCTGTAGATTTAAGCATGAATCGCCAATTTGCTTTGTTTTTTATTTCATTATGGAAACTCTGCCTAACCTCATTATAGTATGGTGTCAAAATACAAAATTTGGGATGGAAGAATGCAAAACTAATCAAGCCCTGAAAAAATTGAGGCAATTGCCAAGCGAGAAACCTGAATGCTGCTGAGTGAATACACCTGAAAATCCCATTCACACTCGATTTGGACGGAATTCAGAGCTGTCCCCTCTGCAAACGTGTTACATTTCATTTCCCAAAACACAAAAACTCATCTTTGTTTTGTTGCCTGTACATTTCTAAGCATGAAACGCCAATGTGCTGTGTTTTTTATTTCATTGGATACTCTGCGTAAACTTATTTTTGAATGATGTCAGATTACAAAATTTGGAAAGGAAGGAGGCAAAACAAACAGAAACCCAGAATAAATTTATGCAATTGAAATCAAGAAATGTAATTGCTGCTGATTGAATACACCTGAAAATCCCATTCACACTTGATTTGGAGGGAATTCAGAGCTGTCCCCTCGGTAAAAGTGTTACATTGCATTTCCCAAAACACAAAAACACATGTTGGTCGTGTTGCCTGTAGATTTCCAAGATTGAAATGCCAATTTGCTGTGTTTTTTATTTCATTATGTATCCTCTGCCTTAACCCATTGTTGTATGCTTTCAGAATACAAAATTTGGAAAGGAAGGAGGCAAAACAAACACAAATGCATTATAAATTTAGACAACTTTCAATCAAAAATCCTGAATGCTGCTGACTCAATACACCTGAAAATCCCAATCACTCATGATTTGGAGGGAATTAGAGCTGTCCCCTTGCAAATGGGTTACATTTCAATTTCCAAAACAGAGAAACTCATCTTGGTCGTGTTGCCTGTGGATTTCTAAGCAGGAAACGCCAATTCACTGTGTTTTTTATGTCATTATGGATACTCTGCCTAACCTCTTTTTTGTATGGTGTCATAACACAAAATATGGCAATGAAGAAAGCAAAACAAATTCAAACCCAGAATAAATTGAGGCAATTGCCATTCAATAAACGTTAAAGCTGCTGATTCAATACACCTGAAAATAACATTCACACTCGATTTGGAGGGAATTCTTAGCTGTCCAATCGGCAAAAGGGTTACATTTCATTTCCCAAAACACAAAAACTCATCTTTGTTCGGTTGCCTGCAGATTTCTAAGCATGAAATGCGAATTTGATGTGTTTTTTATTTCATTATGGATACTCTGCCTAACCTCATTTTTGAATGGTGTCAGAATACAAAATTTGGAAAGGGAGAATGCAAAACTAATTCAAACCCTGAAAAAATTGAGGCACTTGCCAAGCGAGAAACCTGAATGCTGCTGAGTGAATACACCTGAAAATCCCAATCACACTCGATTTGGATGGAATTCAGAGATGTTCCCTCCGCAAAAGTGTGACATTTCATTTCCCAAAACACAAAAACTCATCTTGGTTGTGTTGCCTGTAATTTCTAAACATGAAACGCAATTTGCTTTGTTTTCCAAATCATTATGGATACTCTGCCTAACCTCATTTTTGAAAGGTGTCAGAATACAAAATTTGGAAAGGAAGTATGCAAAACTAATTCAAACCCTGGAAAATTGGGGCAATTGCCAAGCAAGAAACCTAAATGCTGCTGAATGAAAACACCTGAAAATCCCATTCACACTCGATTTGGACAGAGTTCAGAGCTGCCATCTCGCAAAACTGTTACATTTCATTTTCCTAAACAGAAACACTCATCTGGTCGTGTTGCCTGTAGATCCAAGTAGGAAACGCCAATTTGCTGTGTTTTTTATATCATTATGGATACTCTGCCTAACCTCATTTTTGAATGGTGTCAGAATACAAAAATTTGGAAAGGAAGAATGCAAAACTAATTCAAACCCAGAAAAATTGAGGCAAGAGCCAAGCAAGAAGCCTGAATGCTGCTGACTGAATACACCTGAAAATTCCATTCACGATCGATTTGGGGGAATTAGAGCTGACCCCCCACAAAAGGGTTACATTTCATTTTCCAAAAACAAAAACTCATCTTGGTCGTATTGCCTGTAGATTTAAGCATGAAACGCCAATTTGCTGTGTTTTTTATTTCATTATGGAAACTCTGCCTAACCTCATTTTTGTATGGTGTCAGAATACAAAATTTGGAAAGGAAGAAGGCAAAACTAATTCAAACCCAGAATAAATTGAGGCAATTGCCAGTCAATAAACGTTAAAGCAGCTGATTCAATACAACTGAAAATAACATTCACACTCGATTTGGAGGGAATTCTTAGCTGTCCGATCGGCTAAAGAGTTACATTTAATTTTCCAAAACACAAAAACTCATCTTGGTTGTGTTGCCTGTAATTTCTCAGCATGAAACGCCAATTTGCTGTGTTTTTTATTTGATTATGGATACTCTGCGAAACCTCATTTTGGTATGGTGTCAGAATACAAAATTTGGAAATGAAGAATGCAAAACTAACTCAAACGCAGAACAAATTTAGGCAATTGCCAAGCGAGAAACATGAATGCTGCTAACTGAATACACCTGAAAATCCGACTCACACTTGATTTGGGGGAATTAGAGCTGTCCCCTCTCAAAAGGGTTACATTTCATTTTCCAAAACACAAAAACTCATCTAAGTCGTGTTGCCTGTAGATTTCTAAGCATGAAATGCCAATTTGCTGTGTTTTTCAAATCATTATGGATACTCTGCCTAACCTCATTTTTGAATGGTGTCAGAATACAAGATTTCGAAAGGGAGAAGGGAAAACAAACACAAACCCAGAAGAAATTTAAGAAATTGCCAATCAAGAAACCTGAATGTTGCTGATTGAATACACCTGAAAATCCGATTCACACTCGATTGGAGGGAATTCAGAGCTGTCCCCTCGCAAAAGGGTTACATATCGTTTTCCAAACACAAAAACTCATCTTGGTCATGTTGCATGTAGATTTCTATGCATGAAACGCCAATTTGCTGTGTTTTTTATTTCATTATGGAAACTCTGCCTAACCTCATTTTTGTATGGTGTCAGATTACAAAATTTGGAAAGGAAGAATGCAAAACTAATTCAAACCCTGGAAAAATTGAGGCAATTGCCAAGCGAGAAACCTGAATGCTGCTGACTGAATACACCTGAAAATCCCATTCACAGTCGATTTCAAGGGAATTAGAGCTGTCCCTTCTCCAAAGGGTTACATTTCATTTTCCAAACACAGGAACTCATCTTGGTCGTGTTACCTGTAGATTTCTAAGCATGAAACGCCAATGTGCTGTGTTTTTCATTGCATTATGTATACTCTGCCAACCTCATTTTTGAATGGTGTCAGATTACAAAATTTGGAAAGGAAGAATGCAAAACTAGTTCAAACCCTGGAATAATTGAGGCAATTGCCAATCAAGAAACCTAAATTCTGCTGAGTGAATACACCTGAAATCCCATTCATACTCGACTTGGACGGAATTCAGAGCTGTTCGCTCCGCATAAGTGTTACATTTCATTTCCCAAAACACAAAAACTCATCTGACTGTAGATTTCTAAGCATGAAACGCCAATGTGCTGTGTTTTTTATTTCATTATGGATACTCTGCGTAAACTTATTTTTGAATGATGTCAGATTACAAAATTTGGAAAGGAAGAAGGCAAAACAAACAGAAACCCGGAAACATTTATGCAATTGAAATCAAGAAACTTAAATGCTGCTGATTGAATACACCTGACAATCCCATCACACTCAATTTGGAGGGAATTCAGAGCTGTCCCCTCGCAAAAGAGTTACTTTCCCTTTTCCAAACACAAAAACTCATCTTGGTCGTGTTGCCTGTAGATTTAAGCATGAATCGCCAATTTGCTTTGTTTTTTATTTCATTATGGAAACTCTGCCTAACCTCATTATAGTATGGTGTCAAAATACAAAATTTGGGATGGAAGAATGCAAAACTAATCAAGCCCTGAAAAAATTGAGGCAATTGCCAAGCGAGAAACCTGAATGCTGCTGAGTGAATACACCTGAAAATCCCATTCACACTCGATTTGGACGGAATTCAGAGCTGTCCCCTCTGCAAACGTGTTACATTTCATTTCCCAAAACACAAAAACTCATCTTTGTTTTGTTGCCTGTACATTTCTAAGCATGAAACGCCAATGTGCTGTGTTTTTTATTTCATTATGGATACTCTGCGTAAACTTATTTTTTTTTTTTTTTTTTTTTTTTTTTTCTTATTCCCACTCTTATATTTCACAGAGATCACTTTTCAGTTAAAATTTAAACACCTAAGAATAATTGTGTGTTAATTACAGAGTTCAACCACTAGTACTAGGATAAAGAAAAAAAAAAAAATACTACCATGGATAAAGTATTACATTGTACAACAACAGTCAGCACAAGATCTGATCGAGTCACTGTTTCTCATAGTGTCCATTTCACTTCAACTGCGTAAACTTATTTTTGAATGATGTCAGATTACAAAATTTTAAAGGAAGGAGGCAAAACAAACAGAAACCCAGAATAAATTTATGCAATTGAAATCAAGAAATGTAATTGCTGCTGATTGAATACACCTGAAAATCCCATTCACACTTGATTTGGAGGGAATTCAGAGCTGTCCCCTCGGTAAAAGTGTTACATTGCATTTCCCAAAACACAAAAACACATGTTGGTCGTGTTGCCTGTAGATTTCCAAGATTGAAATGCCAATTTGCTGTGTTTTTTATTTCATTATGTATCCTCTGCCTTAACCCATTGTTGTATGCTTTCAGAATACAAAATTTGGAAAGGAAGGAGGCAAAACAAACACAAATGCATTATAAATTTAGACAACTTTCAATCAAAAATCCTGAATGCTGCTGACTCAATACACCTGAAAATCCCAATCACTCATGATTTGGAGGGAATTAGAGCTGTCCCCTTGCAAATGGGTTACATTTCAATTTCCAAAACAGAGAAACTCATCTTGGTCGTGTTGCCTGTGGATTTCTAAGCAGGAAACGCCAATTCACTGTGTTTTTTATGTCATTATGGATACTCTGCCTAACCTCTTTTTTGTATGGTGTCATAACACAAAATATGGCAATGAAGAAAGCAAAACAAATTCAAACCCAGAATAAATTGAGGCAATTGCCATTCAATAAACGTTAAAGCTGCTGATTCAATACACCTGAAAATAACATTCACACTCGATTTGGAGGGAATTCTTAGCTGTCCAATCGGCAAAAGGGTTACATTTCATTTCCCAAAACACAAAAACTCATCTTTGTTCTGTTGCCTGCAGATTTCTAAGCATGAAATGCGAATTTGATGTGTTTTTTATTTCATTATGGATACTCTGCCTAACCTCATTTTTGAATGGTGTCAGAATACAAAATTTGGAAAGGGAGAATGCAAAACTAATTCAAACCCTGAAAAAATTGAGGCAATTGCCAAGCGAGAAACCTGAATGCTGCTGAGTGAATACACCTGAAAATCCCAATCACACTCGATTTGGATGGAATTCAGAGATGTTCCCTCCGCAAAAGTGTGACATTTCATTTCCCAAAACACAAAAACTCATCTTGGTTGTGTTGCCTGTAATTTCTAAACATGAAACGCAATTTGCTTTGTTTTCCAAATCATTATGGATACTCTGCCTAACCTCATTTTTGAAAGGTGTCAGAATACAAAATTTGGAAAGGAAGTATGCAAAACTAATTCAAACCCTGGAAAATTGGGGCAATTGCCAAGCAAGAAACCTAAATGCTGCTGAATGAAAACACCTGAAAATCCCATTCACACTCGATTTGGACAGAGTTCAGAGCTGCCATCTCGCAAAACTGTTACATTTCATTTTCCTAAACAGAAACACTCATCTGGTCGTGTTGCCTGTAGATCCAAGTAGGAAACGCCAATTTGCTGTGTTTTTTATATCATTATGGATACTCTGCCTAACCTCATTTTTGAATGGTGTCAGAATAAAAAAATTTGGAAAGGAAGAATGCAAAACTAATTCAAACCCAGAAAAATTGAGGCAAGAGCCAAGCAAGAAGCCTGAATGCTGCTGACTGAATACACCTGAAAATTCCATTCACGATCGATTTGGGGGAATTAGAGCTGACCCCCCACAAAAGGGTTACATTTCATTATCCAAAAACAAAAACTCATCTTGGTCGTATTGCCTGTAGATTTAAGCATGAAACGCCAATTTGCTGTGTTTTTTATTTCATTATGGAAACTCTGCCTAACCTCATTTTTGTATGGTGTCAGAATACAAAATTTGGAAAGGAAGAAGGCAAAACTAATTCAAACCCAGAATAAATTGAGGCAATTGCCAGTCAATAAACGTTAAAGCAGCTGATTCAATACAACTGAAAATAACATTCACACTCGATTTGGAGGGAATTCTTAGCTGTCCGATCGGCTAAAGAGTTACATTTAATTTTCCAAAACACAAAAACTCATCTTGGTTGTGTTGCCTGTAATTTCTCAGCATGAAACGCCAATTTGCTGTGTTTTTTATTTGATTATGGATACTCTGCGAAACCTCATTTTGGTATGGTGTCAGAATACAAAATTTGGAAATGAAGAATGCAAAACTAACTCAAACGCAGAACAAATTTAGGCAATTGCCAAGCGAGAAACATGAATGCTGCTAACTGAATACACCTGAAAATCCGACTCACACTTGATTTGGGGGAATTAGAGCTGTCCCCTCTCAAAAGGGTTACATTTCATTTTCCAAAACACAAAAACTCATCTAAGTCGTGTTGCCTGTAGATTTCTAAGCATGAAATGCCAATTTGCTGTGTTTTTCAAATCATTATGGATACTCTGCCTAACCTCATTTTTGAATGGTGTCAGAATACAAGATTTCGAAAGGGAGAAGGGAAAACAAACACAAACCCAGAAGAAATTTAAGAAATTGCCAATCAAGAAACCTGAATGTTGCTGATTGAATACACCTGAAAATCCGATTCACACTCGATTGGAGGGAATTCAGAGCTGTCCCCTCGCAAAAGGGTTACATATCGTTTTCCAAACACAAAAACTCATCTTGGTCATGTTGCATGTAGATTTCTATGCATGAAACGCCAATTTGCTGTGTTTTTTATTTCATTATGGAAACTCTGCCTAACCTCATTTTTGAATGGTGTCAGATTACAAAATTTGGAAAGGAAGAATGCAAAACTAATTCAAACCCTGGAAAAATTGAGGCAATTGCCAAGCGAGAAACCTGAATGCTGCTGACTGAATACACCTGAAAATCCCATTCACAGTCGATTTCAAGGGAATTAGAGCTGTCCCCTCTCCAAAGGGTTACATTTCATTTTCCAAACACAGTAACTCATCTTGGTCGTGTTACCTGTAGATTTCTAAGCATGAAACGCCAATGTGCTGTGTTTTTCATTGCATTATGTATACTCTGCCAACCTCATTTTTGAATGGTGTCAGATTACAAAATTTGGAAAGGAAGAATGCAAAACTAGTTCAAACCCTGGAATAATTGAGGCAATTGCCAATCAAGAAACCTAAATTCTGCTGAGTGAATACACCTGAAATCCCATTCATACTCGACTTGGACGGAATTCAGAGCTGTTCGCTCCGCATAAGTGTTACATTTCATTTCCCAAAACACAAAAACTCATCTTGGTCGTGTTGACTGTAGATTTCTAAGCATGAAACGCCAATGTGCTGTGTTTTTTATTTCATTATGGATACTCTGCGTAAACTTATTTTTGAATGATGTCAGATTACAAAATTTGGAAAGGAAGAAGGCAAAACAAACAGAAACCCGGAAACATTTATGCAATTGAAATCAAGAAACTTAAATGCTGCTGATTGAATACACCTGACAATCCCATCACACTCAATTTGGAGGGAATTCAGAGCTGTCCCCTCGCAAAAGAGTTACTTTCCCTTTTCCAAACACAAAAACTCATCTTGGTCGTGTTGCCTGTAGATTTAAGCATGAATCGCCAATTTGCTTTGTTTTTTATTTCATTATGGAAACTCTGCCTAACCTCATTATAGTATGGTGTCAAAATACAAAATTTGGGATGGAAGAATGCAAAACTAATCAAGCCCTGAAAAAATTGAGGCAATTGCCAAGCGAGAAACCTGAATGCTGCTGAGTGAATACACCTGAAAATCCCATTCACACTCGATTTGGACGGAATTCAGAGCTGTCCCCTCTGCAAACGTGTTACATTTCATTTCCCAAAACACAAAAACTCATCTTTGTTTTGTTGCCTGTACATTTCTAAGCATGAAACGCCAATGTGCTGTGTTTTTTATTTCATTATGGATACTCTGCGTAAACTTATTTTTGAATGATGTCAGATTACAAAATTTTTAAAGGAAGGAGGCAAAACAAACAGAAACCCAGAATAAATTTATGCAATTGAAATCAAGAAATGTAATTGCTGCTGATTGAATACACCTGAAAATCCCATTCACACTTGATTTGGAGGGAATTCAGAGCTGTCCCCTCGGTAAAAGTGTTACATTGCATTTCCCAAAACACAAAAACACATGTTGGTCGTGTTGCCTGTAGATTTCCAAGATTGAAATGCCAATTTGCTGTGTTTTTTATTTCATTATGTATCCTCTGCCTTAACCCATTGTTGTATGCTTTCAGAATACAAAATTTGGAAAGGAAGGAGGCAAAACAAACACAAATGCATTATAAATTTAGACAACTTTCAATCAAAAATCCTGAATGCTGCTGACTCAATACACCTGAAAATCCCAATCACTCATGATTTGGAGGGAATTAGAGCTGTCCCCTTGCAAATGGGTTACATTTCAATTTCCAAAACAGAGAAACTCATCTTGGTCGTGTTGCCTGTGGATTTCTAAGCAGGAAACGCCAATTCACTGTGTTTTTTATGTCATTATGGATACTCTGCCTAACCTCTTTTTTGTATGGTGTCATAACACAAAATATGGCAATGAAGAAAGCAAAACAAATTCAAACCCAGAATAAATTGAGGCAATTGCCATTCAATAAACGTTAAAGCTGCTGATTCAATACACCTGAAAATAACATTCACACTCGATTTGGAGGGAATTCTTAGCTGTCCAATCGGCAAAAGGGTTACATTTCATTTCCCAAAACACAAAAACTCATCTTTGTTCGGTTGCCTGCAGATTTCTAAGCATGAAATGCGAATTTGATGTGTTTTTTATTTCATTATGGATACTCTGCCTAACCTCATTTTTGAATGGTGTCAGAATACAAAATTTGGAAAGGGAGAATGCAAAACTAATTCAAACCCTGAAAAAATTGAGGCACTTGCCAAGCGAGAAACCTGAATGCTGCTGAGTGAATACACCTGAAAATCCCAATCACACTCGATTTGGATGGAATTCAGAGATGTTCCCTCCGCAAAAGTGTGACATTTCATTTCCCAAAACACAAAAACTCATCTTGGTTGTGTTGCCTGTAATTTCTAAACATGAAACGCAATTTGCTTTGTTTTCCAAATCATTATGGATACTCTGCCTAACCTCATTTTTGAAAGGTGTCAGAATACAAAATTTGGAAAGGAAGTATGCAAAACTAATTCAAACCCTGGAAAATTGGGGCAATTGCCAAGCAAGAAACCTAAATGCTGCTGAATGAAAACACCTGAAAATCCCATTCACACTCGATTTGGACAGAGTTCAGAGCTGCCATCTCGCAAAACTGTTACATTTCATTTTCCTAAACAGAAACACTCATCTGGTCGTGTTGCCTGTAGATCCAAGTAGGAAACGCCAATTTGCTGTGTTTTTTATATCATTATGGATACTCTGCCTAACCTCATTTTTGAATGGTGTCAGAATAAAAAAATTTGGAAAGGAAGAATGCAAAACTAATTCAAACCCAGAAAAATTGAGGCAAGAGCCAAGCAAGAAGCCTGAATGCTGCTGACTGAATACACCTGAAAATTCCATTCACGATCGATTTGGGGGAATTAGAGCTGACCCCCCACAAAAGGGTTACATTTCATTTTCCAAAAACAAAAACTCATCTTGGTCGTATTGCCTGTAGATTTAAGCATGAAACGCCAATTTGCTGTGTTTTTTATTTCATTATGGAAACTCTGCCTAACCTCATTTTTGTATGGTGTCAGAATACAAAATTTGGAAAGGAAGAAGGCAAAACTAATTCAAACCCAGAATAAATTGAGGCAATTGCCAGTCAATAAACGTTAAAGCAGCTGATTCAATACAACTGAAAATAACATTCACACTCGATTTGGAGGGAATTCTTAGCTGTCCGATCGGCTAAAGAGTTACATTTAATTTTCCAAAACACAAAAACTCATCTTGGTTGTGTTGCCTGTAATTTCTCAGCATGAAACGCCAATTTGCTGTGTTTTTTATTTGATTATGGATACTCTGCGAAACCTCATTTTGGTATGGTGTCAGAATACAAAATTTGGAAATGAAGAATGCAAAACTAACTCAAACGCAGAACAAATTTAGGCAATTGCCAAGCGAGAAACATGAATGCTGCTAACTGAATACACCTGAAAATCCGACTCACACTTGATTTGGGGGAATTAGAGCTGTCCCCTCTCAAAAGGGTTACATTTCATTTTCCAAAACACAAAAACTCATCTAAGTCGTGTTGCCTGTAGATTTCTAAGCATGAAATGCCAATTTGCTGTGTTTTTCAAATCATTATGGATACTCTGCCTAACCTCATTTTTGAATGGTGTCAGAATACAAGATTTCGAAAGGGAGAAGGGAAAACAAACACAAACCCAGAAGAAATTTAAGAAATTGCCAATCAAGAAACCTGAATGTTGCTGATTGAATACACCTGAAAATCCGATTCACACTCGATTGGAGGGAATTCAGAGCTGTCCCCTCGCAAAAGGGTTACATATCGTTTTCCAAACACAAAAACTCATCTTGGTCATGTTGCATGTAGATTTCTATGCATGAAACGCCAATTTGCTGTGTTTTTTATTTCATTATGGAAACTCTGCCTAACCTCATTTTTGTATGGTGTCAGATTACAAAATTTGGAAAGGAAGAATGCAAAACTAATTCAAACCCTGGAAAAATTGAGGCAATTGCCAAGCGAGAAACCTGAATGCTGCTGACTGAATACACCTGAAAATCCCATTCACAGTCGATTTCAAGGGAATTAGAGCTGTCCCCTCTCCAAAGGGTTACATTTCATTTTCCAAACACAGGAACTCATCTTGGTCGTGTTACCTGTAGATTTCTAAGCATGAAACGCCAATGTGCTGTGTTTTTCATTGCATTATGTATACTCTGCCAACCTCATTTTTGAATGGTGTCAGATTACAAAATTTGGAAAGGAAGAATGCAAAACTAGTTCAAACCCTGGAATAATTGAGGCAATTGCCAATCAAGAAACCTAAATTCTGCTGAGTGAATACACCTGAAATCCCATTCATACTCGACTTGGACGGAATTCAGAGCTGTTCGCTCCGCATAAGTGTTACATTTCATTTCCCAAAACACAAAAACTCATCTGACTGTAGATTTCTAAGCATGAAACGCCAATGTGCTGTGTTTTTTATTTCATTATGGATACTCTGCGTAAACTTATTTTTGAATGATGTCAGATTACAAAATTTGGAAAGGAAGAAGGCAAAACAAACAGAAACCCGGAAACATTTATGCAATTGAAATCAAGAAACTTAAATGCTGCTGATTGAATACACCTGACAATCCCATCACACTCAATTTGGAGGGAATTCAGAGCTGTCCCCTCGCAAAAGAGTTACTTTCCCTTTTCCAAACACAAAAACTCATCTTGGTCGTGTTGCCTGTAGATTTAAGCATGAATCGCCAATTTGCTTTGTTTTTTATTTCATTATGGAAACTCTGCCTAACCTCATTATAGTATGGTGTCAAAATACAAAATTTGGGATGGAAGAATGCAAAACTAATCAAGCCCTGAAAAAATTGAGGCAATTGCCAAGCGAGAAACCTGAATGCTGCTGAGTGAATACACCTGAAAATCCCATTCACACTCGATTTGGACGGAATTCAGAGCTGTCCCCTCTGCAAACGTGTTACATTTCATTTCCCAAAACACAAAAACTCATCTTTGTTTTGTTGCCTGTACATTTCTAAGCATGAAACGCCAATGTGCTGTGTTTTTTATTTCATTATGGATACTCTGCGTAAACTTATTTTTGAATGATGTCAGATTACAAAATTTTTAAAGGAAGGAGGCAAAACAAACAGAAACCCAGAATAAATTTATGCAATTGAAATCAAGAAATGTAATTGCTGCTGATTGAATACACCTGAAAATCCCATTCACACTTGATTTGGAGGGAATTCAGAGCTGTCCCCTCGGTAAAAGTGTTACATTGCATTTCCCAAAACACAAAAACACATCTTGGTCGTGTTGCCTGTAGATTTCCAAGATTGAAATGCCAATTTGCTGTGTTTTTTATTTCATTATGTATCCTCTGCCTTAACCCATTGTTGTATGCTTTCAGAATACAAAATTTGGAAAGGAAGGAGGCAAAACAAACACAAATGCATTATAAATTTAGACAACTTTCAATCAAAAATCCTGAATGCTGCTGACTCAATACACCTGAAAATCCCAATCACTCATGATTTGGAGGGAATTAGAGCTGTCCCCTTGCAAATGGGTTACATTTCAATTTCCAAAACAGAGAAACTCATCTTGGTCGTGTTGCCTGTGGATTTCTAAGCAGGAAACGCCAATTCACTGTGTTTTTTATGTCATTATGGATACTCTGCCTAACCTCTTTTTTGTATGGTGTCATAACACAAAATATGGCAATGAAGAAAGCAAAACAAATTCAAACCCAGAATAAATTGAGGCAATTGCCATTCAATAAACGTTAAAGCTGCTGATTCAATACACCTGAAAATAACATTCACACTCGATTTGGAGGGAATTCTTAGCTGTCCAATCGGCAAAAGGGTTACATTTCATTTCCCAAAACACAAAAACTCATCTTTGTTCTGTTGCCTGCAGATTTCTAAGCATGAAATGCGAATTTGATGTGTTTTTTATTTCATTATGGATACTCTGCCTAACCTCATTTTTGAATGGTGTCAGAATACAAAATTTGGAAAGGGAGAATGCAAAACTAATTCAAACCCTGAAAAAATTGAGGCAATTGCCAAGCGAGAAACCTGAATGCTGCTGAGTGAATACACCTGAAAATCCCAATCACACTCGATTTGGATGGAATTCAGAGATGTTCCCTCCGCAAAAGTGTGACATTTCATTTCCCAAAACACAAAAACTCATCTTGGTTGTGTTGCCTGTAATTTCTAAACATGAAACGCAATTTGCTTTGTTTTCCAAATCATTATGGATACTCTGCCTAACCTCATTTTTGAAAGGTGTCAGAATACAAAATTTGGAAAGGAAGTATGCAAAACTAATTCAAACCCTGGAAAATTGGGGCAATTGCCAAGCAAGAAACCTAAATGCTGCTGAATGAAAACACCTGAAAATCCCATTCACACTCGATTTGGACAGAGTTCAGAGCTGCCATCTCGCAAAACTGTTACATTTCATTTTCCTAAACAGAAACACTCATCTGGTCGTGTTGCCTGTAGATCCAAGTAGGAAACGCCAATTTGCTGTGTTTTTTATATCATTATGGATACTCTGCCTAACCTCATTTTTGAATGGTGTCAGAATAAAAAAATTTGGAAAGGAAGAATGCAAAACTAATTCAAACCCAGAAAAATTGAGGCAAGAGCCAAGCAAGAAGCCTGAATGCTGCTGACTGAATACACCTGAAAATTCCATTCACGATCGATTTGGGGGAATTAGAGCTGACCCCCCACAAAAGGGTTACATTTCATTTTCCAAAAACAAAAACTCATCTTGGTCGTATTGCCTGTAGATTTAAGCATGAAACGCCAATTTGCTGTGTTTTTTATTTCATTATGGAAACTCTGCCTAACCTCATTTTTGTATGGTGTCAGAATACAAAATTTGGAAAGGAAGAAGGCAAAACTAATTCAAACCCAGAATAAATTGAGGCAATTGCCAGTCAATAAACGTTAAAGCAGCTGATTCAATACAACTGAAAATAACATTCACACTCGATTTGGAGGGAATTCTTAGCTGTCCGATCGGCTAAAGAGTTACATTTAATTTTCCAAAACACAAAAACTCATCTTGGTTGTGTTGCCTGTAATTTCTCAGCATGAAACGCCAATTTGCTGTGTTTTTTATTTGATTATGGATACTCTGCGAAACCTCATTTTGGTATGGTGTCAGAATACAAAATTTGGAAATGAAGAATGCAAAACTAACTCAAACGCAGAACAAATTTAGGCAATTGCCAAGCGAGAAACATGAATGCTGCTAACTGAATACACCTGAAAATCCGACTCACACTTGATTTGGGGGAATTAGAGCTGTCCCCTCTCAAAAGGGTTACATTTCATTTTCCAAAACACAAAAACTCATCTAAGTCGTGTTGCCTGTAGATTTCTAAGCATGAAATGCCAATTTGCTGTGTTTTTCAAATCATTATGGATACTCTGCCTAACCTCATTTTTGAATGGTGTCAGAATACAAGATTTCGAAAGGGAGAAGGGAAAACAAACACAAACCCAGAAGAAATTTAAGAAATTGCCAATCAAGAAACCTGAATGTTGCTGATTGAATACACCTGAAAATCCGATTCACACTCGATTGGAGGGAATTCAGAGCTGTCCCCTCGCAAAAGGGTTACATATCGTTTTCCAAACACAAAAACTCATCTTGGTCATGTTGCATGTAGATTTCTATGCATGAAACGCCAATTTGCTGTGTTTTTTATTTCATTATGGAAACTCTGCCTAACCTCATTTTTGTATGGTGTCAGATTACAAAATTTGGAAAGGAAGAATGCAAAACTAATTCAAACCCTGGAAAAATTGAGGCAATTGCCAAGCGAGAAACCTGAATGCTGCTGACTGAATACACCTGAAAATCCCATTCACAGTCGATTTCAAGGGAATTAGAGCTGTCCCCTCTCCAAAGGGTTACATTTCATTTTCCAAACACAGGAACTCATCTTGGTCGTGTTACCTGTAGATTTCTAAGCATGAAACGCCAATGTGCTGTGTTTTTCATTGCATTATGTATACTCTGCCAACCTCATTTTTGAATGGTGTCAGATTACAAAATTTGGAAAGGAAGAATGCAAAACTAGTTCAAACCCTGGAATAATTGAGGCAATTGCCAATCAAGAAACCTAAATTCTGCTGAGTGAATACACCTGAAATCCCATTCATACTCGACTTGGACGGAATTCAGAGCTGTTCGCTCCGCATAAGTGTTACATTTCATTTCCCAAAACACAAAATCTCATCTGACTGTAGATTTCTAAGCATGAAACGCCAATGTGCTGTGTTTTTTATTTCATTATGGATACTCTGCGTAAACTTATTTTTGAATGATGTCAGATTACAAAATTTGGAAAGGAAGAAGGCAAAACAAACAGAAACCCGGAAACATTTATGCAATTGAAATCAAGAAACTTAAATGCTGCTGATTGAATACACCTGACAATCCCATCACACTCAATTTGGAGGGAATTCAGAGCTGTCCCCTCGCAAAAGAGTTACTTTCCCTTTTCCAAACACAAAAACTCATCTTGGTCGTGTTGCCTGTAGATTTAAGCATGAATCGCCAATTTGCTTTGTTTTTTATTTCATTATGGAAACTCTGCCTAACCTCATTATAGTATGGTGTCAAAATACAAAATTTGGGATGGAAGAATGCAAAACTAATCAAGCCCTGAAAAAATTGAGGCAATTGCCAAGCGAGAAACCTGAATGCTGCTGAGTGAATACACCTGAAAATCCCATTCACACTCGATTTGGACGGAATTCAGAGCTGTCCCCTCTGCAAACGTGTTACATTTCATTTCCCAAAACACAAAAACTCATCTTTGTTTTGTTGCCTGTACATTTCTAAGCATGAAACGCCAATGTGCTGTGTTTTTTATTTCATTATGGATACTCTGCGTAAACTTATTTTTGAATGATGTCAGATTACAAAATTTTTAAAGGAAGGAGGCAAAACAAACAGAAACCCAGAATAAATTTATGCAATTGAAATCAAGAAATGTAATTGCTGCTGATTGAATACACCTGAAAATCCCATTCACACTTGATTTGGAGGGAATTCAGAGCTGTCCCCTCGGTAAAAGTGTTACATTGCATTTCCCAAAACACAAAAACACATGTTGGTCGTGTTGCCTGTAGATTTCCAAGATTGAAATGCCAATTTGCTGTGTTTTTTATTTCATTATGTATCCTCTGCCTTAACCCATTGTTGTATGCTTTCAGAATACAAAATTTGGAAAGGAAGGAGGCAAAACAAACACAAATGCATTATAAATTTAGACAACTTTCAATCAAAAATCCTGAATGCTGCTGACTCAATACACCTGAAAATCCCAATCACTCATGATTTGGAGGGAATTAGAGCTGTCCCCTTGCAAATGGGTTACATTTCAATTTCCAAAACAGAGAAACTCATCTTGGTCGTGTTGCCTGTGGATTTCTAAGCAGGAAACGCCAATTCACTGTGGTTTTTATGTCATTATGGATACTCTGCCTAACCTCTTTTTTGTATGGTGTCATAACACAAAATATGGCAATGAAGAAAGCAAAACAAATTCAAACCCAGAATAAATTGAGGCAATTGCCATTCAATAAACGTTAAAGCTGCTGATTCAATACACCTGAAAATAACATTCACACTCGATTTGGAGGGAATTCTTAGCTGTCCAATCGGCAAAAGGGTTACATTTCATTTCCCAAAACACAAAAACTCATCTTTGTTCTGTTGCCTGCAGATTTCTAAGCATGAAATGCGAATTTGATGTGTTTTTTATTTCATTATGGATACTCTGCCTAACCTCATTTTTGTATGGTGTCAGAATACAAAATTTGGAAAGGAAGAAGGCAAAACTAATTCAAACCCAGAATAAATTGAGGCAATTGCCAGTCAATAAACGTTAAAGCAGCTGATTCAATACAACTGAAAATAACATTCACACTCGATTTGGAGGGAATTCTTAGCTGTCCGATCGGCTAAAGAGTTACATTTAATTTTCCAAAACACAAAAACTCATCTTGGTCGTATTGCCTGTAGATTTAAGCATGAAACGCCAATTTGCTGTGTTTTTTATTTCATTATGGAAACTCTGCCTAACCTCATTTTTGTATGGTGTCAGAATACAAAATTTGGAAAGGAAGAAGGCAAAACTAATTCAAACCCAGAATAAATTGAGGCAATTGCCAGTCAATAAACGTTAAAGCAGCTGATTCAATACAACTGAAAATAACATTCACACTCGATTTGGAGGGAATTCTTAGCTGTCCGATCGGCTAAAGAGTTACATTTAATTTTCCAAAACACAAAAACTCATCTTGGTTGTGTTGCCTGTAATTTCTCAGCATGAAACGCCAATTTGCTGTGTTTTTTATTTGATTATGGATACTCTGCGAAACCTCATTTTGGTATGGTGTCAGAATACAAAATTTGGAAATGAAGAATGCAAAACTAACTCAAACGCAGAACAAATTTAGGCAATTGCCAAGCGAGAAACATGAATGCTGCTAACTGAATACACCTGAAAATCCGACTCACACTTGATTTGGGGGAATTAGAGCTGTCCCCTCTCAAAAGGGTTACATTTCATTTTCCAAAACACAAAAACTCATCTAAGTCGTGTTGCCTGTAGATTTCTAAGCATGAAATGCCAATTTGCTGTGTTTTTCAAATCATTATGGATACTCTGCCTAACCTCATTTTTGAATGGTGTCAGAATACAAGATTTCGAAAGGGAGAAGGGAAAACAAACACAAACCCAGAAGAAATTTAAGAAATTGCCAATCAAGAAACCTGAATGTTGCTGATTGAATACACCTGAAAATCCGATTCACACTCGATTGGAGGGAATTCAGAGCTGTCCCCTCGCAAAAGGGTTACATATCGTTTTCCAAACACAAAAACTCATCTTGGTCATGTTGCATGTAGATTTCTATGCATGAAACGCCAATTTGCTGTGTTTTTTATTTCATTATGGAAACTCTGCCTAACCTCATTTTTGTATGGTGTCAGATTACAAAATTTGGAAAGGAAGAATGCAAAACTAATTCAAACCCTGGAAAAATTGAGGCAATTGCCAAGTGAGAAACCTGAATGCTGCTGACTGAATACACCTGAAAATCCCATTCACAGTCGATTTCAAGGGAATTAGAGCTGTCCCCTCTCCAAAGGGTTACATTTCATTTTCCAAACACAGTAACTCATCTTGGTCGTGTTACCTGTAGATTTCTAAGCATGAAACGCCAATGTGCTGTGTTTTTCATTGCATTATGTATACTCTGCCAACCTCATTTTTGAATGGTGTCAGATTACAAAATTTGGAAAGGAAGAATGCAAAACTAGTTCAAACCCTGGAATAATTGAGGCAATTGCCAATCAAGAAACCTAAATTCTGCTGAGTGAATACACCTGAAATCCCATTCATACTCGACTTGGACGGAATTCAGAGCTGTTCGCTCCGCATAAGTGTTACATTTCATTTCCCAAAACACAAAAACTCATCTTGGTCGTGTTGACTGTAGATTTCTAAGCATGAAACGCCAATGTGCTGTGTTTTTTATTTCATTATGGATACTCTGCGTAAACTTATTTTTGAATGATGTCAGATTACAAAATTTGGAAAGGAAGAAGGCAAAACAAACAGAAACCCGGAAACATTTATGCAATTGAAATCAAGAAACTTAAATGCTGCTGATTGAATACACCTGACAATCCCATCACACTCAATTTGGAGGGAATTCAGAGCTGTCCCCTCGCAAAAGAGTTACTTTCCCTTTTCCAAACACAAAAACTCATCTTGGTCGTGTTGCCTGTAGATTTAAGCATGAATCGCCAATTTGCTTTGTTTTTTATTTCATTATGGAAACTCTGCCTAACCTCATTATAGTATGGTGTCAAAATACAAAATTTGGGATGGAAGAATGCAAAACTAATCAAGCCCTGAAAAAATTGAGGCAATTGCCAAGCGAGAAACCTGAATGCTGCTGAGTGAGTACACCTGAAAATCCCATTCACACTCGATTTGGACGGAATTCAGAGCTGTCCCCTCTGCAAACGTGTTACATTTCATTTCCCAAAACACAAAAACTCATCTTTGTTTTGTTGCCTGTACATTTCTAAGCATGAAACGCCAATGTGCTGTGTTTTTTATTTCATTATGGATACTCTGCGTAAACTTATTTTTGAATGATGTCAGATTACAAAATTTGGAAAGGAAGGAGGCAAAACAAACAGAAACCCAGAATAAATTTATGCAATTGAAATCAAGAAATGTAATTGCTGCTGATTGAATACACCTGAAAATCCCATTCACACTTGATTTGGAGGGAATTCAGAGCTGTCCCCTCGGTAAAAGTGTTACATTGCATTTCCCAAAACACAAAAACACATGTTGGTCGTGTTGCCTGTAGATTTCCAAGATTGAAATGCCAATTTGCTGTGTTTTTTATTTCATTATGTATCCTCTGCCTTAACCCATTGTTGTAGGCTTTCAGAATACAAAATTTGGAAAGGAAGGAGGCAAAACAAACACAAATGCATTATAAATTTAGACAACTTTCAATCAAAAATCCTGAATGCTGCTGACTCAATACACCTGAAAATCCCAATCACTCATGATTTGGAGGGAATTAGAGCTGTCCCCTTGCAAATGGGTTACATTTCAATTTCCAAAACAGAGAAACTCATCTTGGTCGTGTTGCCTGTGGATTTCTAAGCAGGAAACGCCAATTCACTGTGTTTTTTATGTCATTATGGATACTCTGCCTAACCTCTTTTTTGTATGGTGTCATAACACAAAATATGGCAATGAAGAAAGCAAAACAAATTCAAACCCAGAATAAATTGAGGCAATTGCCATTCAATAAACGTTAAAGCTGCTGATTCAATACACCTGAAAATAACATTCACACTCGATTTGGAGGGAATTCTTAGCTGTCCAATCGGCAAAAGGGTTACATTTCATTTCCCAAAACACAAAAACTCATCTTTGTTCTGTTGCCTGCAGATTTCTAAGCATGAAATGCGAATTTGATGTGTTTTTTATTTCATTATGGATACTCTGCCTAACCTCATTTTTGAATGGTGTCAGAATACAAAATTTGGAAAGGGAGAATGCAAAACTAATTCAAACCCTGAAAAAATTGAGGCAATTGCCAAGCGAGAAACCTGAATGCTGCTGAGTGAATACACCTGAAAATCCCAATCACACTCGATTTGGATGGAATTCAGAGATGTTCCCTCCGCAAAAGTGTGACATTTCATTTCCCAAAACACAAAAACTCATCTTGGTTGTGTTGCCTGTAATTTCTAAACATGAAACGCAATTTGCTTTGTTTTCCAAATCATTATGGATACTCTGCCTAACCTCATTTTTGAAAGGTGTCAGAATACAAAATTTGGAAAGGAAGTATGCAAAACTAATTCAAACCCTGGAAAATTGGGGCAATTGCCAAGCAAGAAACCTAAATGCTGCTGAATGAAAACACCTGAAAATCCCATTCACACTCGATTTGGACAGAGTTCAGAGCTGCCATCTCGCAAAACTGTTACATTTCATTTTCCTAAACAGAAACACTCATCTGGTCGTGTTGCCTGTAGATCCAAGTAGGAAACGCCAATTTGCTGTGTTTTTTATATCATTATGGATACTCTGCCTAACCTCATTTTTGAATGGTGTCAGAATAAAAAAATTTGGAAAGGAAGAATGCAAAACTAATTCAAACCCAGAAAAATTGAGGCAAGAGCCAAGCAAGAAGCCTGAATGCTGCTGACTGAATACACCTGAAAATTCCATTCACGATCGATTTGGGGGAATTAGAGCTGACCCCCCACAAAAGGGTTACATTTCATTTTCCAAAAACAAAAACTCATCTTGGTCGTATTGCCTGTAGATTTAAGCATGAAACGCCAATTTGCTGTGTTTTTTATTTCATTATGGAATCTCTGCCTAACCTCATTTTTGTATGGTGTCAGAATACAAAATTTGGAAAGGAAGAAGGCAAAACTAATTCAAACCCAGAATAAATTGAGGCAATTGCCAGTCAATAAACGTTAAAGCAGCTGATTCAATACAACTGAAAATAACATTCACACTCGATTTGGAGGGAATTCTTAGCTGTCCGATCGGCTAAAGAGTTACATTTAATTTTCCAAAACACAAAAACTCATCTTGGTTGTGTTGCCTGTAATTTCTCAGCATGAAACGCCAATTTGCTGTGTTTTTTATTTGATTATGGATACTCTGCGAAACCTCATTTTGGTATGGTGTCAGAATACAAAATTTGGAAATGAAGAATGCAAAACTAACTCAAACGCAGAACAAATTTAGGCAATTGCCAAGCGAGAAACATGAATGCTGCTAACTGAATACACCTGAAAATCCGACTCACACTTGATTTGGGGGAATTAGAGCTGTCCCCTCTCAAAAGGGTTACATTTCATTTTCCAAAACACAAAAACTCATCTAAGTCGTGTTGCCTGTAGATTTCTAAGCATGAAATGCCAATTTGCTGTGTTTTTCAAATCATTATGGATACTCTGCCTAACCTCATTTTTGAATGGTGTCAGAATACAAGATTTCGAAAGGGAGAAGGGAAAACAAACACAAACCCAGAAGAAATTTAAGAAATTGCCAATCAAGAAACCTGAATGTTGCTGATTGAATACACCTGAAAATCCGATTCACACTCGATTGGAGGGAATTCAGAGCTGTCCCCTCGCAAAAGGGTTACATATCGTTTTCCAAACACAAAAACTCATCTTGGTCATGTTGCATGTAGATTTCTATGCATGAAACGCCAATTTGCTGTGTTTTTTATTTCATTATGGAAACTCTGCCTAACCTCATTTTTGTATGGTGTCAGATTACAAAATTTGGAAAGGAAGAATGCAAAACTAATTCAAACCCTTGAAAAATTGAGGCAATTGCCAAGCGAGAAACCTGAATGCTGCTGACTGAATACACCTGAAAATCCCATTCACAGTCGATTTCAAGGGAATTAGAGCTGTCCCCTCTCCAAAGGGTTACATTTCATTTTCCAAACACAGGAACTCATCTTGGTCGTGTTACCTGTAGATTTCTAAGCATGAAACGCCAATGTGCTGTGTTTTTCATTGCATTATGTATACTCTGCCAACCTCATTTTTGAATGGTGTCAGATTACAAAATTTGGAAAGGAAGAATGCAAAACTAGTTCAAACCCTGGAATAATTGAGGCAATTGCCAATCAAGAAACCTAAATTCTGCTGAGTGAATACACCTGAAATCCCATTCATACTCGACTTGGACGGAATTCAGAGCTGTTCGCTCCGCATAAGTGTTACATTTCATTTCCCAAAACACAAAAACTCATCTGACTGTAGATTTCTAAGCATGAAACGCCAATGTGCTGTGTTTTTTATTTCATTATGGATACTCTGCGTAAACTTATTTTTGAATGATGTCAGATTACAAAATTTGGAAAGGAAGAAGGCAAAACAAACAGAAACCCGGAAACATTTATGCAATTGAAATCAAGAAACTTAAATGCTGCTGATTGAATACACCTGACAATCCCATCACACTCAATTTGGAGGGAATTCAGAGCTGTCCCCTCGCAAAAGAGTTACTTTCCCTTTTCCAAACACAAAAACTCATCTTGGTCGTGTTGCCTGTAGATTTAAGCATGAATCGCCAATTTGCTTTGTTTTTTATTTCATTATGGAAACTCTGCCTAACCTCATTATAGTATGGTGTCAAAATACAAAATTTGGGATGGAAGAATGCAAAACTAATCAAGCCCTGAAAAAATTGAGGCAATTGCCAAGCGAGAAACCTGAATGCTGCTGAGTGAATACACCTGAAAATCCCATTCACACTCGATTTGGACGGAATTCAGAGCTGTCCCCTCTGCAAACGTGTTACATTTCATTTCCCAAAACACAAAAACTCATCTTTGTTTTGTTGCCTGTACATTTCTAAGCATGAAACGCCAATGTGCTGTGTTTTTTATTTCATTATGGATACTCTGCGTAAACTTATTTTTGAATGATGTCAGATTACAAAATTTTTAAAGGAAGGAGGCAAAACAAACAGAAACCCAGAATAAATTTATGCAATTGAAATCAAGAAATGTAATTGCTGCTGATTGAATACACCTGAAAATCCCATTCACACTTGATTTGGAGGGAATTCAGAGCTGTCCCCTCGGTAAAAGTGTTACATTGCATTTCCCAAAACACAAAAACACATGTTGGTCGTGTTGCCTGTAGATTTCCAAGATTGAAATGCCAATTTGCTGTGTTTTTTATTTCATTATGTATCCTCTGCCTTAACCCATTGTTGTATGCTTTCAGAATACAAAATTTGGAAAGGAAGGAGGCAAAACAAACACAAATGCATTATAAATTTAGACAACTTTCAATCAAAAATCCTGAATGCTGCTGACTCAATACACCTGAAAATCCCAATCACTCATGATTTGGAGGGAATTAGAGCTGTCCCCTTGCAAATGGGTTACATTTCAATTTCCAAAACAGAGAAACTCATCTTGGTCGTGTTGCCTGTGGATTTCTAAGCAGGAAACGCCAATTCACTGTGGTTTTTATGTCATTATGGATACTCTGCCTAACCTCTTTTTTGTATGGTGTCATAACACAAAATATGGCAATGAAGAAAGCAAAACAAATTCAAACCCAGAATAAATTGAGGCAATTGCCATTCAATAAACGTTAAAGCTGCTGATTCAATACACCTGAAAATAACATTCACACTCGATTTGGAGGGAATTCTTAGCTGTCCAATCGGCAAAAGGGTTACATTTCATTTCCCAAAACACAAAAACTCATCTTTGTTCTGTTGCCTGCAGATTTCTAAGCATGAAATGCGAATTTGATGTGTTTTTTATTTCATTATGGATACTCTGCCTAACCTCATTTTTGTATGGTGTCAGAATACAAAATTTGGAAAGGAAGAAGGCAAAACTAATTCAAACCCAGAATAAATTGAGGCAATTGCCAGTCAATAAACGTTAAAGCAGCTGATTCAATACAACTGAAAATAACATTCACACTCGATTTGGAGGGAATTCTTAGCTGTCCGATCGGCTAAAGAGTTACATTTAATTTTCCAAAACACAAAAACTCATCTTGGTCGTATTGCCTGTAGATTTAAGCATGAAACGCCAATTTGCTGTGTTTTTTATTTCATTATGGAAACTCTGCCTAACCTCATTTTTGTATGGTGTCAGAATACAAAATTTGGAAAGGAAGAAGGCAAAACTAATTCAAACCCAGAATAAATTGAGGCAATTGCCAGTCAATAAACGTTAAAGCAGCTGATTCAATACAACTGAAAATAACATTCACACTCGATTTGGAGGGAATTCTTAGCTGTCCGATTGGCTAAAGAGTTACATTTAATTTTCCAAAACACAAAAACTCATCTTGGTTGTGTTGCCTGTAATTTCTCAGCATGAAACGCCAATTTGCTGTGTTTTTTATTTGATTATGGATACTCTGCGAAACCTCATTTTGGTATGGTGTCAGAATACAAAATTTGGAAATGAAGAATGCAAAACTAACTCAAACGCAGAACAAATTTAGGCAATTGCCAAGCGAGAAACATGAATGCTGCTAACTGAATACACCTGAAAATCCGACTCACACTTGATTTGGGGGAATTAGAGCTGTCCCCTCTCAAAAGGGTTACATTTCATTTTCCAAAACACAAAAACTCATCTAAGTCGTGTTGCCTGTAGATTTCTAAGCATGAAATGCCAATTTGCTGTGTTTTTCAAATCATTATGGATACTCTGCCTAACCTCATTTTTGAATGGTGTCAGAATACAAGATTTCGAAAGGGAGAAGGGAAAACAAACACAAACCCAGAAGAAATTTAAGAAATTGCCAATCAAGAAACCTGAATGTTGCTGATTGAATACACCTGAAAATCCGATTCACACTCGATTGGAGGGAATTCAGAGCTGTCCCCTCGCAAAAGGGTTACATATCGTTTTCCAAACACAAAAACTCATCTTGGTCATGTTGCATGTAGATTTCTATGCATGAAACGCCAATTTGCTGTGTTTTTTATTTCATTATGGAAACTCTGCCTAACCTCATTTTTGTATGGTGTCAGATTACAAAATTTGGAAAGGAAGAATGCAAAACTAATTCAAACCCTGGAAAAATTGAGGCAATTGCCAAGCGAGAAACCTGAATGCTGCTGACTGAATACACCTGAAAATCCCATTCACAGTCGATTTCAAGGGAATTAGAGCTGTCCCCTCTCCAAAGGGTTACATTTCATTTTCCAAACACAGGAACTCATCTTGGTCGTGTTACCTGTAGATTTCTAAGCATGAAACGCCAATGTGCTGTGTTTTTCATTGCATTATGTATACTCTGCCAACCTCATTTTTGAATGGTGTCAGATTACAAAATTTGGAAAGGAAGAATGCAAAACTAGTTCAAACCCTGGAATAATTGAGGCAATTGCCAATCAAGAAACCTAAATTCTGCTGAGTGAATACACCTGAAATCCCATTCATACTCGACTTGGACGGAATTCAGAGCTGTTCGCTCCGCATAAGTGTTACATTTCATTTCCCAAAACACAAAAACTCATCTGACTGTAGATTTCTAAGCATGAAACGCCAATGTGCTGTGTTTTTTATTTCATTATGGATACTCTGCGTAAACTTATTTTTGAATGATGTCAGATTACAAAATTTGGAAAGGAAGAAGGCAAAACAAACAGAAACCCGGAAACATTTATGCAATTGAAATCAAGAAACTTAAATGCTGCTGATTGAATACACCTGACAATCCCATCACACTCAATTTGGAGGGAATTCAGAGCTGTCCCCTCGCAAAAGAGTTACTTTCCCTTTTCCAAACACAAAAACTCATCTTGGTCGTGTTGCCTGTAGATTTAAGCATGAATCGCCAATTTGCTTTGTTTTTTATTTCATTATGGAAACTCTGCCTAACCTCATTATAGTATGGTGTCAAAATACAAAATTTGGGATGGAAGAATGCAAAACTAATCAAGCCCTGAAAAAATTGAGGCAATTGCCAAGCGAGAAACCTGAATGCTGCTGAGTGAATACACCTGAAAATCCCATTCACACTCGATTTGGACGGAATTCAGAGCTGTCCCCTCTGCAAACGTGTTACATTTCATTTCCCAAAACACAAAAACTCATCTTTGTTTTGTTGCCTGTACATTTCTAAGCATGAAACGCCAATGTGCTGTGTTTTTTATTTCATTATGGATACTCTGCGTAAACTTATTTTTGAATGATGTCAGATTACAAAATTTTTAAAGGAAGGAGGCAAAACAAACAGAAACCCAGAATAAATTTATGCAATTGAAATCAAGAAATGTAATTGCTGCTGATTGAATACACCTGAAAATCCCATTCACACTTGATTTGGAGGGAATTCAGAGCTGTCCCCTCGGTAAAAGTGTTACATTGCATTTCCCAAAACACAAAAACACATGTTGGTCGTGTTGCCTGTAGATTTCCAAGATTGAAATGCCAATTTGCTGTGTTTTTTATTTCATTATGTATCCTCTGCCTTAACCCATTGTTGTATGCTTTCAGAATACAAAATTTGGAAAGGAAGGAGGCAAAACAAACACAAATGCATTATAAATTTAGACAACTTTCAATCAAAAATCCTGAATGCTGCTGACTCAATACACCTGAAAATCCCAATCACTCATGATTTGGAGGGAATTAGAGCTGTCCCCTTGCAAATGGGTTACATTTCAATTTCCAAAACAGAGAAACTCATCTTGGTCGTGTTGCCTGTGGATTTCTAAGCAGGAAACGCCAATTCACTGTGGTTTTTATGTCATTATGGATACTCTGCCTAACCTCTTTTTTGTATGGTGTCATAACACAAAATATGGCAATGAAGAAAGCAAAACAAATTCAAACCCAGAATAAATTGAGGCAATTGCCATTCAATAAACGTTAAAGCTGCTGATTCAATACACCTGAAAATAACATTCACACTCGATTTGGAGGGAATTCTTAGCTGTCCAATCGGCAAAAGGGTTACATTTCATTTCCCAAAACACAAAAACTCATCTTTGTTCTGTTGCCTGCAGATTTCTAAGCATGAAATGCGAATTTGATGTGTTTTTTATTTCATTATGGATACTCTGCCTAACCTCATTTTTGTATGGTGTCAGAATACAAAATTTGGAAAGGAAGAAGGCAAAACTAATTCAAACCCAGAATAAATTGAGGCAATTGCCAGTCAATAAACGTTAAAGCAGCTGATTCAATACAACTGAAAATAACATTCACACTCGATTTGGAGGGAATTCTTAGCTGTCCGATCGGCTAAAGAGTTACATTTAATTTTCCAAAACACAAAAACTCATCTTGGTCGTATTGCCTGTAGATTTAAGCATGAAACGCCAATTTGCTGTGTTTTTTATTTCATTATGGAAACTCTGCCTAACCTCATTTTTGTATGGTGTCAGAATACAAAATTTGGAAAGGAAGAAGGCAAAACTAATTCAAACCCAGAATAAATTGAGGCAATTGCCAGTCAATAAACGTTAAAGCAGCTGATTCAATACAACTGAAAATAACATTCACACTCGATTTGGAGGGAATTCTTAGCTGTCCGATTGGCTAAAGAGTTACATTTAATTTTCCAAAACACAAAAACTCATCTTGGTTGTGTTGCCTGTAATTTCTCAGCATGAAACGCCAATTTGCTGTGTTTTTTATTTGATTATGGATACTCTGCGAAACCTCATTTTGGTATGGTGTCAGAATACAAAATTTGGAAATGAAGAATGCAAAACTAACTCAAACGCAGAACAAATTTAGGCAATTGCCAAGCGAGAAACATGAATGCTGCTAACTGAATACACCTGAAAATCCGACTCACACTTGATTTGGGGGAATTAGAGCTGTCCCCTCTCAAAAGGGTTACATTTCATTTTCCAAAACACAAAAACTCATCTAAGTCGTGTTGCCTGTAGATTTCTAAGCATGAAATGCCAATTTGCTGTGTTTTTCAAATCATTATGGATACTCTGCCTAACCTCATTTTTGAATGGTGTCAGAATACAAGATTTCGAAAGGGAGAAGGGAAAACAAACACAAACCCAGAAGAAATTTAAGAAATTGCCAATCAAGAAACCTGAATGTTGCTGATTGAATACACCTGAAAATCCGATTCACACTCGATTGGAGGGAATTCAGAGCTGTCCCCTCGCAAAAGGGTTACATATCGTTTTCCAAACACAAAAACTCATCTTGGTCATGTTGCATGTAGATTTCTATGCATGAAACGCCAATTTGCTGTGTTTTTTATTTCATTATGGAAACTCTGCCTAACCTCATTTTTGTATGGTGTCAGATTACAAAATTTGGAAAGGAAGAATGCAAAACTAATTCAAACCCTGGAAAAATTGAGGCAATTGCCAAGCGAGAAACCTGAATGCTGCTGACTGAATACACCTGAAAATCCCATTCACAGTCGATTTCAAGGGAATTAGAGCTGTCCCCTCTCCAAAGGGTTACATTTCATTTTCCAAACACAGTAACTCATCTTGGTCGTGTTACCTGTAGATTTCTAAGCATGAAACGCCAATGTGCTGTGTTTTTCATTGCATTATGTATACTCTGCCAACCTCATTTTTGAATGGTGTCAGATTACAAAATTTGGAAAGGAAGAATGCAAAACTAGTTCAAACCCTGGAATAATTGAGGCAATTGCCAATCAAGAAACCTAAATTCTGCTGAGTGAATACACCTGAAATCCCATTCATACTCGACTTGGACGGAATTCAGAGCTGTTCGCTCCGCATAAGTGTTACATTTCATTTCCCAAAACACAAAAACTCATCTTGGTCGTGTTGACTGTAGATTTCTAAGCATGAAACGCCAATGTGCTGTGTTTTTTATTTCATTATGGATACTCTGCGTAAACTTATTTTTGAATGATGTCAGATTACAAAATTTGGAAAGGAAGAAGGCAAAACAAACAGAAACCCGGAAACATTTATGCAATTGAAATCAAGAAACTTAAATGCTGCTGATTGAATACACCTGACAATCCCATCACACTCAATTTGGAGGGAATTCAGAGCTGTCCCCTCGCAAAAGAGTTACTTTCCCTTTTCCAAACACAAAAACTCATCTTGGTCGTGTTGCCTGTAGATTTAAGCATGAATCGCCAATTTGCTTTGTTTTTTATTTCATTATGGAAACTCTGCCTAACCTCATTATAGTATGGTGTCAAAATACAAAATTTGGGATGGAAGAATGCAAAACTAATCAAGCCCTGAAAAAATTGAGGCAATTGCCAAGCGAGAAACCTGAATGCTGCTGAGTGAGTACACCTGAAAATCCCATTCACACTCGATTTGGACGGAATTCAGAGCTGTCCCCTCTGCAAACGTGTTACATTTCATTTCCCAAAACACAAAAACTCATCTTTGTTTTGTTGCCTGTACATTTCTAAGCATGAAACGCCAATGTGCTGTGTTTTTTATTTCATTATGGATACTCTGCGTAAACTTATTTTTGAATGATGTCAGTTTACAAAATTTGGAAAGGAAGGAGGCAAAACAAACAGAAACCCAGAATAAATTTATGCAATTGAAATCAAGAAATGTAATTGCTGCTGATTGAATACACCTGAAAATCCCATTCACACTTGATTTGGAGGGAATTCAGAGCTGTCCCCTCGGTAAAAGTGTTACATTGCATTTCCCAAAACACAAAAACACATGTTGGTCGTGTTGCCTGTAGATTTCCAAGATTGAAATGCCAATTTGCTGTGTTTTTTATTTCATTATGTATCCTCTGCCTTAATCCATTGTTGTAGGCTTTCAGAATACAAAATTTGGAAAGGAAGGAGGCAAAACAAACACAAATGCATTATAAATTTAGACAACTTTCAATCAAAAATCCTGAATGCTGCTGACTCAATACACCTGAAAATCCCAATCACTCATGATTTGGAGGGAATTAGAGCTGTCCCCTTGCAAATGGGTTACATTTCAATTTCCAAAACAGAGAAACTCATCTTGGTCGTGTTGCCTGTGGATTTCTAAGCAGGAAACGCCAATTCACTGTGTTTTTTATGTCATTATGGATACTCTGCCTAACCTCTTTTTTGTATGGTGTCATAACACAAAATATGGCAATGAAGAAAGCAAAACAAATTCAAACCCAGAATAAATTGAGGCAATTGCCATTCAATAAACGTTAAAGCTGCTGATTCAATACACCTGAAAATAACATTCACACTCGATTTGGAGGGAATTCTTAGCTGTCCAATCGGCAAAAGGGTTACATTTCATTTCCCAAAACACAAAAACTCATCTTTGTTCTGTTGCCTGCAGATTTCTAAGCATGAAATGCGAATTTGATGTGTTTTTTATTTCATTATGGATACTCTGCCTAACCTCATTTTTGAATGGTGTCAGAATACTAAATTTGGAAAGGGAGAATGCAAAACTAATTCAAACCCTGAAAAAATTGAGGCAATTGCCAAGCGAGAAACCTGAATGCTGCTGAGTGAATACACCTGAAAATCCCAATCACACTCGATTTGGATGGAATTCAGAGATGTTCCCTCCGCAAAAGTGTGACATTTCATTTCCCAAAACACAAAAACTCATCTTGGTTGTGTTGCCTGTAATTTCTAAACATGAAACGCAATTTGCTTTGTTTTCCAAATCATTATGGATACTCTGCCTAACCTCATTTTTGAATGGTGTCAGAATACAAAATTTGGAAAGGAAGTATGCAAAACTAAATCAAACCCTGGAAAATTGGGGCAATTGCCAAGCAAGAAACCTAAATGCTGCTGAATGAAAACACCTGAAAATCCCATTCACACTCGATTTGGACAGAGTTCAGAGCTGCCATCTCGCAAAACTGTTACATTTCATTTTCCTAAACAGAAACACTCATCTGGTCGTGTTGCCTGTAGATCCAAGTAGGAAACGCCAATTTGCTGTGTTTTTTATATCATTATGGATACTCTGCCTAACCTCATTTTTGAATGGTGTCAGAATAAAAAAATTTGGAAAGGAAGAATGCAAAACTAATTCAAACCCAGAAAAATTGAGGCAAGAGCCAAGCAAGAAGCCTGAATGCTGCTGACTGAATACACCTGAAAATTCCATTCACGATCGATTTGGGGGAATTAGAGCTGACCCCCACAAAAGGGTTACATTTCATTTTCCAAAAACAAAAACTCATCTTGGTCGTATTGCCTGTAGATTTAAGCATGAAACGCCAATTTGCTGTGTTTTTTATTTCATTATGGAAACTCTGCCTAACCTCATTTTTGTATGGTGTCAGAATACAAAATTTGGAAAGGAAGAAGGCAAAACTAATTCAAACCCAGAATAAATTGAGGCAATTGCCAGTCAATAAACGTTAAAGCGGCTGGTTCAATACAACTGAAAATAACATTCACACTCGATTTGGAGGGAATTCTTAGCTGTCCGATCGGCTAAAGAGTTACATTTAATTTTCCAAAACACAAAAACTCATCTTGGTTGTGTTGCCTGTAATTTCTCAGCATGAAACGCCAATTTGCTGTGTTTTTTATTTGATTATGGATACTCTGCGAAACCTCATTTTGGTATGGTGTCAGAATACAAAATTTGGAAATGAAGAATGCAAAACTAACTCAAACGCAGAACAAATTTAGGCAATTGCCAAGCGAGAAACATGAATGCTGCTAACTGAATACACCTGAAAATCCGACTCACACTTGATTTGGGGGAATTAGAGCTGTCCCCTCTCAAAAGGGTTACATTTCATTTTCCAAAACACAAAAACTCATCTAAGTCGTGTTGCCTGTAGATTTCTAAGCATGAAATGCCAATTTGCTGTGTTTTTCAAATCATTATGGATACTCTGCCTAACCTCATTTTTGAATGGTGTCAGAATACAAGATTTCGAAAGGGAGAAGGGAAAACAAACACAAACCCAGAAGAAATTTAAGAAATTGCCAATCAAGAAACCTGAATGTTGCTGATTGAATACACCTGAAAATCCGATTCACACTCGATTGGAGGGAATTCAGAGCTGTCCCCTCGCAAAAGGGTTACATATCGTTTTCCAAACACAAAAACTCATCTTGGTCATGTTGCCTGTAGATTTCTATGCATGAAACGCCAATTTGCTGTGTTTTTTATTTCATTAAGGAAACTCTGCCTAACCTCATTTTTGTATGGTGTCAGATTACAAAATTTGGAAAGGAAGAATGCAAAACTAATTCAAACCCTGGAAAAATTGAGGCAATTGCCAAGCGAGAAACCTGAATGCTGCTGACTGAATACACCTGAAAATCCCATTCACAGTCGATTTCAAGGGAATTAGAGCTGTCCCCTCTCCAAAGGGTTACATTTCATTTTCCAAACACAGTAACTCATCTTGGTCGTGTTACCTGTAGATTTCTAAGCAAGAAACGCCAATGTGCTGTGTTTTTCATTGCATTATGTATACTCTGCCAAACTCATTTTTGAATGGTGTCAGATTACAAAATTTGGAAAGGGAGAATGCAAAACTAATTCAAACCCTGAAAAAATTGAGGCAATTGCCAAGCGAGAAACCTGAATGCTGCTGAGTGAATACACCTGAAAATCCCATTCACACTCGATTTGGATGGAATTCAGAGATGTTCCCTCCGCAAAAGTGTGACATTTCATTTCCCAAAACACAAAAACTCATCTTGGTTGTGTTGCCTGTATTTTCTAAACATGAAACGCAATTTGCTTTGTTTTCCAAATCATTATGGATACTCTGCCTAACCTCATTTTTGTATGGTGTCAGAATACAATATTCTGAAAGAAGGCCTTAGAAATGCAAACCGAGAACAAATTGAGGCAATTGCCAAGTAAGAAACCTCAATGCTGCTGATTGAATACACCTGAAAATGCCATTCACACTCGATTTGGAGGGAATTGAGAGCAGTCCCCTCGGCAAAAGGGTTACATTTCATTTTCCAAAACACAAAAACTCATCTTAGTTGTGTTGCCTGTAATTTCTAAGCATGAAACGACAATTTGCTGTGTTTTTTATTTCATTATGGATACTCTGCCTAACCTCATTTTTGAATGGTGTCAGAATACAAAATTTGGAAAGGAAGTATGCAAAACTAATTCAAACCCTGGAAAATTGAGGCAATTGCCAAGCAAGAAACCTAAATGCTGCTGAATGAAAACACCTGAAAATCCCATTCACACTCGATTTGGACAGAGTTCAGAGCTGCCATCTCGCAAAACTGTTACATTTCATTTTCCTAAACAGAAACACTCATCTGGTCGTGTTGCCTGTAGATCCAAGTAGGAAACGCCAATTTGCTGTGTTTTTTATATCATTATGGATACTCTGCCTAACCTCATTTTTGAATGGTGTCAGAATAAAAAAATTTGGAAAGGAAGAATGCAAAACTAATTCAAACCCAGAAAAATTGAGGCAAGAGCCAAGCAAGAAGCCTGAATGCTGCTGACTGAATACACCTGAAAATTCCATTCACGATTGATTTGGGGGAATTAGAGCTGACCCCCCACAAAAGGGTTACATTTCATTTTCCAAAAACAAAAACTCATCTTGGTCGTATTGCCTGTAGATTTAAGCATGAAACGCCAATTTGCTGTGTTTTTTATTTCATTATGGAAACTCTGCCTAACCTCATTTTTGTATGGTGTCAGAATACAAAATTTGGAAAGGAAGAAGGCAAAACTAATTCAAACCCAGAATAAATTGAGGCAATTGCCAGTCAATAAACGTTAAAGCAGCTGATTGAATACACCTAAAAATGCCATTCACCCTCGATTTGGAGGGAATTCTTAGCTGTCCGATCGGCTAAAGAGTTACATTTAATTTTCCAAAACACAAAAACTCATCTTGGTTGTGTTGCCTGTAATTTCTCAGCATGAAACGCCAATTTGCTGTGTTTTTTATTTGATTATGGATACTCTGCGAAACCTCATTTTGGTATGGTGTCAGAATACAAAATTTGGAAATGAAGAATGCAAAACTAACTCAAACGCAGAACAAATTTAGGCAATTGCCAAGTGAGAAACATGAATGCTGCTAACTGAATACACCTGAAAATCCGACTCACACTTGATTTGGGGGAATTAGAGCTGTCCCCTCTCAAAAGGGTTACATTTCATTTTCCAAAACACAAAAACTCATCTAAGTCGTGTTGCCTGTAGATTTCTAAGCATGAAATGCCAATTTGCTGTGTTTTTCAAATCATTATGGATACTCTGCCTAACCTCATTTTTGAATGGTGTCAGAATACAAGATTTCGAAAGGGAGAAGGGAAAACAAACACAAACCAGAAGAAATTTAAGAAATTGCCAATCAAGAAACCTGAATGTTGCTGATTGAATACACCTGAAAATCCGATTCACACTCGATTGGAGGGAATTCAGAGCTGTCCCCTCGCAAAAGGGTTACATATCGTTTTCCAAACACAAAAACTCATCTTGGTCATGTTGCCTGTAGATTTCTATGCATGAAACGCGAATTTGCTGTGTTTTTTATTTCATTATGGAAACTCTGCCTAACCTCATTTTTGTATGGTGTCAGAATACAAAATTTGGAAAGGAAGAAGGCAAAACTAATTCAAACCCAGAATAAATTGAGGCAATTGCCAGTCAATAAACGTTAAAGCAGCTGATTCAATACAACTGAAAATAACATTCACACTCGATTTGGAGGGAATTCTTAGCTGTCCGATCGGCTAAAGAGTTACATTTAATTTTCCAAAACACAAAAACTCATCTTGGTTGTGTTGCCTGTAATTTCTCAGCATGAAATGCCAATTTGCTGTGTTTTTTATTTGATTATGGATACTCTGCGAAACCTCATTTTGGTATGGTGTCAGAATACAAAATTTGGAAATGAAGAATGCAAAACTAACTCAAACGCAGAACAAATTTAGGCAATTGCCAAGCGAGAAACATGAATGCTGCTAACTGAATACACCTGAAAATCCGACTCACACTTGATTTGGGGGAATTAGAGCTGTCCCCTCTCAAAAGGGTTACATTTCATTTTCCAAAACACAAAAACTCATCTAAGTCGTGTTGCCTGTAGATTTCTAAGCATGAAATGCCAATTTGCTGTGTTTTTCAAATCATTATGGATACTCTGCCTAACCTCATTTTTGAATGGTGTCAGAATACAAGATTTCGAAAGGGAGAAGGGAAAACAAACACAAACCCAGAAGAAATTTAAGAAATTGCCAATCAAGAAACCTGAATGTTGCTGATTGAATACACCTGAAAATCCGATTCACACTCGATTGGAGGGAATTCAGAGCTGTCCCCTCGCAAAAGGGTTACATATCGTTTTCCAAACACAAAAACTCATCTTGGTCATGTTGCCTGTAGATTTCTATGCATGAAACGCCAATTTGCTGTGTTTTTTATTTGATTATGGATACTCTGAGAAACCTCATTTTTGTATGGTGTCAGAATACAAAATTTGGAAATGAAGAATGCAAAACTAACTCAAACGCAGAACAAATTTAGGCAATTGCCAAGCGAGAAACATGAATGCTGCTAACTGAATACACCTGAAAATCCGACTCACACTTGATTTGGGGGAATTAGAGCTGTCCCCTCTCAAAAGGGTTACATTTCATTTTCCAAAACACAAAAACTCATCTAAGTCGTGTTGCCTGTAGATTTCTAAGCATGAAATGCCAATTTGCTGTGTTTTTCAAATCATTATGGATACTCTGCCTAACCTCATTTTTGAATGGTGTCAGAATACAAGATTTCGAAAGGGAGAAGGGAAAACAAACACAAACCCAGAAGAAATTTAAGAAATTGCCAATCAAGAAACCTGAATGTTGCTGATTGAATACACCTGAAAATCCGATTCACACTCGATTGGAGGGAATTCAGAGCTGTCCCCTCGCAAAAGGGTTACATATCGTTTTCCAAACACAAAAACTCATCTTGGTCATGTTGCCTGTAGATTTCTATGCATGAAACGCCAATTTGCTGTGTTTTTTATTTCATTATGGAAACTCTGCCTAACCTCATTTTTGTATGGTGTCAGATTACAAAATTTGGAAAGGAAGAATGCAAAACTAATTCAAACCCTGGAAAAATTGAGGCAATTGCCAAGCGAGAAACCTGAATGCTGCTGACTGAATACACCTGAAAATCCCATTCACAGTCGATTTCAAGGGAATTAGAGCTGTCCCCTCTCAAAAGGGTTACATTTCATTTTCCAAACACAGTAACTCATCTTGGTCGTGTTACCTGTAGATTTCTAAGCAAGAAACGCCAATGTGCTGTGTTTTTCATTGCATTATGTATACTCTGCCAACCTCATTTTTGAATGGTGTCAGATTACAAAATTTGGAAAGGGAGAATGCAAAACTAATTCAAACCCTTGAAAAATTGAGGCAATTGCCAAGCGAGAAACCTGAATGCTGCTGAGTGAATACACCTGAAAATCCCATTCACACTCGATTTGGATGGAATTCAGAGATGTTCCCTCCGCAAAAGTGTGACATTTCATTTCCCAAAACACAAAAACTCATCTTGGTTGTGTTGCCTGTAATTTCTAAACATGAAACGCAATTTGCTTTGTTTTCCAAATCATTATGGATACTCTGCCTTACCTCATTTTTGTATGGTGTCAGAATACAATATTCTGAAAGAAGGCCTTAGAAATGCAAACCGAGAACAAATTGAGGCAATTGCCAAGTCAGAAACCTCAATGCTGCTGATTGAATACACCTGAAAATGCCATTCACACTCGATTTGGAGGGAATTGAGAGCAGTCCCCTCGGCAAAAGGGTTACATTTCATTTTCCAAAACACAAAAACTCATCTTAGTTGTGTTGCCTGTAATTTCTAAGCATGAAACGACAATTTGCTGTGTTTTTTATTTCATTATGGATACTCTGCCTAACCTCATTTTTGAATGGTGTCAGAATACAAAATTTGGAAAGGAAGTATGCAAAACTAATTCAAACCCTGGAAAATTGAGGCAATTGCCAAGCAAGAAACCTAAATGCTGCTGAATGAAAACACCTGAAAATCCCATTCACACTCGATTTGGACAGAGTTCAGAGCTGCCATCTCGCAAAACTGTTACATTTCATTTTCCTAAACAGAAACACTCATCTGGTCGTGTTGCCTGTAGATCCAAGTAGGAAACGCCAATTTGCTGTGTTTTTTATATCATTATGGATACTCTGCCTAACCTCATTTTTGAATGGTGTCAGAATAAAAAAATTTGGAAAGGAAGAATGCAAAACTAATTCAAACCCAGAAAAATTGAGGCAAGAGCCAAGCAAGAAGCCTGAATGCTGCTGACTGAATACACCTGAAAATTCCATTCACGATCGATTTGGGGGAATTAGAGCTGACCCCCCACAAAAGGGTTACATTTCATTTTCCAAAAACAAAAACTCATCTTGGTCGTATTGCCTGTAGATTTAAGCATGAAACGCCAATTTGCTGTGTTTTTTATTTCATTATGGAAACTCTGCCTAACCTCATTTTTGTATGGTGTCAGAATACAAAATTTGGAAAGGAAGAAGGCAAAACTAATTCAAACCCAGAATAAATTGAGGCAATTGCCAGTCAATAAACGTTAAAGCAGCTGATTGAATACACCTGAAAATGCCATTCACCCTCGATTTGGAGGGAATTCTTAGCTGTCCGATCGGCTAAAGAGTTACATTTAATTTTCCAAAACACAAAAACTCATCTTGGTTGTGTTGCCTGTAATTTCTCAGCATGAAACGCCAATTTGCTGTGTTTTTTATTTGATTATGGATACTCTGCGAAACCTCATTTTGGTATGGTGTCAGAATACAAAATTTGGAAATGAAGAATGCAAAACTAACTCAAACGCAGAACAAATTTAGGCAATTGCCAAGCGAGAAACATGAATGCTGCTAACTGAATACACCTGAAAATCCGACTCACACTTGATTTGGGGGAATTAGAGCTGTCCCCTCTCAAAAGGGTTACATTTCATTTTCCAAAACACAAAAACTCATCTAAGTCGTGTTGCCTGTAGATTTCTAAGCATGAAATGCCAATTTGCTGTGTTTTTCAAATCATTATGGATACTCTGCCTAACCTCATTTTTGAATGGTGTCAGAATACAAGATTTCGAAAAGGAGAAGGGAAAACAAACACAAACCCAGAAGAAATTTAAGAAATTGCCAATCAAGAAACCTGAATGTTGCTGATTGAATACACCTGAAAATCCGATTCACACTCGATTGGAGGGAATTCAGAGCTGTCCCCTCGCAAAAGGGTTACATATCGTTTTCCAAACACAAAAACTCATCTTGGTCATGTTGCCTGTAGATTTCTAAGCATGAAACGCCAATTTGCTGTGTTTTTTATTTCATTATGGAAACTCTGCCTAACCTCATTTTTGTATGGTGTCAGATTACAAAATTTGGAAAGGAAGAATGCAAAACTAATTCAAACCCTTGAAAAATTGAGGCAATTGCCAAGCGAGAAACCTGAATGCTGCTGAGTGAATACACCTGAAAATCCCATTCACACTCGATTTGGATGGAATTCAGAGATGTTCCCTCCGCAAAAGTGTGACATTTCATTTCCCAAAACACAAAAACTCATCTTGGTTGTGTTGCCTGTAATTTCTAAACATGAAACGCAATTTGCTTTGTTTTCAAAATCATTATGGATACTCTGCCTTACCTCATTTTTGTATGGTGTCAGAATACAATATTCTGAAAGAAGGCCTTAGAAATGCAAACCGAGAACAAATTGAGGCAATTGCCAAGTCAGAAACCTCAATGCTGCTGATTGAATACACCTGAAAATGCCATTCACACTCGATTTGGAGGGAATTGAGAGCAGTCCCCTCGGCAAAAGGGTTACATTTCATTTTCCAAAACACAAAAACTCATCTTAGTTGTGTTGCCTGTAATTTCTAAGCATGAAACGACAATTTGCTGTGTTTTTTATTTCATTATGGATACTCTGCCTAACCTCATTTTTGAATGGTGTCAGAATACAAAATTTGGAAAGGAAGTATGCAAAACTAATTCAAACCCTGGAAAATTGAGGCAATTGCCAAGCAAGAAACCTAAATGCTGCTGAATGAAAACACCTGAAAATCCCATTCACACTCGATTTGGACAGAGTTCAGAGCTGCCATCTCGCAAAACTGTTACATTTCATTTTCCTAAACAGAAACACTCATCTGGTCGTGTTGCCTGTAGATCCAAGTAGGAAACGCCAATTTGCTGTGTTTTTTATATCATTATGGATACTCTGCCTAACCTCATTTTTGAATGGTGTCAGAATAAAAAAATTTGGAAAGGAAGAATGCAAAACTAATTCAAACCCAGAAAAATTGAGGCAAGAGCCAAGCAAGAAGCCTGAATGCTGCTGACTGAATACACCTGAAAATTCCATTCACGATTGATTTGGGGGAATTAGAGCTGACCCCCCACAAAAGGGTTACATTTCATTTTCCAAAAACAAAAACTCATCTTGGTCGTATTGCCTGTAGATTTAAGCATGAAACGCCAATTTGCTGTGTTTTTTATTTCATTATGGAAACTCTGCCTAACCTCATTTTTGTATGGTGTCAGAATACAAAATTTGGAAAGGAAGAAGGCAAAACTAATTCAAACCCAGAATAAATTGAGGCAATTGCCAGTCAATAAACGTTAAAGCAGCTGATTGAATACACCTAAAAATGCCATTCACCCTCGATTTGGAGGGAATTCTTAGCTGTCCGATCGGCTAAAGAGTTACATTTAATTTTCCAAAACACAAAAACTCATCTTGGTTGTGTTGCCTGTAATTTCTCAGCATGAAACGCCAATTTGCTGTGTTTTTTATTTGATTATGGATACTCTGCGAAACCTCATTTTGGTATGGTGTCAGAATACAAAATTTGGAAATGAAGAATGCAAAACTAACTCAAACGCAGAACAAATTTAGGCAATTGCCAAGCGAGAAACATGAATGCTGCTAACTGAATACACCTGAAAATCCGACTCACACTTGATTTGGGGGAATTAGAGCTGTCCCCTCTCAAAAGGGTTACATTTCATTTTCCAAAACACAAAAACTCATCTAAGTCGTGTTGCCTGTAGATTTCTAAGCATGAAATGCCAATTTGCTGTGTTTTTCAAATCATTATGGATACTCTGCCTAACCTCATTTTTGAATGGTGTCAGAATACAAGATTTCGAAAAGGAGAAGGGAAAACAAACACAAACCCAGAAGAAATTTAAGAAATTGCCAATCAAGAAACCTGAATGTTGCTGATTGAATACACCTGAAAATCCGATTCACACTCGATTGGAGGGAATTCAGAGCTGTCCCCTCGCAAAAGGGTTACATATCGTTTTCCAAACACAAAAACTCATCTTGGTCATGTTGCCTGTAGATTTCTATGCATGAAACGCCAATTTGCTGTGTTTTTTATTTCATTATGGAAACTCTGCCTAACCTCATTTTTGTATGGTGTCAGATTACAAAATTTGGAAAGGAAGAATGCAAAACTAATTCAAACCCTTGAAAAATTGAGGCAATTGCCAAGCGAGAAACCTGAATGCTGCTGAGTGAATACACCTGAAAATCCCATTCACACTCGATTTGGATGGAATTCAGAGATGTTCCCTCCGCAAAAGTGTGACATTTCATTTCCCAAAACACAAAAACTCATCTTGGTTGTGTTGCCTGTAATTTCTAAACATGAAACGCAATTTGCTTTGTTTTCCAAATCATTATGGATACTCTGCCTTACCTCATTTTTGTATGGTGTCAGAATACAATATTCTGAAAGAAGGCCTTAGAAATGCAAACCGAGAACAAATTGAGGCAATTGCCAAGTCAGAAACCTCAATGCTGCTGATTGAATACACCTGAAAATGCCATTCACACTCGATTTGGAGGGAATTGAGAGCAGTCCCCTCGGCAAAAGGGTTACATTTCATTTTCCAAAACACAAAAACTCATCTTAGTTGTGTTGCCTGTAATTTCTAAGCATGAAACGACAATTTGCTGTGTTTTTTATTTCATTATGGATACTCTGCCTAACCTCATTTTTGAATGGTGTCAGAATACAAAATTTGGAAAGGAAGTATGCAAAACTAATTCAAACCCTGGAAAATTGAGGCAATTGCCAAGCAAGAAACCTAAATGCTGCTGAATGAAAACACCTGAAAATCCCATTCACACTCGATTTGGACAGAGTTCAGAGCTGCCATCTCGCAAAACTGTTACATTTCATTTTCCTAAACAGAAACACTCATCTGGTCGTGTTGCCTGTAGATCCAAGTAGGAAACGCCAATTTGCTGTGTTTTTTATATCATTATGGATACTCTGCCTAACCTCATTTTTGAATGGTGTCAGAATAAAAAAATTTGGAAAGGAAGAATGCAAAACTAATTCAAACCCAGAAAAATTGAGGCAAGAGCCAAGCAAGAAGCCTGAATGCTGCTGACTGAATACACCTGAAAATTCCATTCACGATTGATTTGGGGGAATTAGAGCTGACCCCCCACAAAAGGGTTACATTTCATTTTCCAAAAACCAAAACTCATCTTGGTCGTATTGCCTGTAGATTTAAGCATGAAACGCCAATTTGCTGTGTTTTTTATTTCATTATGGAAACTCTGCCTAACCTCATTTTTGTATGGTGTCAGAATACAAAATTTGGAAAGGAAGAAGGCAAAACTAATTCAAACCCAGAATAAATTGAGGCAATTGCCAGTCAATAAACGTTAAAGCAGCTGATTGAATACACCTAAAAATGCCATTCATCCTCGTTTTGGAGGGAATTCTTAGCTGTCCGATCGGCTAAAGAGTTACATTTAATTTTCCAAAACACAAAAACTCATCTTGGTTGTGTTGCCTGTAATTTCTCAGCATGAAACGCCAATTTGCTGTGTTTTTTATTTGATTATGGATACTCTGCGAAACCTCATTTTGGTATGGTGTCAGAATACAAAATTTGGAAATGAAGAATGCAAAACTAACTCAAACGCAGAACAAATTTAGGCAATTGCCAAGCGAGAAACATGAATGCTGCTAACTGAATACACCTGAAAATCCGACTCACACTTGATTTGGGGGAATTAGAGCTGTCCCCTCTCAAAAGGGTTACATTTCATTTTCCAAAACACAAAAACTCATCTAAGTCGTGTTGCCTGTAGATTTCTAAGCATGAAATGCCAATTTGCTGTGTTTTTCAAATCATTATGGATACTCTGCCTAACCTCATTTTTGAATGGTGTCAGAATACAAGATTTCGAAAGGGAGAAGGGAAAACAAACACAAACCCAGAAGAAATTTAAGAAATTGCCAATCAAGAAACCTGAATGTTGCTGATTGAATACACCTGAAAATCCGATTCACACTCGATTGGAGGGAATTCAGAGCTGTCCCCTCGCAAAAGGGTTACATATCGTTTTCCAAACACAAAAACTCATCTTGGTCATGTTGCCTGTAGATTTCTATGCATGAAACGCCAATTTGCTGTGTTTTTTATTTCATTATGGAAACTCTGCCTAACCTCATTTTTGTATGGTGTCAGATTACAAAATTTGGAAAGGAAGAATGCAAAACTAATTCAAACCCTGGAAAAATTGAGGCAATTGCCAAGCGAGAAACCTGAATGCTGCTGACTGAATACACCTGAAAATCCCATTCACAGTCGATTTCAAGGGAATTAGAGCTGTCCCCTCTCCAAAGGGTTACATTTCATTTTCCAAACACAGTAACTCATCTTGGTCGTGTTACCTGTAGATTTCTAAGCATGAAACGCCAATGTGCTGTGTTTTTCATTGCATTATGTATACTCTGCCAACCTCATTTTTGAATGGTGTCAGATTACAAAATTTGGAAAGGGAGAATGCAAAACTAATTCAAACCCTGAAAAAATTGAGGCAATTGCCAAGCGAGAAACCTGAATGCTGCTGACTGAATACACCTGAAAATCCCATTCACACTCGATTTGGATGGAATTCAGAGATGTTCCCTCCGCAAAAGTGTGACATTTCATTTCCCAAAACACAAAAACTCATCTTGGTTGTGTTGCCTGTAATTTCTAAACATGAAACGCAATTTGCTTTGTTTTCCAAATCATTATGGATACTCTGCCTAACCTCATTTTTGTATGGTGTCAGAATACAATATTCTGAAAGAAGGCCTTAGAAATGCAAACCGAGAACAAATTGAGGCAATTGCCAAGTCAGAAACCTCAATGCTGCTGATTGAATACACCTGAAAATGCCATTCACACTCGATTTGGAGGGAATTGAGAGCAGTCCCCTCGGCAAAAGGGTTACATTTCATTTTCCAAAACACAAAAACTCATCTTAGTTGTGTTGCCTGTAATTTCTAAGCATGAAACGACAATTTGCTGTGTTTTTTATTTCATTATGGATACTCTGCCTAACCTCATTTTTGAATGGTGTCAGAATACAAAATTTGGAAAGGAAGTATGCAAAACTAATTCAAACCCTGGAAAATTGAGGCAATTGCCAAGCAAGAAACCTAAATGCTGCTGAATGAAAACACCTGAAAATCCCATTCACACTCGATTTGGACAGAGTTCAGAGCTGCCATCTCGCAAAACTGTTACATTTCATTTTCCTAAACAGAAACACTCATCTGGTCGTGTTGCCTGTAGATCCAAGTAGGAAACGCCAATTTGCTGTGTTTTTTATATCATTATGGATACTCTGCCTAACCTCATTTTTGAATGGTGTCAGAATAAAAAAATTTGGAAAGGAAGAATGCAAAACTAATTCAAACCCAGAAAAATTGAGGCAAGAGCCAAGCAAGAAGCCTGAATGCTGCTGACTGAATACACCTGAAAATTCCATTCACGATCGATTTGGGGGAATTAGAGCTGACCCCCCACAAAAGGGTTACATTTCATTTTCCAAAAACAAAAACTCATCTTGGTCGTATTGCCTGTAGATTTAAGCATGAAACGCCAATTTGCTGTGTTTTTTATTTCATTATGGAAACTCTGCCTAACCTCATTTTTGTATGGTGTCAGAATACAAAATTTGGAAAGGAAGAAGGCAAAACTAATTCAAATCCAGAATAAATTGAGGCAATTGCCAGTCAATAAACGTTAAAGCAGCTGATTGAATACACCTGAAAATGCCATTCACCCTCGATTTGGAGGGAATTCTTAGCTGTCCGATCGGCTAAAGAGTTACATTTAATTTTCCAAAACACAAAAACTCATCTTGGTTGTGTTGCCTGTAATTTCTCAGCATGAAACGCCAATTTGCTGTGTTTTTTATTTGATTATGGATACTCTGCGAAACCTCATTTTGGTATGGTGTCAGAATACAAAATTTGGAAATGAAGAATGCAAAACTAACTCAAACGCAGAACAAATTTAGGCAATTGCCAAGCGAGAAACATGAATGCTGCTAACTGAATACACCTGAAAATCCGACTCACACTTGATTTGGGGGAATTAGAGCTGTCCTCTCTCAAAAGGGTTACATTTCATTTTCCAAAACACAAAAACTCATCTAAGTCGTGTTGCCTGTAGATTTCTAAGCATGAAATGCCAATTTGCTGTGTTTTTCAAATCATTATGGATACTCTGCCTAACCTCATTTTTGAATGGTGTCAGAATACAAGATTTCGACAGGGAGAAGGGAAAACAAACACAAACCCAGAAGAAATTTAAGAAATTGCCAATCAAGAAACCTGAATGTTGCTGATTGAATACACCTGAAAATCCGATTCACACTCGATTGGAGGGAATTCAGAGCTGTCCCCTCGCAAAAGGGTTACATATTGTTTTCCAAACACAAAAACTCATCTTGGTCATGTTGCCTGTAGATTTCTATGCATGAAACGCCAATTTGCTGTGTTTTTTATTTCATTATGGAAACTCTGCCTAACCTCATTTTTGTATGGTGTCAGATTACAAAATTTGGAAAGGAAGAATGCAAAACTAATTCAAACCCTGGAAAAATTGAGGCAATTGCCAAGCGAGAAACCTGAATGCTGCTGACTGAATACACCTGAAAATCCCATTCACAGTCGATTTCAAGGGAATTAGAGCTGTCCCCTCTCCAAAGGGTTACATTTCATTTTCCAAACACAAAAACTCATCTTGGTCATGTTGCCTGTAGATTTCTATGCATGAAACGCCAATTTGCTGTGTTTTTCATTGCATTATGTATACTCTGCCAACCTCATTTTTGAATGATGTCTGATTACAAAATTTGGAAAGGAAGAATGCAAAACTAGTTCAAACCCTGGAATAATTGAGGCAATTGCCAATCAAGAAACCTAAATTCTGCTGAGTGAATACACCTGAAAATCCCATTCATACTCGACTTGGACGGAATTCAGAGCTGTTCGCTCCGCATAAGTGTTACATTTCATTTCCCAAAACACAAAAACTCATCTTGGTCGTGTTGACTGTAGATTTCTAAGCATGAAACGCCAATGTGCTGTGTTTTTTATTTCATTATGGATACTCTGCGTAAACTTATTTTTGAATGATGTCAGATTACAAAATTTGGAAAGGAAGAAGGCAAAACAAACAGAAACCCGGAAACATTTATGCAATTGAAATCAAGAAACTTAAATGCTGCTGATTGAATACACCTGACAATCCCATCACACTCAATTTGGAGGGAATTCAGAGCTGTCCCCTCGCAAAAGAGTTACATTCCCTTTTCCAAACACAAAAACTCATCTTGGTCGTGTTGCCTGTAGATTTAAGCATGAATCGCCAATTTGCTTTGTTTTTTATTTCATTATGGAAACACTGCCTAACCTCATTATAGTATGGTGTCAAAATACAAAATTTGGGATGGAAGAATGCAAAACTAATCAAGCCCTGAAAAATTTGAGGCAATTGCCAAGCGATAAACCTGAATGCTGCTGACTGAATACACCTGAATATCCCATTCACACTCGATTTGGACGGAATTCAGAGCTGTCCCCTCTGCAAACGTGTTACATTTCATTTCCCAAAACACAAAAACTCATCTTTGTTTTGTTGCCTGTACATTTCTAAGCATGAAACGCCAATGTGCTGTGTTTTTTATTTCATTATGGATACTCTGCGTAAACTTATTTTTGAATGATGTCAGATTACAAAATTTGGAAAGGAAGGAGGCAAAACAAACAGAAACCCAGAATAAATTTATGCAATTGAAATCAAGAAATGTAATTGCTGCTGATTGAATACACCTGAAAATCCCATTCACACTTGATTTGGAGGGAATTCAGAGCTGTGCCCTCGGTAAAAGTGTTACATTGCATTTCCCAAAACACAAAAACACATGTTGGTCGTGTTGCCTGTAGATTTCCAAGATTGAAATGCCAATTTGCTGTGTTTTTTATTTCATTATGTATCCTCTGCCTAAACCCATTGTTGTATGCTTTCAGAATACAAAATTTGGAAAGGAAGGAGGCAAAACAAACACAAACGCATTATAAATTTAGACAACTTTCAATCAAAAAACCTGAATGCTGCTGACTCAATACACCTGAAAATCCCAATCACTCACGATTTGGAGGGAATTAGAGCTGTCCCCTTGCAAATGGGTTACATTTCATTTTCCAAAACAGAGAAACTCATCTTGGTCGTGTTGCCTGTGGATTTCTAAGCAGGAAACGCCAATTCACTGTGTTTTTTATGTCATTATGGATACTCTGCCTAACCTCTTTTTTGTATGGTGTCATAACACAAAATATGGCAATGAAGAAAGCAAAACAAATACAAACCCAGAATAAATTGAGGCAATTGCCATTCAATAAACGTTAAAGCTGCTGATTAAATACACCTGAAAATAACATTCACACTCGATTTGGAGGGAATTCTTAGCTGTCCAATCGGCAAAAGGGTTACATTTCATTTCCCAAAACACAAAAACTCATCTTTGTTGTGTTCCCTGCAGATTTCTAAGCATGAAATGCGAATTTGATGTGTTTTTTATTTCATTATGGATACTCTGCCAACCTTATTTTTGAATGGTGTCAGATTACAAAATTTGGAAAGGAAGAATGCAAAACTAGTTCAAACCCTGGAATAATTGAGGCAATTGCCAATCAAGAAACCTGAATGCTGCTGAGTGAATACACCTGAAAATCCCATTCATACTCGACTTGGACAGAATTCAGAGCTGTTCGCTCCGCATAAGTGTTACATTTCATTTCCCAAAACACAAAAACTCATCTTGGTCGTGTTGACTGTAGATTTCTAAGCATGAAACGCCAATCTGCTGTGTTTTTTATTTCATTAAGGATACTCTGCCTAATCTTATTTTTCAATGATGTCAGATTACAAAATTTGGAAAGGAAGAAGGCAAAACAAACAGAAACCCGGAAACATTTATGCAATTGAAATCAAGAAACTTAAATGCTGCTGATTGAATACACCTGACAATCCCATCACACTCAATTTGGAGGGAATTCAGAGCTGTCCCCTCGCAAAAGAGTTACATTCCCTTTTCCAAACACAAAAACTCATCTTGGTCGTGTTGCCTGTAGATTTAAGCATGAATCGCCAATTTGCTTTGTTTTTTATTTCATTATGGAAACTCTGCCTAACCTCATTATAGTATGGTGTCAAAATACAAAATTTGGGATGGAAGAATGCGAAACTAATCAAGCCCTGAAAAATTTGAGGCAATTTCCAAGCGAGAAACCTGAATGCTGCTGACGGAATACACCTGAAAATCCCATTCACACTCGATTTGGACGGAATTCAGAGCTGTCCCCTCTGCAAACGTGTTACATTCCATTTCCCAAAACACAAAAACTCATCTTTGTTTTGTTGCCTGTACATTTCTAAGCATGAAACGCCAATGTGCTGTGTTTTTTATTTCATTATGGATACTCTGCGTAAACTTATTTTTGAATGATGTCAGATTACAAAATTTGGAAAGGAAGGAGGCAAAACAAACAGAAACCCAGAATAAATTTATGCAATTGAAATCAGGAAATGTAATTGCTGCTGATTGAATACACCTGAAAATCCCATTCACACTTGATTTGGAGGGAATTCAGAGCTGTCCCCTCGGTAAAAGTGTTACATTGCATTTCCCAAAACACAAAAACACATGTTGGTCGTGTTGCCTGTAGATTTCCAAGATTGAAATGCCAATTTGCTGTGTTTTTTATTTCATTATGTATCCTCTGCCTAAACCCATTGTTGTATGCTTTCAGAATACAAAATTTGGAAAGGAAGGAGGCAAAACAAACACAAACGCAGTATAAATTTAGACAACTTTCAATCAAAAAACCTGAATGCTGCTGACTCAATACACCTGAAAATCCCAATCACTCACGATTTGGAGGGAATTAGAGCTGTCCCCTTGCAAATGGGTTACATTTCATTTTCCAAAACAGAGAAACTCATCTTGGTCGTGTTGCCTGTGGATTTCTAAGCAGGAAACGCCAATTCACTGTTTTTTATGTCATTATGGATACTCTGCCTAACCTCTTTTTTGTATGGTGTCATAACACAAAATATGGCAATGAAGAAAGCAAAACAAATACAAACCCAGAATAAATTGAGGCAATTGCCATTCAATAAACGTTAAAGCTGCTGATTCAATACACCTGAAAATAACATTCACACTCGATTTGGAGGGAATTCTTAGCTGTCCAATCAGCAAAAGGGTTACATTTCATTTCCCAAAACACAAAAACTCATCTTTGTTCTGTTGCCTGCAGATTTCTAAGCATGAAATGCGAATTTGATGTGTTTTTTATTTCATTATGGATACTCTGCCTAACCTCATTTTTGAATGGTGTCAGAATACAAAATTTGGAAAGGGAGAATGCAAAACTAATTCAAACCCTGAAAAAATTGAGGCACTTGCCAAGCGAGAAACCTGAATGCTGCTGAGTGAATACACCTGAAAATCCCATTCACACTCGATTTGGATGGAATTCAGAGATGTTCCCTCCGCAAAAGTGTGACATTTCATTTCCCAAAACACAAAAACTCATCTTGGTTGTGTTGCCTGTAATTTCTAAACATGAAACGCAATTTGTTTTGTTTTCCAAATCATTATGGATACTCTGACTAACCTCATTTTTGTATGGTGTCAGAATACAATATTCTGTAAGAAGGCCTTAGAAATGCAAACCGAGAACAAATTGAGGCAATTGCCAAGTCAGAAACCTCAATGCTGCTGATTGAATACACCTGAAAATGCCATTCACACTCGATTTGGAGGGAATTGAGAGCAGTCCCCTCGGCAAAAGGGTTACATTTCATTTTCCAAAACACAAAAACTCATCTTAGTTGTGTTGCCTGTAATTTCTAAGCATGAAACGACAATTTGCTGTGTTTTTTATTTCATTATGGATACTCTGCCTAACCTCATTTTTGAATGGTGTCAGAATACAAAATTTGGAAAGGAATTATGCAAAACTAATTCAAACCCTGGAAAATTGAGACAATTGCCAAGCAAGAAACCTAAATGCTGCTGACTGAATACACCTGAAAATCCCATTCACACTCGATTTGGACAGAGTTCAGAGCTGCCATCTCGCAAAACTGTTACATTTCATTTTCCTAAACAGAAACACCCATCTGGTCGTGTTGCCTGTAGATCCAAGTATGAAACGCCAATTTGCTGTGTTTTATATATCATTATGGATACTCTGCCTAACCTCATTTTTGAATGGTGTCAGAATAAAAAAATTTGGAAAGGAAGAATGCAAAACTAATTCAAACCCAGAAAAATTGAGGCAAGAGCCAAGCAAGAAGCCTGAATGCTGCTGACTGAATATACCTGAAAATTCCATTCACGATCGATTTGGGGGAATTAGAGCTGACCCCCCACAAAAGGGTTACATTTCATTTTCCAAAAACAAAAACTCATCTTGGTCGTATTGCCTGTAGATTTAAGCATGAAACGCCAATTTGCTGTGTTTTTTATTTCATTATGGAAACTCTGCCTAACCTCATTTTTGTATGGTGTCAGAATACAAAATTTGGAAAGGAAGAAGGCAAAACTAATTCAAACCCAGAATAAATTGAGGCAATTGCCATTCAATAAACGTTAAATCGGCTGGTGCAATACAACTGAAAATAATATTCACACTCGATTTGGAGGGAATTCTTAGCTGTCCGATCGGCTAAAGAGTTACATTTAATTTTCCAAACACAAAAACTCATCTTGGTTGTGTTGCCTGTAATTTCTCAGAATGAAACGACAATTTGCTGTGTTTTTTATTTGATTATGGATACTCTGCGAAACCTCATTTTTGTATGGTGTCAGAATACAAAATTTGGAAATGAAGAATGCAAAACTAACTCAAACGCAGAACAAATTTAGGCAATTGCCAAGCGAGAAACATGAATGCTGCTAACTGAATACACCAGAAAATCCGACTCACACTTGATTTGGGGGAATTAGAGCTGTCCCCTCTCAAAAGGGTTACATTTCATTTTCCAAAACACAAAAACTCATCTAAGTCGTGTTGCCTGTAGATTTCTAAGCATGAAATGCCAATTTGCTGTGTTTTTCAAATCATTATGGATACTCTGCCTAACCTCATTTTTGAATGGTGTCATAATACAAGATATCGAAAGGGAGAAGGGAAAACAAACACAAACCCAGAAGAAATTTAAGAAATTGCCAATCAAGAAACCTGAATGTTGCTGATTGAATACACCTGAAAATCCGATTCACACTCGATTGGAGGGAATTCAGAGCTGTCCCCTCGCAAAAGGGTTACATATCGTTTTCCAAACACAAAAACTCATCTTGGTCATGTTGCCTGTAGATTTCTATGCATGAAACTCAATGTGCTGTGTTTTTTATATCATTATGGAAACTCTGCCTAACCTCATTTTTGTATGGTGTCAGATTACAAAATTTGGAAAGGAAGAATGCAAAACTAATTCAAACCCTGGAAAAATTGAGGCAATTGCCAAGCGAGAAACCTGAATGCTGCTGACTGAATACACCTGAAAATCCCATTCACAGTCGATTTCAAGGGAATTAGAGCTGTCCCCTCTCAAAAGGGTTACATTTCATTTTCCAAACACAGGAACTCATCTTGGTCGTGTTACCTGTAGATTTCTAAGCATGAAACGCCAATGTGCTGTGTTTTTCATTGCATTATGTATACTCTGCCAACCTCATTTTTGAATGGTGTCAGATTACAAAATTTGGAAAGGAAGAATGCAAAACTAGTTCAAACCCTGGAATAATTGAGGCAATTGCCAATCAAGAAACCTAAATTCTGCTGAGTGAATACACCTGAAATCCCATTCATACTCGACTTGGACGGAATTCAGAGCTGTTCGCTCCGCATAAGTGTTACATTTCATTTCCAAAAAACACAAAAACTCATCTTGGTCGTGTTGACTGTAGATTTCTAAGCATGAAACGCCAATTTGCTGTGTTTTTTATTTCATTATGGATACTCTGCCTAATCTTATTTTTGAATGATGTCAGATTACAAAATTTGGAAAGGAAGAAGGCAAAACAAACAGAAACCCGGAAAAATTTATGCAATTGAAATCAAGAAACTTAAATGCTGCTGATTGAATACACCTGACAATCCCATCACACTCAATTTGGAGGGAATTCAGAGCTGTCCCCTCGCAAAAGAGTTACATTTCCTTTTCCAAACACAAAAACTCATCTTGGTCGTGTTGCCTGTAGATTTAAGCATGAATCGCCAACTTGCTGTGTTTTTTATTTCATTATGGAAACTCTGCCTAACCTCATTATAGTATGGTGTCAAAATACAAAATTTGGGATGGAAGAATGCAAAACTAATCAAGCCTAGAAAAAATTGAGGCAATTGCCAAGCGAGAAACCTGAATGCTGCTGAGTGAGTACACCTGAAAATCCCATTCACACTCGATTTGGACGGAATTCAGAGCTGTCCCCTCTGCAAACGTGTTACATTTCATTTCCCAAAACACAAAAACTCATCTTTGTTTTGTTGCCTGTACATTTCTAAGCATGAAACGCCAATGTGCTGTGTTTTTTATTTCATTATGGATACTCTGCGTAAACTTATTTTTGAATGATGTCAGATTACAAAATTTGGAAAGGAAGGAGGCAAAACAAACAGAAACCCAGAATAAATTTATGCAATTGAAATCAAGAAATGTAATTGCTGCTGATTGAATACACCTGAAAATCCCATTCACACTTGATTTGGAGGGAATTCAGAGCTGTCCCCTCGGTAAAAGTGTTACATTGCATTTCCCAAAACACAAAAACACATGTTGGTCGTGTTGCCTGTAGATTTCCAAGATTGAAATGCCAATTTGCTGTGTTTTTTATTTCATTATGTATCCTCTGCCTAAACCCATTGTTGTATGCTTTCAGAATACAAAATTTGGAAAGGAAGGAGGCAAAACAAACACAAATGCATTATAAATTTAGACAACTTTCAATCAAAAAACCTGAATGCTGCTGACTCAATACACCTGAAAATCCCAATCACTCACGATTTGGAGGGAATTAGAGCTGTCCCCTTGTAAATGAGTTACATTTCATTTTCCAAAACAGAGAAACTCATCTTGGTCGTGTTGCCTGTGGATTTCTAAGCAGGAAACGCCAATTCACTGTGTTTTTTATGTCATTATGGATACTCTGCCTAACCTCTTTTTTGTATGGTGTCATAACACAAAGTATGGCAATGAAGAAAGCAAAACAAATACAAACCCAGAATAAATTGAGGCAATTGCCATTCAATAAACGTTAAAGCTGCTGATTCAATACACCTGAAAATAACATTCACACTCGATTTGGAGGGAATTCTTAGCTGTCCAATCGGCAAAAGGGTTACATTTCATTTCCCAAAACACAAAAACTCATCTTTGTTCTGTTGCCTGCAGATTTCTAAGCATGAAATGCGAATTTGATGTGTTTTTTATTTCATTATGGATACTCTGCCTAACCTCATTTTTGAATGGTGTCAGAATACAAAATTTGGAAAGGGAGAATGCAAAACTAATTCAAACCCTGAAAAAATTGAGGCAATTGCCAAGCGAGAAACCTGAATGCTGCTGAGTGAATACACCTGAAAATCTCATTCACACTCGATTTGGATGGAATTCAGAGATGTTCCCTCCGCAAAAGTGTGACATTTCATTTCCCAAAACACAAAAACTCATCTTGGTTGTGTTGCCTGTAATTTCTAAACATGAAACGCAATTTGCTTTGTTTTCCAAATCATTATGGATACTCTGCCTAACCTCATTTTTGTATGGTGTCAGAATACAATATTCTGAAAGAAGGCCTTAGAAATGCAAACCGAGAACAAATTGAGGCAATTGCCAAGTAAGAAACCTCAATGCTGCTGAATGAATACACCTGAAAATGCCATTCACACTCGATTTGGAGGGAATTGAGAGCAGTCCCCTCGGCAAAAGGGTTACATTTCATTTTCCTAAACAGAAACACTCATCTGGTCGTGTTGCCTGTAGATCCAAGTAGGAAACGCCAATTTGCTGTGTTTTTTATATCATTATGGATACTCTGCCTAACCTCATTTTTGAATGGTGTCAGAATAAAAAAATTTGGAAAGGAAGAATGCAAAACTAATTCAAACCCAGAAAAATTGAGGCAATTGCCAAGCAAGAAGCCTGAATGCTGCTGACTGAATACACCTGAAAATCCCATTCACACTCGATTTGGACAGAGTTCAGAGCTGCCATCTCGCAAAACTGTTACATTTCATTTTCCTAAACAGAAACACTCATCTGGTCGTGTTGCCTGTAGATCCAAGTAGGAAACGCCAATTTGCTGTGTTTTTTATATCATTATGGATACTCTGCCTAACCTCATTTTTGAATGGTGTCAGAATAAAAAAATTTGGAAAGGAAGAAGGCAAAACTAATTCAAACCCAGAATAAAGTGAGGCAATTGCCATTCAATAAACGTTAAATCGGCTGGTTCAATACAACTGAAAATAACATTCACACTCGATTTGGAGGGAATTCTTAGCTGTCCGATCGGTTAAAGAGTTACATTTAATTTTCCAAAACACAAAAACTCATCTTGGTTGTGTTGCCTGTAATTTCTCAGCATGAAACGCCAATTTGCTGTGTTTTTTATTTGATTATGGATACTCTGCGAAACCTCATTTTGGTATGGTGTCAGAATACAAAATTTGGAAATGAAGAATGCAAAACTAACTCAAACGCAGAACAAATTTAGGCAATTGCCAAGCGAGAAACATGAATGCTGCTAACTGAATACACCAGAAAATCCGACTCACACTTGATTTGGGGGAATTAGAGCTGTCCCCTCTCAAAAGGGTTACATTTCATTTTCCAAAACACAAAAACTCATCTAAGTCGTGTTGCCTGTAGATTTCTAAGCATGAAATGCCAATTTGCTGTGTTTTTCAAATCATTATGGATACTCTGCCTAACCTCATTTTTGAATGGTGTCAGAATACAAGATTTCGAAAGGGAGAAGGGAAAACAAACACAAACCCAGAAGAAATTTAAGAAATTGCCAATCAAGAAACCTGAATGTTGCTGATTGAATACACCTGAAAATCCGATTCACACTCAATTGGAGGGAATTCAGAGCTGTCCCCTCGCAAAAGGGTTACATATCGTTTTCCAAACACAAAAACTCATCTTGGTCATGTTGCCTGTAGATTTCTATGCATGAAACGCCAATGTGCTGTGTTTTTTATTTCATTATGGAAACTCTGCCTAACCTCATTTTTGTATGGTGTCAGATTACAAAATTTGGAAAGGAAGAATGCAAAACTAATTCAAATCCTGGAAAAATTGAGGCAATTGCCAAGCGAGAAACCTGAATGCTGCTGACTGAATACACCTGAAAATCCCATTCACAGTCGATTTCAAGGGAATTAGAGCTGTCCCCTCTCAAAAGGGTTACATTTCATTTTCCAAACACAGTAACTCATCTTGGTCGTGTTACCTGTAGATTTCTAAGCATGAAACGCCAATGTGCTGTGTTTTTCATTGCATTATGTATACTCTGCCAACCTCATTTTTGAATGGTGTCAGATTACAAAATTTGGAAAGGAAGAATGCAAGACTAGTTCAAACCCTGGAATAATTGAGACAATTGCCAATCAAGAAACCTAAATTCTGCTGAGTGAATACACCAGAAAATCCCATTCATACTCGACTTGGGCGGAATTCAGAGCTGTTCGCTCCGCATAAGTGTTACATTTCATTTCCAAAAAACACAAAAACTCATCTTGGTCGTGTTGACTGTAGATTTCTAAGCATGAAACGCCAATTTGCTGTGTTTTTTATTTCATTATGGATACTCTGCCTAATCTTATTTTTGAATGATGTCAGATTACAAAATTTGGAAAGGAAGAAGGCAAAACAAACAGAAACCCGGAAACATTTATGCAATTGAAATCAAGAAACTTAAATGCTGCTGATTGAATACACCTGACAATCCCATCACACTCAATTTGGAGGGAATTCAGAGCTGTCCCCTCGCAAAAGAGTTACATTTCCTTTTCCAAACACAAAAACTCATCTTGGTCATGTTGCCTGTAGATTTAAGCATGAATCGCCAATTTGCTTTGTTTTTTATTTCATTATGGAAACTCTGCCTAACCTCATTATAGTATGGTGTCAAAATACAAAATTTGGGATGGAAGAATGCAAAACTAATCAAGCCCTGAAAAAATTGAGGCAATTGCCAAGCGAGAAACCTGAATGCTGCTGACTGAATACACCTGAAAATCCCATTCACACTCGATTTGGACGGAATTCAGAGCTGTCCCCTCTGCAAACGTGTAACATTTCATTTCCCAAAACACAAAAACTCATCTTTGTTTTGTTGCCTGTACATTTCTAAGCATGAAACGCCAATGTGCTGTGTTTTTTATTTCATTATGGATACTCTGCGTAAACTTATTTTTGAATGATGTCAGATTACAAAATTTGGAAAGGAAGGAGGCAAAACAAACAGAAACCCAGAATAAATTTATGCAATTGAAATCAAGATATGTAATTGCTGCTGATTGAATACACCTGAAAATCCCATTCACACTTGATTTGGAGGGAATTCAGAGCTGTCCCCTCGGTAAAAGTGTTACATTGCATTTCCCAAAACACAAAAACACATGTTGGTCGTGTTGCCTGTAGATTTCCAAGATTGAAATGCCAATTTGCTGTGTTTTTTATTTCATTATGTATCCTCTGCCTAAACCCATTGTTGTATGCTTTCAGAATACAAAATTTGGAAAGGAAGGAGGCAAAACAAACACAAATGCATTATAAATTTAGACAACTTTCAATCAAAAAACCTGAATGCTGCTGACTCAATACACCTGAAAATCCCAATCACTCACGATTTGGAGGGAATTAGAGCTGTCCCCTTGTAAATGAGTTACATTTCATTTTCCAAAACAGAGAAACTCATCTTGGTCGTTTTGCCTGTGGATTTCTAAGCAGGAAACGCCAATTCACTGTGTTTTTTATGTCATTATGGATACTCTGCCTAACCTCTTTTTTGTATGGTGTCATAACACAAAATATGGAAATGAAGAAAGCAAAACAAATACAAACCCAGAATAAATTGAGGCAATTGCCATTCAATAAACGTTAAAGCTGCTGATTCAATACACCTGAAAATAACATTCACACTCGATTTGGAGGGTATTCTTAGCTGTCCAATCGGCAAAAGGGTTACATTTCATTTCCCAAAACACAAAAACTCATCTTTGTTCTGTTGCCTGCAGATTTCTAAGCATGAAATGCGAATTTGATGTGTTTTTTATTTCATTATGGATACTCTGCCTAACCTCATTTTTGAATGGTGTCAGAATACAAAATTTGGAAAGGGAGAATGCAAAACTAATTCTAACCCTGAAAAAATTGAGGCAATTGCCAAGCGAGAAACCTGAATGCTGCTGAGTGAATACACCTGAAAATCCCATTCACACTCGATTTGGATGGAATTCAGAGATGTTCCCTCGGCAAACGTGTGACATTTCATTTCCCAAAACACAAAAACTCATCTTGGTTGTGTTGCCTGTAATTTCTAAACATGAAACGCAATTTGCTTTGTTTTCCAAATCATTATGGATACTCTGCCTAACCTCATTTTTGTATGGTGTCAGAATACAATATTCTGAAAGAAGGCCTTAGAAATGCAAACCGAGAACAAATTGAGGCAATTGCCAAGTAAGAAACCTCAATGCTGCTGAATGAATACACCTGAAAATGCCATTCACACTCGATTTGGAGGGAATTGAGAGCAGTCCCCTCGGCAAAAGGGTTACATTTCATTTTCCAAAACACAAAAACTCATCTTAGTTGTGTTGCCTGTAATTTCTAAGCATGAAACGACAATTTGCTGTGTTTTTTATTTCATTATGGATACTCTGCCTAACCTCATTTTTGAATGGTGTCAGAATACAAAATTTGGAAAGGAAGTATGCAAAACTAATTCAAACCCTGGAAAATTGGGGCAATTGCCAAGCAAGAAACCTAAATGCTGCTGAATGAAAACACCTGAAAATCCCATTCACACTCGATTTGGACAGAGTTCAGAGCTGCCATCTCGCAAAACTGTTACATTTCATTTTCCTAAACAGAAACACTCATCTGGTCGTGTTGCCTGTAGATCCAAGTAGGAAACGCCAATTTGCTGTGTTTTTTATATCATTATGGATACTCTGCCTAACCTCATTTTTGAATGGTGTCAGAATAAAAAAATTTGGAAAGGAAGAATGCAAAACTAATTCAAACCCAGAAAAATTGAGGCAAGAGCCAAGCAAGAAGCCTGAATGCTGCTGACTGAATACACCTGAAAATTCCATTCACGATCGATTTGGGGGAATTAGAGCTGACCCCCCACAAAAGGGTTACATTTCATTTTCCAAAAACAAAAACTCATCTTGGTCGTATTGCCTGTAGATTTAAGCATGAAACGCCAATTTGCTGTGTTTTTTATTTCATTATGGAAACTCTGCCTAACCTCATTTTTGTATGGTGTCAGAATACAAAATTTGGAAAGGAAGAAGGCAAAACTAATTCAAACCCAGAATAAATTGAGGCAATTGCCAGTCAATAAACGTTAAAGCAGCTGATTGAATACACCTGAAAATGCCATTCACCCTCGATTTGGAGGGAATTCTTAGCTGTCCGATCGGTTAAAGAGTTACATTTAATTTTCCAAAACACAAAAACTCATCTTGGTTGTGTTGCCTGTAATTTCTCAGCATGAAACGCCAATTTGCTGTGTTTTTTATTTGATTATGGATACTCTGCGAAACCTCATTTTGGTATGGTGTCAGAATACAAAATTTGGAAATGAAGAATGCAAAACTAACTCAAACGCAGAACAAATTTAGGCAATTGCCAAGCGAGAAACATGAATGCTGCTAACTGAATACACCTGAAAATCCGACTCACACTTGATTTGGGGGAATTAGAGCTGTCCCCTCTCAAAAGGGTTACATTTCATTTTCCAAAACACAAAAACTCATCTAAGTCGTGTTGCCTGTAGATTTCTAAGCATGAAATGCCAATTTGCTGTGTTTTTCAAATCATTATGGATACTCTGCCTAACCTCATTTTTGAATGGTGTCAGAATACAAGATTTCGAAAGGGAGAAGGGAAAACAAACACAAACCCAGAAGAAATTTAAGAAATTGCCAATCAAGAAACCTGAATGTTGCTGATTGAATACAACTGAAAATCTGATTCACACTCGATTGGAGGGAATTCAGAGCTGTCCCCTCGCAAAAGGGTTACATATCGTTTTCCAAACACAAAAACTCATCTTGGTCATGTTGCCTGTAGATTTCTATGCATGAAACGCCAATTTGCTGTGTTTTTTATTTCATTATGGAAACTCTGCCTAGCCTCATTTTTGTATGGTGTCAGATTACAAAATTTGGAAAGGAAGAATGCAAAACTAATTCAAACCCTGGAAAAATTGAGGCAATTGCCAAGCGAGAAACCTGAATGCTGCTGACTGAATACACCTGAAAATCCCATTCACAGTTGATTTCAAGGGAATTAGAGCTGTCCCCTCTCAAAAGGGTTACATTTCATTTTCCAAACACAGGAACTCATCTTGGTCGTGTTACCTGTAGATTTCTAAGCATGAAACGCCAATGTGCTGTGTTTTTCATTGCATTATGTATACTCTGCCAACCTCATTTTTGAATGATGTCAGATTACAAAATTTGGAAAGGAAGAATGCAAAACTAGTTCAAACCCTGGAATAATTGAGGCAATTGCCAATCAAGAAACCTAAATTCTGCTGAGTGAATACACCTGAAAATCCCATTCATACTCGACTTGGACGGAATTCAGAGCTGTTCGCTCCGCATAAGTGTTACATTTCATTTCCCAAAACACAAAAACTCATCTTGGTCGTGTTGACTGTAGATTTCTAATCATGAAACGCCAATTTGCTGTGTTTTTTATTTCATTATGGATACTCTGCGTAAACTTATTTTTGAATGATGTCAGATTACAAAATTTGGAAAGGAAGCAGGCAAAACAAACAGAAACCCGGAATAAATTTATGCAATTGAAATCAAGAAATGTAATTGCTGCTGATTGAATACACCTGAAAATCCCATTCACACTTGATTTGGAGGGAATTCAGAGCTGTCCCCTCGGTAAAAGTGTTACATTGCATTTCCCAAAACACAAAAACACATGTTGGTCGTGTTGCCTGTAGATTTCCAAGATTGAAATGCCAATTTGCTGTGTTTTTTATTTCATTATGTATCCTCTGCCTAAACCCATTGTTGTATGCTTTCAGAATACAAAATTTGGAAAGGAAGGAGGCAAAACAAACACAAACGCATTATAAATTTAGACAACTTTCAATCAAAAAACCTGAATGCTGCTGACTCAATACACCTGAAAATCCCAATCACTCACGATTTGGAGGGAATTAGAGCTGTCCCCTTGCAAATGGGTTACATTTCATTTTCCAAAACAGAGAAACTCATCTTGGTCGTGTTGCCTGTGGATTTCTAAGCAGGAAACGCCAATTCACTGTGTTTTTTATGTCATTATGGATACTCTGCCTAACCTCTTTTTTGTATGGTGTCATAACACAAAATATGGCAATGAAGAAAGCAAAACAAATACAAACCCAGAATAAATTGAGGCAATTGCCATTCAATAAACGTTAAAGCTGCTGATTCAATACACCTGAAAATAACATTCACACTCGATTTGGAGGGAATTCTTAGCTGTCCAATCGGCAAAAGGCTTACATTTCATTTCCCAAAACACAAAAACTCATCTTTGTTCTGTTGCCTGCAGATTTCTAAGCATGAAATGCGAATTTGATGTGTTTTTTATTTCATTATGGATACTCTGCCTAACCTCATTTTTGAATGGTGTCAGAATACAAAATTTGGAAAGGGAGAATGCAAAACTAATTCAAACCCTGAAAAAATTGAGGCAATTGCCAAGCGAGAAACCTGAATGCTGCTGAGTGAATACACCTGAAAATCTCATTCACACTCGATTTGGATGGAATTCAGAGATGTTCCCTCCGCAAAAGTGTGACATTTCATTTCCCAAAACACAAAAACTCATCTTGGTTGTGTTGCCTGTAATTTCTAAACATGAAACGCAATTTGCTTTGTTTTCCAAATCATTATGGATACTCTGCCTAACCTCATTTTTGTATGGTGTCAGAATACAATATTCTGAAAGAAGGCCTTAGAAATGCAAACCGAGAACAAATTGAGGCAATTGCCAAGTAAGAAACCTCAATGCTGCTGAATGAATACACCTGAAAATGCCATTCACACTCGATTTGGAGGGAATTGAGAGCAGTCCCCTCGGCAAAAGGGTTACATTTCATTTTCCTAAACAGAAACACTCATCTGGTCGTGTTGCCTGTAGATCCAAGTAGGAAACGCCAATTTGCTGTGTTTTTTATATCATTATGGATACTCTGCCTAACCTCATTTTTGAATGGTGTCAGAATAAAAAAATTTGGAAAGGAAGAATGCAAAACTAATTCAAACCCAGAAAAATTGAGGCAATTGCCAAGCAAGAAGCCTGAATGCTGCTGACTGAATACACCTGAAAATCCCATTCACACTCGATTTGGACAGAGTTCAGAGCTGCCATCTCGCAAAACTGTTACATTTCATTTTCCTAAACAGAAACACTCATCTGGTCGTGTTGCCTGTAGATCCAAGTAGGAAACGCCAATTTGCTGTGTTTTTTATATCATTATGGATACTCTGCCTAACCTCATTTTTGAATGGTGTCAGAATAAAAAAATTTGGAAAGGAAGAAGGCAAAACTAATTCAAACCCAGAATAAAGTGAGGCAATTGCCATTCAATAAACGTTAAATCGGCTGGTTCAATACAACTGAAAATAACATTCACACTCGATTTGGAGGGAATTCTTAGCTGTCCGATCGGTTAAAGAGTTACATTTAATTTTCCAAAACACAAAAACTCATCTTGGTTGTGTTGCCTGTAATTTCTCAGCATGAAACGCCAATTTGCTGTGTTTTTTATTTGATTATGGATACTCTGCGAAACCTCATTTTGGTATGGTGTCAGAATACAAAATTTGGAAATGAAGAATGCAAAACTAACTCAAACGCAGAACAAATTTAGGCAATTGCCAAGCGAGAAACATGAATGCTGCTAACTGAATACACCAGAAAATCCGACTCACACTTGATTTGGGGGAATTAGAGCTGTCCCCTCTCAAAAGGGTTACATTTCATTTTCCAAAACACAAAAACTCATCTAAGTCGTGTTGCCTGTAGATTTCTAAGCATGAAATGCCAATTTGCTGTGTTTTTCAAATCATTATGGATACTCTGCCTAACCTCATTTTTGAATGGTGTCAGAATACAAGATTTCGAAAGGGAGAAGGGAAAACAAACACAAACCCAGAAGAAATTTAAGAAATTGCCAATCAAGAAACCTGAATGTTGCTGATTGAATACACCTGAAAATCCGATTCACACTCAATTGGAGGGAATTCAGAGCTGTCCCCTCGCAAAAGGGTTACATATCGTTTTCCAAACACAAAAACTCATCTTGGTCATGTTGCCTGTAGATTTCTATGCATGAAACGCCAATGTGCTGTGTTTTTTATTTCATTATGGAAACTCTGCCTAACCTCATTTTTGTATGGTGTCAGATTACAAAATTTGGAAAGGAAGAATGCAAAACTAATTCAAATCCTGGAAAAATTGAGGCAATTGCCAAGCGAGAAACCTGAATGCTGCTGACTGAATACACCTGAAAATCCCATTCACAGTCGATTTCAAGGGAATTAGAGCTGTCCCCTCTCAAAAGGGTTACATTTCATTTTCCAAACACAGTAACTCATCTTGGTCGTGTTACCTGTAGATTTCTAAGCATGAAACGCCAATGTGCTGTGTTTTTCATTGCATTATGTATACTCTGCCAACCTCATTTTTGAATGGTGTCAGATTACAAAATTTGGAAAGGAAGAATGCAAAACTAGTTCAAACCCTGGAATAATTGAGACAATTGCCAATCAAGAAACCTAAATTCTGCTGAGTGAATACACCAGAAAATCCCATTCATACTCGACTTGGGCGGAATTCAGAGCTGTTCGCTCCGCATAAGTGTTACATTTCATTTCCAAAAAACACAAAAACTCATCTTGGTCGTGTTGACTGTAGATTTCTAAGCATGAAACGCCAATTTGCTGTGTTTTTTATTTCATTATGGATACTCTGCCTAATCTTATTTTTGAATGATGTCAGATTACAAAATTTGGAAAGGAAGAAGGCAAAACAAACAGAAACCCGGAAACATTTATGCAATTGAAATCAAGAAACTTAAATGCTGCTGATTGAATACACCTGACAATCCCATCACACTCAATTTGGAGGGAATTCAGAGCTGTCCCCTCGCAAAAGAGTTACATTTCCTTTTCCAAACACAAAAACTCATCTTGGTCATGTTGCCTGTAGATTTAAGCATGAATCGCCAATTTGCTTTGTTTTTTATTTCATTATGGAAACTCTGCCTAACCTCATTATAGTATGGTGTCAAAATACAAAATTTGGGATGGAAGAATGCAAAACTAATCAAGCCCTGAAAAAATTGAGGCAATTGCCAAGCGAGAAACCTGAATGCTGCTGACTGAATACACCTGAAAATCCCATTCACACTCGATTTGGACGGAATTCAGAGCTGTCCCCTCTGCAAACGTGTAACATTTCATTTCCCAAAACACAAAAACTCATCTTTGTTTTGTTGCCTGTACATTTCTAAGCATGAAACGCCAATGTGCTGTGTTTTTTATTTCATTATGGATACTCTGCGTAAACTTATTTTTGAATGATGTCAGATTACAAAATTTGGAAAGGAAGGAGGCAAAACAAACAGAAACCCAGAATAAATTTATGCAATTGAAATCAAGATATGTAATTGCTGCTGATTGAATACACCTGAAAATCCCATTCACACTTGATTTGGAGGGAATTCAGAGCTGTCCCCTCGGTAAAAGTGTTACATTGCATTTCCCAAAACACAAAAACACATGTTGGTCATGTTGCCTGTAGATTTCCAAGATTGAAATGCCAATTTGCTGTGTTTTTTATTTCATTATGTATCCTCTGCCTAAACCCATTGTTGTATGCTTTCAGAATACAAAATTTGGAAAGGAAGGAGGCAAAACAAACACAAATGCATTATAAATTTAGACAACTTTCAATCAAAAAACCTGAATGCTGCTGACTCAATACACCTGAAAATCCCAATCACTCACGATTTGGAGGGAATTAGAGCTGTCCCCTTGTAAATGAGTTACATTTCATTTTCCAAAACAGAGAAACTCATCTTGGTCGTTTTGCCTGTGGATTTCTAAGCAGGAAACGCCAATTCACTGTGTTTTTTATGTCATTATGGATACTCTGCCTAACCTCTTTTTTGTATGGTGTCATAACACAAAATATGGAAATGAAGAAAGCAAAACAAATACAAACCCAGAATAAATTGAGGCAATTGCCATTCAATAAACGTTAAAGCTGCTGATTCAATACACCTGAAAATAACATTCACACTCGATTTGGAGGGTATTCTTAGCTGTCCAATCGGCAAAAGGGTTACATTTCATTTCCCAAAACACAAAAACTCATCTTTGTTCTGTTGCCTGCAGATTTCTAAGCATGAAATGCGAATTTGATGTGTTTTTTATTTCATTATGGATACTCTGCCTAACCTCATTTTTGAATGGTGTCAGAATACAAAATTTGGAAAGGGAGAATGCAAAACTAATTCTAACCCTGAAAAAATTGAGGCAATTGCCAAGCGAGAAACCTGAATGCTGCTGAGTGAATACACCTGAAAATCCCATTCACACTCGATTTGGATGGAATTCAGAGATGTTCCCTCGGCAAACGTGTGACATTTCATTTCCCAAAACACAAAAACTCATCTTGGTTGTGTTGCCTGTAATTTCTAAACATGAAACGCAATTTGCTTTGTTTTCCAAATCATTATGGATACTCTGCCTAACCTCATTTTTGTATGGTGTCAGAATACAATATTCTGAAAGAAGGCCTTAGAAATGCAAACCGAGAACAAATTGAGGCAATTGCCAAGTAAGAAACCTCAATGCTGCTGAATGAATACACCTGAAAATGCCATTCACACTCGATTTGGAGGGAATTGAGAGCAGTCCCCTCGGCAAAAGGGTTACATTTCATTTTCCAAAACACAAAAACTCATCTTAGTTGTGTTGCCTGTAATTTCTAAGCATGAAACGACAATTTGCTGTGTTTTTTATTTCATTATGGATACTCTGCCTAACCTCATTTTTGAATGGTGTCAGAATACAAAATTTGGAAAGGAAGTATGCAAAACTAATTCAAACCCTGGAAAATTGGGGCAATTGCCAAGCAAGAAACCTAAATGCTGCTGAATGAAAACACCTGAAAATCCCATTCACACTCGATTTGGACAGAGTTCAGAGCTGCCATCTCGCAAAACTGTTACATTTCATTTTCCTAAACAGAAACACTCATCTGGTCGTGTTGCCTGTAGATCCAAGTAGGAAACGCCAATTTGCTGTGTTTTTTATATCATTATGGATACTCTGCCTAACCTCATTTTTGAATGGTGTCAGAATAAAAAAATTTGGAAAGGAAGAATGCAAAACTAATTCAAACCCAGAAAAATTGAGGCAAGAGCCAAGCAAGAAGCCTGAATGCTGCTGACTGAATACACCTGAAAATTCCATTCACGATCGATTTGGGGGAATTAGAGCTGACCCCCCACAAAAGGGTTACATTTCATTTTCCAAAAACAAAAACTCATCTTGGTCGTATTGCCTGTAGATTTAAGCATGAAACGCCAATTTGCTGTGTTTTTTATTTCATTATGGAAACTCTGCCTAACCTCATTTTTGTATGGTGTCAGAATACAAAATTTGGAAAGGAAGAAGGCAAAACTAATTCAAACCCAGAATAAATTGAGGCAATTGCCAGTCAATAAACGTTAAAGCAGCTGATTGAATACACCTGAAAATGCCATTCACCCTCGATTTGGAGGGAATTCTTAGCTGTCCGATCGGTTAAAGAGTTACATTTAATTTTCCAAAACACAAAAACTCATCTTGGTTGTGTTGCCTGTAATTTCTCAGCATGAAACGCCAATTTGCTGTGTTTTTTATTTGATTATGGATACTCTGCGAAACCTCATTTTGGTATGGTGTCAGAATACAAAATTTGGAAATGAAGAATGCAAAACTAACTCAAACGCAGAACAAATTTAGGCAATTGCCAAGCGAGAAACATGAATGCTGCTAACTGAATACACCTGAAAATCCGACTCACACTTGATTTGGGGGAATTAGAGCTGTCCCCTCTCAAAAGGGTTACATTTCATTTTCCAAAACACAAAAACTCATCTAAGTCGTGTTGCCTGTAGATTTCTAAGCATGAAATGCCAATTTGCTGTGTTTTTCAAATCATTATGGATACTCTGCCTAACCTCATTTTTGAATGGTGTCAGAATACAAGATTTCGAAAGGGAGAAGGGAAAACAAACACAAACCCAGAAGAAATTTAAGAAATTGCCAATCAAGAAACCTGAATGTTGCTGATTGAATACAACTGAAAATCTGATTCACACTCGATTGGAGGGAATTCAGAGCTGTCCCCTCGCAAAAGGGTTACATATCGTTTTCCAAACACAAAAACTCATCTTGGTCATGTTGCCTGTAGATTTCTATGCATGAAACGCCAATTTGCTGTGTTTTTTATTTCATTATGGAAACTCTGCCTAGCCTCATTTTTGTATGGTGTCAGATTACAAAATTTGGAAAGGAAGAATGCAAAACTAATTCAAACCCTGGAAAAATTGAGGCAATTGCCAAGCGAGAAACCTGAATGCTGCTGACTGAATACACCTGAAAATCCCATTCACAGTTGATTTCAAGGGAATTAGAGCTGTCCCCTCTCAAAAGGGTTACATTTCATTTTCCAAACACAGGAACTCATCTTGGTCGTGTTACCTGTAGATTTCTAAGCATGAAACGCCAATGTGCTGTGTTTTTCATTGCATTATGTATACTCTGCCAACCTCATTTTTGAATGATGTCAGATTACAAAATTTGGAAAGGAAGAATGCAAAACTAGTTCAAACCCTGGAATAATTGAGGCAATTGCCAATCAAGAAACCTAAATTCTGCTGAGTGAATACACCTGAAAATCCCATTCATACTCGACTTGGACGGAATTCAGAGCTGTTCGCTCCGCATAAGTGTTACATTTCATTTCCCAAAACACAAAAACTCATCTTGGTCGTGTTGACTGTAGATTTCTAATCATGAAACGCCAATTTGCTGTGTTTTTTATTTCATTATGGATACTCTGCGTAAACTTATTTTTGAATGATGTCAGATTACAAAATTTGGAAAGGAAGCAGGCAAAACAAACAGAAACCCGGAATAAATTTATGCAATTGAAATCAAGAAATGTAATTGCTGCTGATTGAATACACCTGAAAATCCCAATCACACTTGATTTGGAGGGAATTCAGAGCTGTCCCCTCGGTAAAAGTGTTACATTGCATTTCCCAAAACACAAAAACACATGTTGGTCGTGTTGCCTGTAGATTTCCAAGATTGAAATGCCAATTTGCTGTGTTTTTTATTTCATTATGTATCCTCTGCCTAAACCCATTGTTGTATGCTTTCAGAATACAAAATTTGGAAAGGAAGGAGGCAAAACAAACACAAACGCATTATAAATTTAGACAACTTTCAATCAAAAAACCTGAATGCTGCTGACTCAATACACCTGAAAATCCCAATCACTCACGATTTGGAGGGAATTAGAGCTGTCCCCTTGCAAATGGGTTACATTTCATTTTCCAAAACAGAGAAACTCATCTTGGTCGTGTTGCCTGTGGATTTCTAAGCAGGAAACGCCAATTCACTGTGTTTTTTTATGTCATTATGGATATTCTGCCTAACCTCTTTTTTGTATGGTGTCATAACACAAAATATGGCAATGAAGAAAGCAAAACAAATACAAACCCCGAATAAATTGAGGCAATTGCCATTCAATAAACGTTAAAGCTGCTGATTCAATACACCTGAAAATAACATTCACACTCGATTTGGAGGGAATTCTTAGCTGTCCAATCGGCAAAAGGGTTACATTTCATTTCCCAAAACACAAAAACTCATCTTTGTTCTGTTGCCTGCAGATTTCTAAGCATGAAATGCGAATTTGATGTGTTTTTTATTTCATTATGGATACTCTGCCTAACCTCATTTTTGAATGGTGTCAGAATACAAAATTTGGAAAGGAAGAATGCAAAACTAGTTCAAACCCTGGAATAATTGAGGCAATTGCCAATCAAGAATCCTAAATTCTGCTGAGTGAATACACCTGAAATCCCATTCATACTCGACTTGGACGGAATTCAGAGCTGTTCGCTCCGCATAAGTGTTACATTTCATTTCCCAAAACACAAAAACTCATCTTGGTCGTGTTGACTGTAGATTTCTAATCATGAAACGCCAATTTGCTGTGTTTTTTATTTCATTATGGATACTCTGCGTAAACTTATTTTTGAATGATGTCAGATTACAAAATTTGGAAAGGAAGAAGGCAAAACAAACAGAAACCCAGAATAAATTTATGCAATTGAAATCAAGAAATGTAATTGCTTCTGATTGAATACACCAGAAAATCCCATTCACACTTGATTTGGAGGGAATTCAGAGCTGTCCCCTCGGTAAAAGTGTTACATTGCATTTCCCAAAACACAAAAACACATGTTGGTCGTGTTGCCTGTAGATTTCCAAGATTGAAATGCCAATTTGCTGTGTTTTTTATTTCATTATGTATCCTCTGCCTAAACCCATTGTTGTATGCTTTCAGAATACAAAATTTGGAAAGGAAGGAGGCAAAACAAACACAAACGCATTATAAATTTAGACAACTTTCAATCAAAAAACCTGAATGCTGCTGACTCAATACACCTGAAAATCCCAATCACTCACGATTTGGAGGGAATTAGAGCTGTCCCCTTGCAAATGGGTTACATTTCATTTTCCAAAACAGAGAAACTCATCTTGGTCGTGTTGCCTGTGGATTTCTAAGCAGGAAACGCCAATTCACTGTGTTTTTTATGTCATTATGGATACTCTGCCTAACCTCTTTTTTGTATGGTGTCATAACACAAAATATGGCAATGAAGAAAGCAAAACAAATACAAACCCCGAATAAATTGAGGCAATTGCCATTCAATAAACGTTAAAGCTGCTGATTCAATACACCTGAAAATAACATTCACACTCGATTTGGAGGGAATTCTTAGCTGTCCAATCGGCAAAAGGGTTACATTTCATTTCCCAAAACACAAAAACTCATCTTTGTTCTGTTGCCTGCAGATTTCTAAGCATGAAATGCGAATTTGATGTGTTTTTTATTTCATTATGGATACTCTGCCTAACCTCATTTTTGAATGGTGTCAGAATACAAAATTTGGAAAGGGAGAATGCAAAACTAATTCAAACCCTGAAAAAATTGAGGCACTTGCCAAGCGAGAAACCTGAATGCTGCTGAGTGAATACACCTGAAAATCCCATTCACACTCGATTTGGATGGAATTCAGAGATGTTCCCTCCGCAAAAGTGTGACATTTCATTTCCCAAAACACAAAAACTCATCTTGGTTGTGTTGCCTGTAATTTCTAAACATGAAACGCAATTTGTTTTGTTTTCCAAATCATTATGGATACTCTGACTAACCTCATTTTTGTATGGTGTCAGAATACAATATTCTGTAAGAAGGCCTTAGAAATGCAAACCGAGAACAAATTGAGGCAATTGCCAATTCAGAAACCTCAATGCTGCTGATTGAATACACCTGAAAATGCCATTCACACTCGATTTGGAGGGAATTGAGAGCAGTCCCCTCGGCAAAAGGGTTACATTTCATTTTCCAAAACACAAAAACTCATCTTAGTTGTGTTGCCTGTAATTTCTAAGCATGAAACGACAATTTGCTGTGTTTTTTATTTCATTATGGATACTCTGCCTAACCTCATTTTTGAATGGTGTCAGAATACAAAATTTGGAAAGGAAGTATGCAAAACTAATTCAAACCCTGGAAAATTGAGGCAATTGCCAAGCAAGAAACCTAAATGCTGCTGAATGAAAACACCTGAAAATCCCATTCACACTCGATTTGGACAGAGTTCAGAGCTGCCATCTCGCAAAACTGTTACATTTCATTTTCCTAAACAGAAACACTCATCTGGTCGTGTTGCCTGTAGATCCAAGTAGGAAACGCCAATTTGCTGTGTTTTTTATATCATTATGGATACTCTGCCTAACCTCATTTTTGAATGGTGTCAGAATAAAAAAATTTGGAAAGGAAGAAGGCAAAACTAATTCAAACCCAGAATAAAGTGAGGCAATTGCCATTCAATAAACGTTAAATCGGCTGGTTCAATACAACTGAAAATAACATTCACACTCGATTTGGAGGGAATTCTTAGCTGTCCGATCGGTTAAAGAGTTACATTTAATTTTCCAAAACACAAAAACTCATCTTGGTTGTGTTGCCTGTAATTTCTCAGCATGAAACGCCAATTTGCTGTGTTTTTTATTTGATTATGGATACTCTGCGAAACCTCATTTTGGTATGGTGTCAGAATACAAAATTTGGAAATGAAGAATGCAAAACTAACTCAAACGCAGAACAAATTTAGGCAATTGCCAAGCGAGAAACATGAATGCTGCTAACTGAATACACCAGAAAATCCGACTCACACTTGATTTGGGGGAATTAGAGCTGTCCCCTCTCAAAAGGGTTACATTTCATTTTCCAAAACACAAAAACTCATCTAAGTCGTGTTGCCTGTAGATTTCTAAGCATGAAATGCCAATTTGCTGTGTTTTTCAAATCATTATGGATACTCTGCCTAACCTCATTTTTGAATGGTGTCAGAATACAAGATTTCGAAAGGGAGAAGGGAAAACAAACACAAACCCAGAAGAAATTTAAGAAATTGCCAATCAAGAAACCTGAATGTTGCTGATTGAATACACCTGAAAATCCGATTCACACTCAATTGGAGGGAATTCAGAGCTGTCCCCTCGCAAAAGGGTTACATATCGTTTTCCAAACACAAAAACTCATCTTGGTCATGTTGCCTGTAGATTTCTATGCATGAAACGCCAATGTGCTGTGTTTTTTATTTCATTATGGAAACTCTGCCTAACCTCATTTTTGTATGGTGTCAGATTACAAAATTTGGAAAGGAAGAATGCAAAACTAATTCAAATCCTGGAAAAATTGAAGCAATTGCCAAGCGAGAAACCTGAATGCTGCTGACTGAATACACCTGAAAATCCCATTCACAGTCGATTTCAAGGGAATTAGAGCTGTCCCCTCTCAAAAGGGTTACATTTCATTTTCCAAACACAGTAACTCATCTTGGTCGTGTTACCTGTAGATTTCTAAGCATGAAACGCCAATGTGCTGTGTTTTTCATTGCATTATGTATACTCTGCCAACCTCATTTTTGAATGGTGTCAGATTACAAAATTTGGAAAGGAAGAATGCAAGACTAGTTCAAACCCTGGAATAATTGAGACAATTGCCAATCAAGAAACCTAAATTCTGCTGAGTGAATACACCTGAAAATCCCATTCATACTCGACTTGGGCGGAATTCAGAGCTGTTCGCTCCGCATAAGTGTTACATTTCATTTCCAAAAAACACAAAAACTCATCTTGGTCGTGTTGACTGTAGATTTCTAAGCATGAAACGCCAATTTGCTGTGTTTTTTATTTCATTATGGATACTCTGCCTAATCTTATTTTTGAATGATGTCAGATTACAAAATTTGGAAAGGAAGAAGGCAAAACAAACAGAAACCCGGAAACATTTATGCAATTGAAATCAAGAAACTTAAATGCTGCTGATTGAATACACCTGACAATCCCATCACACTCAATTTGGAGGGAATTCAGAGCTGTCCCCTCGCAAAAGAGTTACATTTCCTTTTCCAAACACAAAAACTCATCTTGGTCATGTTGCCTGTAGATTTAAGCATGAATCGCCAATTTGCTTTGTTTTTTATTTCATTATGGAAACTCTGCCTAACCTCATTATAGTATGGTGTCAAAATACAAAATTTGGGATGGAAGAATGCAAAACTAATCAAGCCCTGAAAAAATTGAGGCAATTGCCAAGCGAGAAACCTGAATGCTGCTGACTGAATACACCTGAAAATCCCATTCACACTCGATTTGGACGGAATTCAGAGCTGTCCCCTCTGCAAACGTGTAACATTTCATTTCCCAAAACACAAAAACTCATCTTTGTTTTGTTGCCTGTACATTTCTAAGCATGAAACGCCAATGTGCTGTGTTTTTTATTTCATTATGGATACTCTGCGTAAACTTATTTTTGAATGATGTCAGATTACAAAATTTGGAAAGGAAGGAGGCAAAACAAACAGAAACCCAGAATAAATTTATGCAATTGAAATCAAGAAATGTAATTGCTGCTGATTGAATACACCTGAAAATCCCATTCACACTTGATTTGGAGGGAATTCAGAGCTGTCCCCTCGGTAAAAGTGTTACATTGCATTTCCCAAAACACAAAAACACATGTTGGTCGTGTTGCCTGTAGATTTCCAAGATTGAAATGCCAATTTGCTGTGTTTTTTATTTCATTATGTATCCTCTGCCTAAACCCATTGTTGTATGCTTTCAGAATACAAAATTTGGAAAGGAAGGAGGCAAAACAAACACAAATGCATTATAAATTTAGACAACTTTCAATCAAAAAACCTGAATGCTGCTGACTCAATACACCTGAAAATCCCAATCACTCACGATTTGGAGGGAATTAGAGCTGTCCCCTTGTAAATGAGTTACATTTCATTTTCCAAAACAGAGAAACTCATCTTGGTCGTTTTGCCTGTGGATTTCTAAGCAGGAAACGCCAATTCACTGTGTTTTTTATGTCATTATGGATACTCTGCCTAACCTCTTTTTTGTATGGTGTCATAACACAAAATATGGCAATGAAGAAAGCAAAACAAATACAAACCCAGAATAAATTGAGGCAATTGCCATTCAATAAACGTTAAAGCTGCTGATTCAATACACCTGAAAATAACATTCACACTCGATTTGGAGGGAATTCTTAGCTGTCCAATCGGCAAAAGGGTTACATTTCATTTCCCAAAACACAAAAACTCATCTTTGTTCTGTTGCCTGCAGATTTCTAAGCATGAAATGCGAATTTGATGTGTTTTTTATTTCATTATGGATACTCTGCCTAACCTCATTTTTGAATGGTGTCAGAATACAAAATTTGGAAAGGGAGAATGCAAAACTAATTCAAACCCTGAAAAAATTGAGGCAATTGCCAAGCGAGAAACCTGAATGCTGCTGAGTGAATACACCTGAAAATCCCATTCACACTCGATTTGGATGGAATTCAGAGATGTTCCCTCGGCAAACGTGTGACATTTCATTTCCCAAAACACAAAAACTCATCTTGGTTGTGTTGCCTGTAATTTCTAAACATGAAACGCAATTTGCTTTGTTTTCCAAATCATTATGGATACTCTGCCTAACCTCATTTTTGTATGGTGTCAGAATACAATATTCTGAAAGAAGGCCTTAGAAATGCAAACCGAGAACAAATTGAGGCAATTGCCAAGTCAGAAACCTCAATGCTGCTGAATGAATACACTTGAAAATGCCATTCACACTCGATTTGGAGGGAATTGAGAGCAGTCCCCTCGGCAAAAGGGTTACATTTCATTTTCCAAAACACAAAAACTCATCTTAGTTGTGTTGCCTGTAATTTCTAAGCATGAAACGACAATTTGCTGTGTTTTTTATTTCATTATGGATACTCTGCCTAACCTCATTTTTGAATGGTGTCAGAATACAAAATTTGGAAAGGAAGTATGCAAAACTAATTCAAACCCTGGAAAATTGAGGCAATTGCCAAGCAAGAAACCTAAATGCTGCTGAATGAAAACACCTGAAAATCCCATTCACACTCGATTTGGACAGAGTTCAGAGCTGCCATCTCGCAAAACTGTTACATTTCATTTTCCTAAACAGAAACACTCATCTGGTCGTGTTGCCTGTAGATCCAAGTAGGAAACGCCAATTTGCTGTGTTTTTTATATCATTATGGATACTCTGCCTAACCTCATTTTTGAATGGTGTCAGAATAAAAAAATTTGGAAAGGAAGAATGCAAAACTAATTCAAACCCAGAAAAATTGAGGCAAGAGCCAAGCAAGAAGCCTGAATGCTGCTGACTGAATACACCTGAAAATTCCATTCACGATCGATTTGGGGGAATTAGAGCTGACCCCCCACAAAAGGGTTACATTTCATTTTCCAAAAACAAAAACTCATCTTGGTCGTATTGCCTGTAGATTTAAGCATGAAACGCCAATTTGCTGTGTTTTTTATTTCATTATGGAAACTCTGCCTAACCTCATTTTTGTATGGTGTCAGAATACAAAATTTGGAAAGGAAGAAGGCAAAACTAATTCAAACCCAGAATAAATTGAGGCAATTGCCAGTCAATAAACGTTAAAGCAGCTGATTCAATACAACTGAAAATAACATTCACACTCGATTTGGAGGGAATTCTTAGCTGTCCGATCGGCTAAAGAGTTACATTTAATTTTCCAAAACACAAAAACTCATCTTGGTTGTGTTGCCTGTAATTTCTCAGCATGAAACGCCAATTTGCTGTGTTTTTTATTTGATTATGGATACTCTGCGAAACCTCATTTTGGTATGGTGTCAGAATACAAAATTTGGAAATGAAGAATGCAAAACTAACTCAAACGCAGAACAAATTTAGGCAATTGCCAAGCGAGAAACATGAATGCTGCTAACTGAATACACCTGAAAATCCGACTCACACTTGATTTGGGGGAATTAGAGCTGTCCCCTCTCAAAAGGGTTACATTTCATTTTCCAAAACACAAAAACTCATCTAAGTCGTGTTGCCTGTAGATTTCTAAGCATGAAATGCCAATTTGCTGTGTTTTTCAAATCATTATGGATACTCTGCCTAACCTCATTTTTGAATGGTGTCAGAATACAAGATTTCGAAAGGGAGAAGGGAAAACAAACACAAACCCAGAAGAAATTTAAGAAATTGCCAATCAAGAAACCTGAATGTTGCTGATTGAATACACCTGAAAATCCGATTCACACTCGATTGGAGGGAATTCAGAGCTGTCCCCTCGCAAAAGGGTTACATATCGTTTTCCAAACACAAAAACTCATCTTGGTCATGTTGCATGTAGATTTCTATGCATGAAACGCCAATTTGCTGTGTTTTTTATTTCATTATGGAAACTCTGCCTAACCTCATTTTTGTATGGTGTCAGATTACAAAATTTGGAAAGGAAGAATGCAAAACTAATTCAAATCCTGGAAAAATTGAGGCAATTGCCAAGCGAGAAACCTGAATGCTGCTGACTGAATACACCTGAAAATCCCATTCACAGTCGATTTCAAGGGAATTAGAGCTGTCCCCTCTCAAAAGGGTTACATTTCATTTTCCAAACACAGTAACTCATCTTGGTCGTGTTACCTGTAGATTTCTAAGCATGAAACGCCAATGTGCTGTGTTTTTCATTGCATTATGTATACTCTGCCAACCTCATTTTTGAATGGTGTCAGATTACAAAATTTGGAAAGGAAGAATGCAAGACTAGTTCAAACCCTGGAATAATTGAGAAAATTGCCAATCAAGAAACCTAAATTCTGCTGAGTGAATACACCTGAAAATCCCATTCATACTCGACTTGGACGGAATTCAGAGCTGTTCGCTCCGCATAGGTGTTACATTTCATTTCCCAAAACACAAAAACTCATCTTGGTCGTGTTGACTGTAGATTTCTAATCATGAAACGCCAATTTGCTGTGTTTTTTATTTCATTATGGATACTCTGCGTAAACTTATTTTTGAATGATGTCAGATTACAAAATTTGGAAAGGAAGAAGGCAAAACAAACAGAAACCCAGAATAAATTTATGCAATTGAAATCAAGAAATGTAATTGCTGCTGATTGAATACACCAGAAAATCCCATTCACACTTGATTTGGAGGGAATTCAGAGCTGTCCCCTCGGTAAAAGTGTTACATTGCATTTCCCAAAACACAAAAACACATGTTGGTCGTGTTGCCTGTAGATTTCCAAGATTGAAATGCCAATTTGCTGTGTTTTTTATTTCATTATGTATCCTCTGCCTAAACCCATTGTTGTATGCTTTCAGAATACAAAATTTGGAAAGGAAGGAGCAAAACAAACACAAACGCATTATAAATTTAGACAACTTTCAATCAAAAAACCTGAATGCTGCTGACTCAATACACCTGAAAATCCCAATCACTCACGATTTGGAGGGAATTAGAGCTGTCCCCTTGCAAATGGGTTACATTTCATTTTCCAAAACAGAGAAACTCATCTTGGTCGTGTTGCCTGTGGATTTCTAAGCAGGAAATGCCAATTCACTGTGTTTTTTATGTCATTATGGATACTCTGCCTAACCTCTTTTTTGTATGGTGTCATAACACAAAATATGGCAATGAAGAAAGCAAAACAAATACAAACCCAGAATAAATTGAGGCAATTGCCATTCAATAAACGTTAAAGCTGCTGATTCAATACACCTGAAAATAACATTCACACTCGATTTGGAGGGAATTCTTAGCTGTCCAATCGGCAAAAGGGTTACATTTCATTTCCCAAAACACAAAAACTCATCTTTGTTCTGTTGCCTGCAGATTTCTAAGCATGAAATGCGAATTTGATGTGTTTTTTATTTCATTATGGATACTCTGCCTAACCTCATTTTTGAATGGTGTCAGAATACAAAATTTGGAAAGGGAGAATGCAAAACTAATTCAAACCCTGAAAAAATTGAGGCACTTGCCAAGCGAGAAACCTGAATGCTGCTGAGTGAATACACCTGAAAATCCCATTCACACTCGATTTGGATGGAATTCAGAGATGTTCCCTCCGCAAAAGTGTGACATTTCATTTCCCAAAACACAAAAACTCATCTTGGTTGTGTTGCCTGTAATTTCTAAACATGAAACGCAATTTGCTTTGTTTTCCAAATCATTATGGATACTCTGACTAACCTCAATTTTGTATGGTGTCAGAATACAATATTCTGAAAGAAGGCCTTAGAAATGCAAACCGAGAACAAATTGAGGCAATTGCCAAGTAAGAAACCTCAATGCTGCTGATTGAATACACCTGAAAATGCCATTCACACTCGATTTGGAGGGAATTGAGAGCAGTCCCCTCGGCAAAAGGGTTACATTTCATTTTCCAAAACACAAAAACTCATCTTAGTTGTGTTGCCTGTAATTTCTAAGCATGAAACGACAATTTGCTGTGTTTTTTATTTCATTATGGATACTCTGCCTAACCTCATTTTTGAATGGTGTCAGAATACAAAATTTGGAAAGGAAGTATGCAAAACTAATTCAAACCCTGGAAAATTGAGGCAATTGCCAAGCAAGAAACCTAAATGCTGCTGAATGAAAACACCTGAAAATCCCATTCACACTCGATTTGGACAGAGTTCAGAGCTGCCATCTCGCAAAACTGTTACATTTCATTTTCCTAAACAGAAACACTCATCTGGTCGTGTTGCCCGTAGATCCAAGTAGGAAACGCCAATTTGCTGTGTTTTTTATATCATTATGGATACTCTGCCTAACCTGATTTTTGAATGGTGTCAGAATAAAAAATTTGGAAAGGAAGAAGGCAAAACTAATTCAAACCCAGAATAAAGTAGGGAATTGCCATTCAATAAACGTTAAATCGGCTGGTTCAATACAACTGAAAATAACATTCACACTCGATTTGGAGGGAATTCTTAGCTGTCCGATCGGTTAAAGAGTTACATTTAATTTTCCAAAACACAAAAACTCATCTTGGTTGTGTTGCCTGTAATTTCTCAGCATGAAACGCCAATTTGCTGTGTTTTTTATTTGATTATGGATACTCTGCGAAACCTCATTTTGGTATGGTGTCAGAATACAAAATTTGGAAATGAAGAATGCAAAACTAACTCAAACGCAGAACAAATTTAGGCAATTGCCAAGCGAGAAACATGAATGCTGCTAACTGAATACACCAGAAAATCCGACTCACACTTGATTTGGGGGAATTAGAGCTGTCCCCTCTCAAAAGGGTTACATTTCATTTTCCAAAACACAAAAACTCATCTAAGTCGTGTTGCCTGTAGATTTCTAAGCATGAAATGCCAATTTGCTGTGTTTTTCAAATCATTATGGATACTCTGCCTAACCTCATTTTTGAATGGTGTCAGAATACAAGATTTCGAAAGGGAGAAGGGAAAACAAACACAAACCCAGAAGAAATTTAAGAAATTGCCAATCAAGAAACCTGAATGTTGCTGATTGAATACACCTGAAAATCCAATTCACACTCGATTGGAGGGAATTCAGAGCTGTCCCCTCGCAAAAGGGTTACATATCGTTTTCCAAACACAAAAACTCATCTTGGTCATGTTGCCTGTAGATTTCTATGCATGAAACGCCAATGTGCTGTGTTTTTTATTTCATTATGGAAACTCTGCCTAACCTCATTTTTGTATGGTGTCAGATTACAAAATTTGGAAAGGAAGAATGCAAAACTAATTCAAATCCTGGAAAAATTGAGGCAATTGCCAAGCGAGAAACCTGAATGCTGCTGACTGAATACACCTGAAAATCCCATTCACAGTCGATTTCAAGGGAATTAGAGCTGTCCCCTCTCAACAGGGTTACATTTCATTTTCCAAACACAGTAACTCATCTTGGTCGTGTTACCTGTAGATTTCTAAGCATGAAACGCCAATGTGCTGTGTTTTTCATTGCATTATGTATACTCTGCCAACCTCATTTTTGAATGGTGTCAGATTACAAAATTTGGAAAGGAAGAATGCAAGACTAGTTCAAACCCTGGAATAATTGAGACAATTGCCAATCAAGAAACCTAAATTCTGCTGAGTGAATACACCTGAAAATCCCATTCATACTCGACTTGGACGGAATTCAGAGCTGTTCGCTCCGCATAAGTGTTACATTTCATTTCCAAAAAACACAAAAACTCATCTTGGTCGTGTTGATTGTAGATTTCTAATCATGAAACGCCAATTTGCTGTGTTTTTTATTTCATTATGGATACTCTGCCTAATCTTATTTTTGAATGATGTCAGATTACAAAATTTGGAAAGGAAGAAGGCAAAACAAACAGAAACCCGGAAACATTTATGCAATTGAAATCAAGAAACATAAATGCTGCTGAATGAATACACCTGACAATCCCATCACACTCAATTTGGAGGGAATTCAGAGCTGTCCCCTCGCAAAAGAGTTACATTTCCTTTTCCAAACACAAAAACTCATCTTGTTCATGTTGCCTGTAGATTTAAGCATGAATCGCCAATTTGCTTTGTTTTTTATTTCATTATGGAAACTCTGCCTAACCTCATTATAGTATGGTGTCAAAATACAAAATTTGGGATGGAAGAATGCAAAACTAATCAAGCCCTGAAAAAATTGAGGCAATTGCCAAGCGAGAAACCTGAATGCTGCTGACTGAATACACCTGAAAATCCCATTCACACTCGATTTGGACGGAATTCAGAGCTGTCCCCTCTGCAAACGTGTAACATTTCATTTCCCAAAACACAAAAACTCATCTTTGTTTTGTTGCCTGTACATTTCTAAGCATGAAACGCCAATGTGCTGTGTTTTTTATTTCATTATGGATACTCTGCGTAAACTTATTTTTGAATGATGTCAGATTACAAAATTTGGAAAGGAAGGAGGCAAAACAAACAGAAACCCAGAATAAATTTATGCAATTGAAATCAAGAAATGTAATTGCTGCTGATTGAATACACCTGAAAATCCCATTCACACTTGATTTGGAGGGAATTCAGAGCTGTCCCCTCGGTAAAAGTGTTACATTGCATTTCCCAAAACACAAAAACACATGTTGGTCGTGTTGCCTGTAGATTTCCAAGATTGAAATGCCAATTTGCTGTGTTTTTTATTTCATTATGTATCCTCTGCCTAAACCCATTGTTGTATGCTTTCAGAATACAAAATTTGGAAAGGAAGGAGGCAAAACAAACACAAATGCATTATAAATTTAGACAACTTTCAATCAAAAAACCTGAATGCTGCTGACTCAATACACCTGAAAATCCCAATCACTCACGATTTGGAGGGAATTAGAGCTGTCCCCTTGTAAATGAGTTACATTTCATTTTCCAAAACAGAGAAACTCATCTTGGTCGTTTTGCCTGTGGATTTCTAAGCAGGAAACGCCAATTCACTGTGTTTTTTATGTCATTATGGATACTCTGCCTAACCTCTTTTTTGTATGGTGTCATAACACAAAATATGGCAATGAAGAAAGCAAAACAAATACAAACCCAGAATAAATTGAGGCAATTGCCATTCAATAAACGTTAAAGCTGCTGATTCAATACACCTGAAAATAACATTCACACTCGATTTGGAGGGAATTCTTAGCTGTCCAATCGGCAAAAGGGTTACATTTCATTTCCCAAAACACAAAAACTCATCTTGGTTGTGTTGCCTGTAATTTCTAAACATGAAACGCAATTTGTTTTGTTTTCCAAATCATTATGGATACTCTGCCTAACCTCATTTTTGTATGGTGTCAGAATACAATATTCTGAAAGAAGGCCTTAGAAATGCAAACCGAGAACAAATTGAGGCAATTGCCAAGTAAGAAACCTCAATGCTGCTGAATGAATACACCTGAAAATGCCATTCACACTCGATTTGGAGGGAATTGAGAGCAGTCCCCTCGGCAAAAGGGTTACATTTCATTTTCCAAAACACAAAAACTCATCTTAGTTGTGTTGCCTGTAATTTCTAAGCATGAAACGACAATTTGCTGTGTTTTTTATTTCATTATGGATACTCTGCCTAACCTCATTTTTGAATGGTGTCAGAATACAAAATTTGGAAAGGAAGTATGCAAAACTAATTCAAACCCTGGAAAATTGAGGCAATTGCCAAGCAAGAAACCTAAATGCTGCTGAATGAAAACACCTGAAAATCCCATTCACACTCGATTTGGACAGAGTTCAGAGCTGCCATCTCGCAAAACTGTTACATTTCATTTTCCTAAACAGAAACACTCATCTGGTCGTGTTGCCTGTAGATCCAAGTAGGAAACGCCAATTTGCTGTGTTTTTTATATCATTATGGATACTCTGCCTAACCTCATTTTTGAATGGTGTCAGAATAAAAAAATTTGGAAAGGAAGAAGGCAAAACTAATTCAAACCCAGAATAAAGTGAGGCAATTGCCATTCAATAAACGTTAAATCGGCTGGTTCAATACAACTGAAAATAACATTCACACTCGATTTGGAGGGAATTCTTAGCTGTCCGATCGGTTAAAGAGTTACATTTAATTTTCCAAAACACAAAAACTCATCTTGGTTGTGTTGCCTGTAATTTCTCAGCATGAAACGCCAATTTGCTGTGTTTTTTATTTGATTATGGATACTCTGCGAAACCTCATTTTGGTATGGTGTCAGAATACAAAATTTGGAAATGAAGAATGCAAAACTAACTCAAACGCAGAACAAATTTAGGCAATTGCCAAGCGAGAAACATGAATGCTGCTAACTGAATACACCAGAAAATCCGACTCACACTTGATTTGGGGGAATTAGAGCTGTCCCCTCTCAAAAGGGTTACATTTCATTTTCCAAAACACAAAAACTCATCTAAGTCGTGTTGCCTGTAGATTTCTAAGCATGAAATGCCAATTTGCTGTGTTTTTCAAATCATTATGGATACTCTGCCTAACCTCATTTTTGAATGGTGTCAGAATACAAGATTTCGAAAGGGAGAAGGGAAAACAAACACAAACCCAGAAGAAATTTAAGAAATTGCCAATCAAGAAACCTGAATGTTGCTGATTGAATACACCTGAAAATCCGATTCACACTCAATTGGAGGGAATTCAGAGCTGTCCCCTCGCAAAAGGGTTACATATCGTTTTCCAAACACAAAAACTCATCTTGGTCATGTTGCCTGTAGATTTCTATGCATGAAACGCCAATGTGCTGTGTTTTTTATTTCATTATGGAAACTCTGCCTAACCTCATTTTTGTATGGTGTCAGATTACAAAATTTGGAAAGGAAGAATGCAAAACTAATTCAAATCCTGGAAAAATTGAGGCAATTGCCAAGCGAGAAACCTGAATGCTGCTGACTGAATACACCTGAAAATCCCATTCACAGTCGATTTCAAGGGAATTAGAGCTGTCCCCTCTCAAAAGGGTTACATTTCATTTTCCAAACACAGTAACTCATCTTGGTCGTGTTACCTGTAGATTTCTAAGCATGAAACGCCAATGTGCTGTGTTTTTCATTGCATTATGTATACTCTGCCAACCTCATTTTTGAATGGTGTCAGATTACAAAATTTGGAAAGGAAGAATGCAAGACTAGTTCAAACCCTGGAATAATTGAGGCAATTGCCAATCAAGAAACCTAAATTCTGCTGAGTGAATACACCTGAAAATCCCATTCATACTCGACTTGGGCGGAATTCAGAGCTGTTCGCTCCGCATAAGTGTTACATTTCATTTCCAAAAAACACAAAAACTCATCTTGGTCGTGTTGACTGTAGGTTTCTAATCATGAAACGCCAATTTGCTGTGTTTTTTATTTCATTATGGATACTCTGCCTAATCTTATTTTTGAATGATGTCAGATTACAAAATTTGGAAAGGAAGAAGGCAAAACAAACAGAAACCCGGAAACATTTATGCAATTGAAATCAAGAAACTTAAATGCTGCTGATTGAATACACCTGACAATCCCATCACACTCAATTTGGAGGGAATTCAGAGCTGTCCCCTCGCAAAAGAGTTACATTTCCTTTTCCAAACACAAAAACTCATCTTGGTCATGTTGCCTGTAGATTTAAGCATGAATCGCCAATTTGCTTTGTTTTTTATTTCATTATGGAAACTCTGCCTAACCTCATTATAGTATGGTGTCAAAATACAAAATTTGGGATGGAAGAATGCAAAACTAATCAAGCCCTGAAAAAATTGAGGCAATTGCCAAGCTAGAAACCTGAATGCTGCTGACTGAATACACCTGAAAATCCCATTCACACTCGATTTGGACGGAATTCAGTGCTGTCCCCTCTGCAAACGTGTAACATTTCATTTCCCAAAACACAAAAACTCATCTTTGTTTTGTTGCCTGTACATTTCTAAGCATGAAACGCCAATGTGCTGTGTTTTTTATTTCATTATGGATACTCTGCGTAAACTTATTTTTGAATGATGTCAGATTACAAAATTTGGAAAGGAAGGAGGCAAAACAAACAGAAACCCAGAATAAATTTATGCAATTGAAATCAAGAAATGTAATTGCTGCTGATTGAATACACCTGAAAATCCCATTCACACTTGATTTGGAGGGAATTCAGAGCTGTCCCCTCGGTAAAAGTGTTACATTGCATTTCCCAAAACACAAAAACACATGTTGGTCGTGTTGCCTGTAGATTTCCAAGATTGAAATGCCAATTTGCTGTGTTTTTTATTTCATTATGTATCCTCTGCCTAAACCCATTGTTGTATGCTTTCAGAATACAAAATTTGGAAAGGAAGGAGGCAAAACAAACACAAATGCATTATAAATTTAGACAACTTTCAATCAAAAAACCTGAATGCTGCTGACTCAATACACCTGAAAATCCCAATCACTCACGATTTGGAGGGAATTAGAGCTGTCCCCTTGTAAATGAGTTACATTTCATTTTCCAAAACAGAGAAACTCATCTTGGTCGTTTTGCCTGTGGATTTCTAAGCAGGAAACGCCAATTCACTGTGTTTTTTATGTCATTATGGATACTCTGCCTAACCTCTTTTTTGTATGGTGTCATAACACAAAATATGGCAATGAAGAAAGCAAAACAAATACAAACCCAGAATAAATTGAGGCAATTGCCATTCAATAAACGTTAAAGCTGCTGATTCAATACACCTGAAAATAACATTCACACTCGATTTGGAGGGAATTCTTAGCTGTCCAATCGGCAAAAGGGTTACATTTCATTTCCCAAAACACAAAAACTCATCTTTGTTCTGTTGCCTGCAGATTTCTAAGCATGAAATGCGAATTTGATGTGTTTTTTATTTCATTATGGATACTCTGCCTAACCTCATTTTTGAATGGTGTCAGAATACAAAATTTGGAAAGGGAGAATGCAAAACTAATTCAAACCCTGAAAAAATTGAGGCAATTGCCAAGCGAGAAACCTGAATGCTGCTGAGTGAATACACCTGAAAATCCCATTCACACTAGATTTGGATGGAATTCAGAGATGTTCCCTCGGCAAACGTGTGACATTTCATTTCCCAAAACACAAAAACTCATCTTGGTTGTGTTGCCTGTAATTTCTAAACATGAAACACAATTTGCTTTGTTTTCCAAATCATTATGGATACTCTGCCTAACCTCATTTTTGTATGGTGTCAGAATACAATATTCTGAAAGAAGGCCTTAGAAATGCAAACCGAGAACAAATTGAGGCAATTGCCAAGTAAGAAACCTCAATGCTGCTGAATGAATACACCTGAAAATGCCATTCACACTCGATTTGGAGGGAATTGAGATCAGTCCCCTCGGCAAAAGGGTTACATTTCATTTTCCAAAACACAAAAACTCATCTTAGTTGTGTTGCCTGTAATTTCTTTTTTTTTTTTTTCTTTTTTTTTTGTTTGTTTTTTTAAAGCTTTTATTTAAAGAATATAAATTTCCAAAGAACAGCTCATGGACCACAATGGCTCCCCCCCCACACAACTTCCCTCCCTCCCCCACCCTCCCCTTTCCCGCTCCCTCTCCCCTTCTGTTCACATCAAGATTCATTTTCAATTCTCTTTATACACAGAAGATCAATTTAGTACATATTACGTAAAGATTTCAACGGTTTGCCCTCGCATAGAGACACAAAATGATAATACTGTTGGAGTACTAGTTATAGTATTAATTCACAATGTACAGCACATTAAGGACAGAGATCCTACATGATTTTTTTTTTAAAAAAATTGATTAATTGTCTATGTGATTTCCAATTTAACACCAAGATTTTTTAATCATTTGCAATTATCTTTATATAAAGAAGATCTATTCAATATATACTATGTAAGGATTTCATCAGTTTGCACCCACTCAGAAACACAAAGTGTAAAAATACTGTTTCAGTACTAGTAATAGCATCGCTTCACATTGGATAACACATTAAGGACAGATCCCTCATGAGACGTAAGTACACAGTGACTCCTGATGTTGATTTAACAATTTGACACTCTTGTTTATGGCGTCAGTAATCTCCCTAGGCTCTGGTCATGAGTTGCCGAGGCTATGGAAGCCTTTAGGGTTAGCCGACTTCGATCTTATTCCCACAGGGCCATAGTCAAAGTGGAAGTTCCCTCCTCCCTTCAGAGAAAGGTACCTCCTTCTTTGATGGCCCCGTTCTTTCCACTGGGATCTCACTCGCAGAGATCTTTCATTTAGGTCTTCTGTTTTTTCCAGAGTGTCTTAGCTTTCCATGCCTAAAATATTCTCATGGGCTCTTCAGCCAGATCCAAATGCCTTAAGGGCTGATTCTGAGGCCAGAGTGCTATTTAGGACATCTGCCATTCTATGAGTCTGCTGTGTATCCTGCTTCCCATGTTGGATCATTCTCTCCCTTTTTCATTCTATCAGTTAGTATTAGCAGACACTAGTCTTGTTTGTGTGATCCCTTTGACTCTTAGACCTATCAGTGTGATCAATTGTGAGCTGAAATTGATCACTTGGACTAATGAGATGGCCTTGGTACATGCCACCTTGATGGGATTGTATTGGAAACCCCTGGCACAATTCTAACTCCATCATTTGGGGCCGTTCCGATTGAGCATGTCCCAAATTTTACATCTCCTCCCTCTCTTATTCCCACTCTTATATTTCACAGAGATCACTTTTCGGTTAAAATTTAAACACCTAAGTATAATTGTGTGTTAATTACAGAGTTCAACCACTAGTACTAGGATAAAGAGAAAAAAAAAATACTACCATGGATAAAGTATTACATTGTACAACAACAGTCAGCACAAGAGCTGATCGAGTCACTGTTTCTCATAGTGTCCATTTCACTTCTACAGGTTTCCCCTTTGGTGCTCAGTTAGTCATCGCCAATCAAGGGAAACAAATGATATTTGTCTCTTTGGGACTGACTTAATTCACTCAGCATGATGTTTTCTAGATTCCTCCATTTTGTTGCAAGTGACCGGATTTCATTGTTTTTGACTGCTGTATAGTATTCTGTAGAGTACATGTCCCATAATTTCCTAATCCAGTCTACTGTTGAAGGGCATTTGGGTTGGTTCCAAGTCTTAGCTATTGTGAATTGAGCCGCAATAAACATTGCTGTGCAGACGGCTTTTTTTGTTTGCCAATTTAATTTCCTTTGGGTAAATTCCAAGGAGTGGGATGGCTGGGTTGAATGGTAGGGTTATATTCAGGTTTCTGAGGAATCTCCAGACTGACTTCCATAGTGGCTTCACCAGTTTGCATTCCCACCAACAGTGGATTAGTGTCCCCTTTTCCCCACATCCTCTCCAGCATCTATTGTTGGTGGATTTCTGAATGTGAGCCATTCTCACCGGGGTGAGGTGAAACCTCATTGTGGTTTTGATTTGCATTTCCCTAATTGCTAGGGATCTTGAACATTTTTTCATGTGTCTGTTGGCCATTTGGATTTCCTCTTTGGAAAAATGTCTGTTGAGGTCCTTGGCCCATCTCTTAAGTGGGTTGTTTGTTTTGATGTTGTGGAGTTTCTTAATTTCTTTGTAGATTCTGGTTATCAACCCTTTATCTGTTGCATAGTTTGCAAATATATTTTCCCATTCTGTCGGTTTCCTATTCACTTTCCTGACTGTTTCTTTTGCAGTACAGAAACTTTTCAATTTGATGCAATCCCAGTAGTTAATTTTGGTTTTCAGTGCCTGTGCTTCTGGGGTCTTTTCCAAGAAGTCTTTGCCAGTACCTATGTCTTGCAGGGTTTCTCCTATGCTCTCCAGTAATTTGATGGTGTCGGGTCGTAGGTTTAAATTTTTAATCCATGTTGAATGAATTTTTGTGTAAGGTGAAAGGTAGGGGTCTTGCTTCATGGTTCTGCACGTGGAAATCCAGTTTTCCCAGCACCATTTATTAAACAGACTGACCTTACTCCAGGGATTGGTTTTGGATCGTTGATCAAATATAAGTTGGCTGTAGGTGTTTGGATTGATTTCTGGAGTTTCTATTCTGTTCCATTGGTCTATCCATCTGTTTCTGTACCAGTACCATGCTGTTTTGATAACAACTGCCCTGTAGTATGTCCTGAAATCTGGTATTGTTATGCCTCCGGCTTTGTTTTTGTTGTACAAGATTGCTTTAGCTATTCGAGGTCTCCTGTGTCTCCATATGAATTTCACCATCATTTTTTCCAGATCTGAGAAGAATGTCCTCGGTATCTTGATTGGTATTGCGTTGAATCTGTAAATTGCTTTTGGCAGAATGGACATTTTGATGATATTGATTCTTCCAATCCATGAGCATGGGAGATTTCTCCATTTTTTGGTATCCTCTTCTATTTCTTTCTTTAAGGTTTTGTAATTTTCATTGTAGAGATCTTTAATGTCCTTAGTTAAATTTATTCCAAGGTATTTGATTGTTTTTGTAGCTATTGTGAATGGGATTGATCTTAGCAGTTCTTCCTCAGCCGTGGCATTGTCTGTGTATACAAAGGCTGTTGATTTTTGTGCATTGATTTTATATCCTGCTACTTTGCCAAACTCTTCTATGAGTTCCAATAGTCTCTTAGTAGAGTTCTTTGGGTCCCCTAAATAAAGAATCATGTCGTCTGCAAAGAGGGATAGTTTGAGTTCTTCCTTCCCAACTTGTATCCCTTTAATTTCTTTTTCTTGCCTAATAGCTCTGGCTAAGACTTCCAGCACTATATTGAATAGCAGTGGTGAGAGTGGGCATCCCTGTCTGGTACCAGATCTCAGTGGAAATGCTTCCAACTTTTCCCCATTCAATAGGATATTGGCCGTGGGTTTTTCATAAATTGCTTTGATTGTATTGAGGAATGTGCCTTCTATACCCAGTTTGCTTAGGGTTTTCATCATGAAAGGGTGTTGAATTTTATCGAATGCTTTCTCTGCGTCTAGTGAGATAATCATATGGTTTTTCTTCTGCAGCCTGTTAATGTGGTGTATCACGTTGATTGTTTTGCGAATATTGAACCATCCCTGCATACCAGGGATGAATCCCACTTGGTCTGGGTGGATGATCTTTCTGATGTGTTGTTGCAGTCTATTGGCCAGAATTTTGTTGAGGATTTTTGCATCTATGTTCATGAGGGATATTGGTCTGTAATTCTCTTTCAATGCTGCATCTTTTTCTGGCTTAGGAATTAAGGTGATGCTGGCTTCATAGAAGGAATTTGGGAGAATTCCCTCTTTTTCGATTGTTCTGAATAGTTTGAGAAGAATTGGGGTTAGTTCTTCTTTAAATGTCTGGTAGAATTCAGCAGTGAATCCATCTGGTCCTGGGCTTTTCTTTGTTGGGAGGGCCTTTATTACTGATTCAATTTCTGACTCACTTATGGGTCTGTTTAGGTTTTCTATGTCTTCCTGGTTCAATTTAGGTAGGTTGCATGTGTCCAGGAATCTATCCATTTCTGATAGGTTTCCCTGTTTACTGGCATACAAGTCCTTGTAGTAATTTCTGATGATTCTTTTGATTTCTGTGGTGTCTGTTGTTATATTTCCTTTTTCATCTCTGATTTTACTGATTTGGGTCTTTTCTCTTCTTTTTATAGTTAGTTGGGCCAATGGGGTGTCAATCTTGTTTATTTTTTCAAAAAACCAGCTCCTCGTTTGGCTGATTTTTTGTAATGTTTTTTTGGATTCAATCCTGTTGATTTCTTCTCTGATTTTGATTATTTCTCTTTTTCTACTAGATTTGGGTCTAGTTTGCTGCAAATTTTCTAGATCCTTGAGATGCATTGAAAGCTCATCTATTTGGTGCCTTTCCAGTTTCTTGATGTAGGCACCTATTGATATAAACTTTCCTCTTAACACTGCTTTTGCTGTATCCCATAAGTTTTGGTATGTTGTGCTGTTATCCTCATTTACTTCCAGAAAATTTTTGATTTCTCTTTTGATTTCTTCAGTGACCCATTGTTCATTCAGGAGCATGTTGTTCAATCTCCATGTGTTTGCATATGCTCTAGAGATTCCTGAGTTGCTAATTTCCAACTTCACTCCCTCATGGTCTGAGAAGTTGCATGGTATGATTCTAATTCTTTTGAATTTGCTGAGACTTGCTTTATGGCCTAATATGTGATCAATCCTAGAGTAGGTTCCATGTACTGCTGAGAAGAATGTGAATGCATTACTTGTAGGATGAAAAGTTCTGTAGATATCTGTTAGATCCATTTGGGCTATAGTGTTGTTTAAATCTACTGTCTCCTTGTTGATCTTCTGTCCTGTCGATCTGTCAATATCTGTGAGTGAAGTATTGAAGTCCCCCAGTACTATTGTGTTGGGGTCTAAGTCTCCCTTTAAGTTTCTTAACAAATTTTTTAAATAAACCTGTGGCCTGTAATTAGGTGCATATACATTGAGAATTGTTATATCTTCCTGTAGTATTGATCCCTTAATCATTATATAGTGCCCCTCTTTGTCTCTCTTAACAGTTTTTGTGTTAAAGTTTATGTAGTCCGATATTAAGATGGTTACACCCGCTCTTTTTTCATTTCTGTTGGCATGGTATATCTTGTTCCATCCTTTTATTTTCAGTCTGTATGGATCTTCGTTGGAAAGATGTGTTTCTTGTAGGCAGCAAATAGATGGTTTTTGTTCCTTAACCCAATCAGCCAATCTCTGTCTTTTAACAGGACAGTTTAGACCTTTAACGTTCAATGTGACTATTGATAAGTGGTAAGTTTGCCCTGCCATTTGCCAGATATTTTCTAATGTATGCTTTGAATTCCCTGTGATCTTTTGCCGTGAGGTTTCCTTCGTTTACCTTCTTTCATGTTGATGGTCGTGTTTCTGTGTTTCTGTGTGTAACACGTCTTTAAGTATCTTTTGCAGGGCTGGACGAGTGGCAACAAATTCTTTCAATTTTTGTTTGTTATGAAAGGTCTTTATTTCACCTTCATTCACAAATGAGAGCTTTGCAGGGTATAATATTCTGGGCTGGCAGTTTTTCTCTCTAAGTACCTGGGCTATGTCTCGCCATTCCCTTCTAGCTTGTAGGGTTTCTGTTGAGAAGTCAGCTGTAAGTCTAATTGGAGATCCTCTGAGAGTAATCTGACGTTTCTCTCTTGCACATTTTAGGATCTTTTCTTTTTGCTTCACTGTGGTGAGTTTAATTACAATATGTCGTGCAGAGGATCTCTTTTGGTCATGTTTATTAGGGGTTCTATGAGCTTCCTGGATTAGGATTTCTCTGTCTTTCTCCAAGCCTGGAAAGTTTTCTGCTAGTATCTCCCTAAAAAGGCCTTCTAATCCTTTCTCCCTCTCCATACCTTCAGGAACACCTAGAACCCGAATGTTGGGTTTTTTAATAGTATCCTGTAAATTCCCGACAATATCTTTTAGTTTTCTAATTTCCTCTTCTTGTCTTTGGTTTGACTGTTTCCTCTCCTGTTCTCTGTCTTCTAGGTCCGATATTCTCTCCTCTGCTTCACCCATTCTGGTTTTAAGGCCCTCAAGATTGCTTGTCACTTGATCTATTGAATTCTTCAATTCATTAAGATTTTTTGTCACTCTCGTAGCTTCTTGTTCTACTAGTTGTTTCATTTCGTTTTGATTTCTCCGTAGTGCTTCATTCTCGCGAGAGAGATTTTCTATCTTATCCATTAAAGATTTCTGCAGTTCAAGAATTTGTTTTTGAGAACTTCTTAATGTTCTTATCAATTCTTTGAGATCTGCTTCTTGCATTTCTTCTATCTCATTATCTTCACAATCCTGACTTGGGGTGTCTTTTCCGTTTGGGGTCATCATAGCGTCTTCCTTGATCTTGCTCCCTCGGAATCTGTTTTTATTTGGCATTTTTTTTTTCCCCACACTCTTTCTCTGGGTTGTCAAGGTAACGGAGTTTGTGTGCGCGGTGTGTTCCCAGTTTTTGGATCCCCTTCAGGTTTCTACAGCCTCGGGTTTTTGGTTCCGTCTGCCTCAGTGATGGGCGGGCGCGCCTTGTCCCACTGCGTTTAATCTAGCTCGAATTAGCAGGGTGGGTGACGAGAGAGACTAGTGTCCGTGCAGGCTCGCCTCAATTGTGCTGTTTCCCCCCTGGCATCTGCTTCCCCCCGCCAGTGTCTCGGGATCCCTGTATCGGCTCCCGTTCAAGCGCTCAGTTCCAATGGCGACTGTGTTCCGCCCGGCTTCCGGTTCAGCCGGCGGGCGCGCCGTCCCACTGCGTTCAGTCCAGCTAGAATTAGCAGGGTGGGCAACGAAAGAGGCTAGTGTCCGTGTGGGCTCGCCTCAATTGTGCTGTTTCCCCCGTGGCGTCTGCTTCCCCCCGCCAGTGTCTCGGGATCCCTGTATCGGCTCCCGTTTAAGCGCTCAGTTCCAATGGCGACTGTGTTCCGTCCGGTTCCCGTCCCTCCCGGCAGCTCCCGTGCCACTAAGGCACGATTTGCCGTTCGCAAACTTACTTTCCCCTAGGTCCTCTGCGTCTCATTCACTGGGTCCGGAAGAATTTCCACTGCATTTTTTTCCGTGAGATTTTTCCTGAGGCTACAGTAACTCTGTTTTTATTAAACTATCTTTTTGCGGACTGCTAGTGCGCGTCCTCACTATTCCGCCATCTTGGCTCCGCCTCGTTGCCTGTAATTTCTAAGCATGAAACGACAATTTGCTGTGTTTTTTATTTCATTATGGATACTCTGCCTAACCTCATTTTTGAATGGTGTCAGAATACAAAATTTGGAAAGGAAGTATGCAAAACTAATTCAAACCCTGGAAAATTGGGGCAATTGCCAAGCAAGAAACCTAAATGCTGCTGAATGAAAACACCTGAAAATCCCATTCACACTCGATTTGGACAGAGTTCAGAGCTGCCATCTCGCAAAACTGTTACATTTCATTTTCCTAAACAGAAACACTCATCTGGTCGTGTTGCCTGTAGATCCAAGTAGGAAACGCCAATTTGCTGTGTTTTTTATATCATTATGGATACTCTGCCTAACCTCATTTTTGAATGGTGTCAGAATAAAAAAATTTGGAAAGGAAGATGGAAAACTAATTCAAACCCAGAAAAATTGAGGCAAGAGCCAAGCAAGAAGCCTGAATGCTGCTGACTGAATACACCTGAAAATTCCATTCACGATCGATTTGGGGGAATTAGAGCTGACCCCCCACAAAAGGGTTACATTTCATTTTCCAAAAACAAAAACTCATCTTGGTCGTATTGCCTGTAGATTTAAGCATGAAACGCCAATTTGCTGTGTTTTTTATTTCATTATGGAAACTCTGCCTAACCTCATTTTTGTATGGTGTCAGAATACAAAATTTGGAAAGGAAGAAGGCAAAACTAATTCAAACCCAGAATAAATTGAGGCAATTGCCAGTCAATAAACATTAAAGCAGCTGATTCAATACAACTGAAAATAACATTCACACTCGATTTGGAGGGAATTCTTAGCTGTCCGATCGGCTAAAGAGTTACATTTAATTTTCCAAAACACAAAAACTCATCTTGGTTGTGTTGCCTGTAATTTCTCAGCATGAAACGCCAATTTGCTGTGTTTTTTATTTGATTATGGATACTCTGCGAAACCTCATTTTGGTATGGTGTCAGAATACAAAATTTGGAAATGAAGAATGCAAAACTAACTCAAACGCAGAACAAATTTAGGCAATTGCCAAGCGAGAAACATGAATGCTGCTAACTGAATACACCTGAAAATCCGACTCACACTTGATTTGGGGGAATTAGAGCTGTCCCCTCTCAAAAGGGTTACATTTCATTTTCCAAAACACAAAAACTCATCTAAGTCGTGTTGCCTGTAGATTTCTAAGCATGAAATGCCAATTTGCTGTGTTTTTCAAATCATTATGGATACTCTGCCTAACCTCATTTTTGAATGGTGTCAGAATACAAGATTTCGAAAGGGAGAAGGGAAAACAAACACAAACCCAGAAGAAATTTAAGAAATTGCCAATCAAGAAACCTGAATGTTGCTGATTGAATACACCTGAAAATCCGATTCACACTCGATTGGAGGGAATTCAGAGCTGTCCCCTCGCAAAAGGGTTACATATCATTTTCCAAACACAAAAACTCATCTTGGTCATGTTGCCTGTAGATTTCTATGCATGAAACGCCAATTTGCTGTGTTTTTTATTTCATTATGGAAACTCTGCCTAACCTCATTTTTGTATGGTGTCAGATTACAAAATTTGGAAAGGAAGAATGCAAAACTAATTCAAACCCTGGAAAAATTGAGGCAATTGCCAAGCGAGAAACCTGAATGCTGCTGACTGAATACACCTGAAAATCCCATTCACAGTCGATTTCAAGGGAATTAGAGCTGTCCCCTCTCAAAAGGGTTACATTTCATTTTCCAAACACAGGAACTCATCTTGGTCGTGTTACCTGTAGATTTCTAAGCATGAAACGCCAATGTGCTGTGTTTTTCATTGCATTATGTATACTCTGCCAACCTCATTTTTGAATGGTGTCAGATTACAAAATTTGGAAAGGAAGAATGCAAAACTAGTTCAAACCCTGGAATAATTGAGGCAATTGCCAATCAAGAATCCTAAATTCTGCTGAGTGAATACACCTGAAAATCCCATTCATACTCGACTTGGACGGAATTCAGAGCTGTTCGCTCCGCATAAGTGTTACATTTCATTTCCCAAAACACAAAAAACTCATCTTGGTCGTGTTGACTGTAGATTTCTAATCATGAAACGCCAATTTGCTGTGTTTTTTATTTCATTATGGATACTCTGCGTAAACTTATTTTTGAATGATGTCAGATTACAAAATTTGGAAAGGAAGAAAGCAAAACAAACATTAACCCAGAATAAATTTATGCAATTGAAATCAAGAAATGTAATTGCTGCTGATTGAATACACCAGAAAATCCCATTCACACTTGATTTGGAGGGAATTCAGAGCTGTCCCCTCGGTAAAAATGTTACATTGCATTTCCCAAAACACAAAAACACATGTTGGTCGTGTTGCCTGTAGATTTCCAAGATTGAAATGCCAATTTGCTGTGTTTTTTATTTCATTATGTATCCTCTGCCTAAACCCATTGTTGTATGCTTTCAGAATACAAAATTTGGAAAGGAAGGAGGCAAAACAAACACAAACGCATTATAAATTTAGACAACTTTCAATCAAAAAACCTGAATGCTGCTGACTCAATACACCTGAAAATCCCAATCACTCACGATTTGGAGGGAATTAGAGCTGTCCCCTTGCAAATGGGTTACATTTCATTTTCCAAAACAGAGAAACTCATCTTGGTCGTGTTGCCTGTGGATTTCTAAGCAGGAAACGCCAATTCACTGTGTTTTTTATGTCATTATGGATACTCTGCCTAACCTCTTTTTTGTATGGTGTCATAACACAAAATATGGCAATGAAGAAAGCAAAACAAATACAAACCCAGAATAAATTGAGGCAATTGCCATTCAATAAACGTTAAAGCTGCTGATTCAATACACCTGAAAATAACATTCACACTCGATTTGGAGGGAATTCTTAGCTGTCCAATCGGCAAAAGGGTTACATTTCATTTCCCAAAACACAAAAACTCATCTTTGTTCTGTTGCCTGCAGATTTCTAAGCATGAAATGCGAATTTGATGTGTTTTTTATTTCATTATGGATACTCTGCCTAACCTCATTTTTGAATGGTGTCAGAATACAAAATTTGGAAAGGGAGAATGCAAAACTAATTCAAACCCTGAAAAAATTGAGGCACTTGCCAAGCGAGAAACCTGAATGCTGCTGAGTGAATACACCTGAAAATCCCATTCACACTCGATTTGGATGGAATTCAGAGATGTTCCCTCCGCAAAAGTGTGACATTTCATTTCCCAAAACACAAAAACTCATCTTGGTTGTGTTGCCTGTAATTTCTAAACATGAAACGCAATTTGTTTTGTTTTCCAAATCATTATGGATACTCTGACTAACCTCATTTTTGTATGGTGTCAGAATACAATATTCTGTAAGAAGGCCTTAGAAATGCAAACCGAGAACAAATTGAGGCAATTGCCAATTCAGAAACCTCAATGCTGCTGATTGAATACACCTGAAAATGCCATTCACACTCGATTTGGAGGGAATTGAGAGCAGTCCCCTCGGCAAAAGGGTTACATTTCATTTTCCAAAACACAAAAACTCATCTTAGTTGTGTTGCCTGTAATTTCTAAGCATGAAACGACAATTTGCTGTGTTTTTTATTTCATTATGGATACTCTGCCTAACCTCATTTTTGAATGGTGTCAGAATACAAAATTTGGAAAGGAAGTATGCAAAACTAATTCAAACCCTGGAAAATTGAGGCAATTGCCAAGCAAGAAACCTAAATGCTGCTGAATGAAAACACCTGAAAATCCCATTCACACTCGATTTGGACAGAGTTCAGAGCTGCCATCTCGCAAAACTGTTACATTTCATTTTCCTAAACAGAAACACTCATCTGGTCGTGTTGCCTGTAGATCCAAGTAGGAAACGCCAATTTGCTGTGTTTTTTATATCATTATGGATACTCTGCCTAACCTGATTTTTGAATGGTGTCAGAATAAAAAATTTGGAAAGGAAGAAGGCAAAACTAATTCAAACCCAGAATAAAGTGAGGCAATTGCCATTCAATAAACGTTAAATCGGCTGGTTCAATACAACTGAAAATAACATTCACACTCGATTTGGAGGGAATTCTTAGCTGTCTGATCGGTTAAAGAGTTACATTTAATTTTCCAAAACACAAAAACTCATCTTGGTTGTGTTGCCTGTAATTTCTCAGCATGAAACGCCAATTTGCTGTGTTTTTTATTTGATTATGGATACTCTGCGAAACCTCATTTTGGTATGGTGTCAGAATACAAAATTTGGAAATGAAGAATGCAAAACTAACTCAAACGCAGAACAAATTTAGGCAATTGCCAAGCGAGAAACATGAATGCTGCTAACTGAATACACCTGAAAATCCGACTCACACTTGATTTGGGGGAATTAGAGCTGTCCCCTCTCAAAAGGGTTACATTTCATTTTCCAAAACACAAAAACTCATCTAAGTCGTGTTGCCTGTAGATTTCTAAGCATGAAATGCCAATTTGCTGTGTTTTTCAAATCATTATGGATACTCTGCCTAACCTCATTTTTGAATGGTGTCAGAATACAAGATTTCGAAAGGGAGAAGGGAAAACAAACACAAACCCAGAAGAAATTTAAGAAATTGCCAATCAAGAAACCTGAATGTTGCTGATTGAATACACCTGAAAATCCGATTCACACTCGATTGGAGGGAATTCAGAGCTGTCCCCTCGCAAAAGGGTTACATATCGTTTTCCAAACACAAAAACTCATCTTGGTCATGTTGCATGTAGATTTCTATGCATGAAACGCCAATGTGCTGTGTTTTTTATTTCATTATGGAAACTCTGCCTAACCTCATTTTTGTATGGTGTCAGATTACAAAATTTGGAAAGGAAGAATGCAAAACTAATTCAAATCCTGGAAAAATTGAGGCAATTGCCAAGCAAGAAACCTGAATGCTGCTGACTGAATACACCTGAAAATCCCATTCACAGTCGATTTCAAGGGAATTAGAGCTGTCCCCTCTCAAAAGGGTTACATTTCATTTTCCAAACACAGTAACTCATCTTGGTCGTGTTACCTGTAGATTTCTAAGCATGAAACGCCAATGTGCTGTGTTTTTCATTGCATTATGTATACTCTGCCAACCTCATTTTTGAATGGTGTCAGATTACAAAATTTGGAAAGGAAGAATGCAAGACTAGTTCAAACCCTGGAATAATTGAGACAATTGCCAATCAAGAAACCTAAATTCTGCTGAGTGAATACACCTGAAAATCCCATTCATACTCGACTTGGACGGAATTCAGAGCTGTTCGCTCCGCATAAGTGTTACATTTCATTTCCAAAAAACACAAAAACTCATCTTGGTCGTGTTGACTGTAGATTTCTAAGCATGAAACGCCAATTTGCTGTGTTTTTTATTTCATTATGGATACTCTGCCTAATCTTATTTTTGAATGATGTCAGATTACAAAATTTGGAAAGGAAGAAGGCAAAACAAACAGAAACCCGGAAACATTTATGCAATTGAAATCAAGAAACTTAAATGCTGCTGATTGAATACACCTGACAATCCCATCACACTCAATTTGGAGGGAATTCAGAGCTGTCCCCTCGCAAAAGAGTTACATTTCCTTTTCCAAACACAAAAACTCATCTTGGTCATGTTGCCTGTAGATTTAAGCATGAATCGCCAATTTGCTTTGTTTTTTATTTCATTATGGAAACTCTGCCTAACCTCATTATAGTATGGTGTCAAAATACAAAATTTGGGATGGAAGAATGCAAAACTAATCAAGCCCTGAAAAAATTGAGGCAATTGCCAAGCGAGAAACCTGAATGCTGCTGACTGAATACACCTGAAAATCCCATTCACACTCGATTTGGACGGAATTCAGAGCTGTCCCCTCTGCAAACGTGTAACATTTCATTTCCCAAAACACAAAAACTCATCTTTGTTTTGTTGCCTGTACATTTCTAAGCATGAAACGCCAATGTGCTGTGTTTTTTATTTCATTATGGATACTCTGCGTAAACTTATTTTTGAATGATGTCAGATTACAAAATTTGGAAAGGAAGGAGGCAAAACAAACAGAAACCCAGAATAAATTTATGCAATTGAAATCAAGAAATGTAATTGCTGCTGATTGAATACACCTGAAAATCCCATTCACACTTGATTTGGAGGGAATTCAGAGCTGTCCCCTCGGTAAAAGTGTTACATTGCATTTCCCAAAACACAAAAACACATGTTGGTCGTGTTGCCTGTAGATTTCCAAGATTGAAATGCCAATTTGCTGTGTTTTTTATTTCATTATGTATCCTCTGCCTAAACCCATTGTTGTATGCTTTCAGAATACAAAATTTGGAAAGGAAGGAGGCAAAACAAACACAAACGCATTATAAATTTAGACAACTTTCAATCAAAAAACCTGAATGCTGCTGACTCAATACACCTGAAAATCCCAATCACTCACGATTTGGAGGGAATTAGAGCTGTCCCCTTGTAAATGAGTTACATTTCATTTTCCAAAACAGAGAAACTCATCTTGGTCGTGTTGCCTGTGGATTTCTAAGCAGGAAACGCCAATTCACTGTGTTTTTTATGTCATTATGGATACTCTGCCTAACCTCTTTTTTGTATGGTGTCATAACACAAAATATGGCAATGAAGAAAGCAAAACAAATACAAACCCCGAATAAATTGAGGCAATTGCCATTCAATAAACGTTAAAGCTGCTGATTCAATACACCTGAAAATAACATTCACACTCGATTTGGAGGGAATTCTTAGCTGTCCAATCGGCAAAAGGGTTACATTTCATTTCCCAAAACACAAAAACTCATCTTTGTTCTGTTGCCTGCAGATTTCTAAGCATGAAATGCGAATTTGATGTGTTTTTTATTTCATTATGGATACTCTGCCTAACCTCATTTTTGAATGGTGTCAGAATACAAAATTTGGAAAGGGAGAATGCAAAACTAATTCAAACCCTGAAAAAATTGAGGCAATTGCCAAGCGAGAAACCTGAATGCTGCTGAGTGAATACACCTGAAAATCCCATTCACACTCGATTTGGATGGAATTCAGAGATGTTCCCTCGGCAAACGTGTGACATTTCATTTCCCAAAACACAAAAACTCATCTTGGTTGTGTTGCCTGTAATTTCTAAACATGAAACGCAATTTTCTTTGTTTTCCAAATCATTATGGATACTCTGCCTAACCTCATTTTTGTATGGTGTCAGAATACAATATTCTGAAAGAAGGCCTTAGAAATGCAAACCGAGAACAAATTGAGGCAATTGCCAAGTAAGAAACCTCAATGCTGCTGAATGAAAACACCTGAAAATCCCATTCACACTCGATTTGGACAGAGTTCAGAGCTGCCATCTCGCAAAACTGTTACATTTCATTTTCCTAAACAGAAACACTCATCTGGTCGTGTTGCCTGTAGATCCAAGTAGGAAACGCCAATTTGCTGTGTTTTTTATATCATTATGGATACTCTGCCTAACCTCATTTTTGAATGGTGTCAGAATAAAAAAATTTGGAAAGGAAGAATGCAAAACTAATTCAAACCCAGAAAAATTGAGGCAAGAGCCAAGCAAGAAGCCTGAATGCTGCTGACTGAATACACCTGAAAATTCCATTCACGATCGATTTGGGGGAATTAGAGCTGACCCCCCACAAAAGGGTTACATTTCATTTTCCAAAAACAAAAACTCATCTTGGTCGTATTGCCTGTAGATTTAAGCATGAAACGCCAATTTGCTGTGTTTTTTATTTCATTATGGAAACTCTGCCTAACCTCATTTTTGTATGGTGTCAGAATACAAAATTTGGAAAGGAAGAAGGCAAAACTAATTCAAACCCAGAATAAATTGAGGCAATTGCCAGTCAATAAACGTTAAAGCAGCTGATTCAATACAACTGAAAATAACATTCACACTCGATTTGGAGGGAATTCTTAGCTGTCCGATCGGCTAAAGAGTTACATTTAATTTTCCAAAACACAAAAACTCATCTTGGTTGTGTTGCCTGTAATTTCTCAGCATGAAACGACAATTTGCTGTGTTTTTTATTTGATTATGGATACTCTGCGAAACCTCATTTTGGTATGGTGTCAGAATACAAAATTTGGAAATGAAGAATGCAAAACTAACTCAAACGCAGAACAAATTTAGGCAATTGCCAAGCGAGAAACATGAATGCTGCTAACTGAATACACCTGAAAATCCGACTCACACTTGATTTGGGGAATTAGAGCTGTCCCCTCTCAAAAGGGTTACATTTCATTTTCCAAAATACAAAAACTCATCTAAGTCGTGTTGCCTGTAGATTTCTAAGCATGAAATGCCAATTTGCTGTGTTTTTCAAATCATTATGGATACTCTGCCTAACCTCATTTTTGAATGGTGTCAGAATACAAGATTTCGAAAGGGAGAAGGGAAAACAAACACAAACCCAGAAGAAATTTAAGAAATTGCCAATCAAGAAACCTGAATGTTGCTGATTGAATACACCTGAAAATCCGATTCACACTCGATTGGAGGGAATTCAGAGCTGTCCCCTCGCAAAAGGGTTACATATCGTTTTCCAAACACAAAAACTCATCTTGGTCATGTTGCCTGTAGATTTCTATGCATGAAACGCCAATTTGCTGTGTTTTTTATTTCATTATGGAAACTCTGCCTAACCTCATTTTTGTATGGTGTCAGATTACAAAATTTGGAAAGGAAGAATGCAAAACTAATTCAAACCCTGGAAAAATTGAGGCAATTGCAAACGAGAAACCTGAATGCTGCTGACTGAATACACCTGAAAATCCCATTCACACTCGATTTGGACGGAATTCAGAGCTGTCCCCTCTGCAAACGTGTTACATTCCATTTCCCAAAACACAAAAACTCATCTTTGTTTTGTTGCCTGTACATTTCTAAGCATGAAATGCCAATGTGCTGTGTTTTTCATTGCATTATGTATACTCTGCCAACCTCATTTTTGAATCGTGTCAGATTACAAAATTTGGAAAGGAAGAATGCAAATCTAGTTCAAACCCTGGAATAATTGAGGCAATTGCCAATCAAGAAACCTAAATTCTGCTGAGTGAATACACCTGAAAATCCCATTCATACTCGACTTGGACGGAATTCAGAGCTGTCCCCTTGCAAAAGGGTTACATATCGTTTTCCAAACACAAAAACTCATCTTGGTCATGTTGCATGTAGATTTCTATGCATGAAACGCCAATTTGCTGTGTTTTTTATTTCATTATGGAAACTCTGCCTAACCTCATTTTTGTATGGTGTCAGATTACAAAATTTGGAAAGGAAGAATGCAAAACTAATTCAAACCCTGGAAAAATTGAGGCAATTGCCAAGCGAGAAACCTGAATGCTGCTGACTGAATACACCTGAAATCCCATTCATACTCGACTTGGACGGAATTCAGAGCTGTTCGCTCCGCATAAGTGTTACATTTCATTTTCCAAACACAGGAACTCATCTTGGTCGTGTTACCTGTAGATTTCTAAGCATGAAACGCCAATGTGCTGTGTTTTTCATTGCATTATGTATACTCTGCCAACCTCATTTTTGAATGGTGTCAGATTACAAAATTTGGAAAGGAAGAATGCAAGACTAGTTCAAACCCTGGAATAATTGAGACAATTGCCAATCAAGAAACCTAAATTCTGCTGAGTGAATACACCTGAAAATCCCATTCATACTCGACTTGGACGGAATTCAGAGCTGTTCGCTCCGCATAAGTGTTACATTTCATTTCCAAAAAACACAAAAACTCATCTTGGTCGTGTTGACTGTAGATTTCTAAGCATGAAACGCCAATTTGCTGTGTTTTTTATTTCATTATGGATACTCTGCCTAATCTTATTTTTGAATGATGTCAGATTACAAAATTTGGAAAGGAAGAAGGCAAAACAAACAGAAACCCGGAAACATTTATGCAATTGAAATCAAGAAACTTAAATGCTGCTGATTGAATACACCTGACAATCCCATCACACTCAATTTGGAGGGAATTCAGAGCTGTCCCCTCGCAAAAGAGTTACATTTCCTTTTCCAAACACAAAAACTCATCTTGGTCATGTTGCCTGTAGATTTAAGCATGAATCGCCAATTTGCTTTGTTTTTTATTTCATTATGGAAACTCTGCCTAACCTCATTATAGTATGGTGTCAAAATACAAAATTTGGGATGGAAGAATGCAAAACTAATCAAGCCCTGAAAAAATTGAGGCAATTGCCAAGCGAGAAACCTGAATGCTGCTGACTGAATACACCTGAAAATCCCATTCACACTCGATTTGGACGGAATTCAGAGCTGTCCCCTCTGCAAACGTGTAACATTTCATTTCCCAAAACACAAAAACTCATCTTTGTTTTGTTGCCTGTACATTTCTAAGCATGAAACGCCAATGTGCTGTGTTTTTTATTTCATTATGGATACTCTGCGTAAACTTATTTTTGAATGATGTCAGATTACAAAATTTGGAAAGGAAGGAGGCAAAACAAACAGAAACCCAGAATAAATTTATGCAATTGAAATCAAGATATGTAATTGCTGCTGATTGAATACACCTGAAAATCCCATTCACACTTGATTTGGAGGGAATTCAGAGCTGTCCCCTCGGTAAAAGTGTTACATTGCATTTCCCAAAACACAAAAACACATGTTGGTCGTGTTGCCTGTAGATTTCCAAGATTGAAATGCCAATTTGCTGTGTTTTTTATTTCATTATGTATCCTCTGCCTAAACCCATTGTTGTATGCTTTCAGAATACAAAATTTGGAAAGGAAGGAGGCAAAACAAACACAAACGCATTATAAATTTAGACAACTTTCAATCAAAAAACCTGAATGCTGCTGACTCAATACACCTGAAAATCCCAATCACTCACGATTTGGAGGGAATTAGAGCTGTCCCCTTGTAAATGAGTTACATTTCATTTTCCAAAACAGAGAAACTCATCTTGGTCGTGTTGCCTGTGGATTTCTAAGCAGGAAACGCCAATTCACTGTGTTTTTTATGTCATTATGGATACTCTGCCTAACCTCTTTTTTGTATGGTGTCATAACACAAAATATGGCAATGAAGAAAGCAAAACAAATACAAACCCCGAATAAATTGAGGCAATTGCCATTCAATAAACGTTAAAGCTGCTGATTCAATACACCTGAAAATAACATTCACACTCGATTTGGAGGGAATTCTTAGCTGTCCAATCGGCAAAAGGGTTACATTTCATTTCCCAAAACACAAAAACTCATCTTTGTTCTGTTGCCTGCAGATTTCTAAGCATGAAATGCGAATTTGATGTGTTTTTTATTTCATTATGGATACTCTGCCTAACCTCATTTTTGAATGGTGTCAGAATACAAAATTTGGAAAGGGAGAATGCAAAACTAATTCAAACCCTGAAAAAATTGAGGCAATTGCCAAGCGAGAAACCTGAATGCTGCTGAGTGAATACACCTGAAAATCCCATTCACACTCGATTTGGATGGAATTCAGAGATGTTCCCTCGGCAAACGTGTGACATTTCATTTCCCAAAACACAAAAACTCATCTTGGTTGTGTTGCCTGTAATTTCTAAACATGAAACGCAATTTTCTTTGTTTTCCAAATCATTATGGATACTCTGCCTAACCTCATTTTTGTATGGTGTCAGAATACAATATTCTGAAAGAAGGCCTTAGAAATGCAAACCGAGAACAAATTGAGGCAATTGCCAAGTAAGAAACCTCAATGCTGCTGAATGAAAACACCTGAAAATCCCATTCACACTCGATTTGGACAGAGTTCAGAGCTGCCATCTCGCAAAACTGTTACATTTCATTTTCCTAAACAGAAACACTCATCTGGTCGTGTTGCCTGTAGATCCAAGTAGGAAACGCCAATTTGCTGTGTTTTTTATATCATTATGGATACTCTGCCTAACCTCATTTTTGAATGGTGTCAGAATAAAAAAATTTGGAAAGGAAGATGGAAAACTAATTCAAACCCAGAAAAATTGAGGCAAGAGCCAAGCAAGAAGCCTGAATGCTGCTGACTGAATACACCTGAAAATTCCATTCACGATCGATTTGGGGGAATTAGAGCTGACCCCCCACAAAAGGGTTACATTTCATTTTCCAAAAACAAAAACTCATCTTGGTCGTATTGCCTGTAGATTTAAGCATGAAACGCCAATTTGCTGTGTTTTTTATTTCATTATGGAAACTCTGCCTAACCTCATTTTTGTATGGTGTCAGAATACAAAATTTGGAAAGGAAGAAGGCAAAACTAATTCAAACCCAGAATAAATTGAGGCAATTGCCAGTCAATAAACGTTAAAGCAGCTGATTCAATACAACTGAAAATAACATTCACACTCGATTTGGAGGGAATTCTTAGCTGTCCGATCGGCTAAAGAGTTACATTTAATTTTCCAAAACACAAAAACTCATCTTGGTTGTGTTGCCTGTAATTTCTCAGCATGAAACGCCAATTTGCTGTGTTTTTTATTTGATTATGGATACTCTGCGAAACCTCATTTTGGTATGGTGTCAGAATACAAAATTTGGAAATGAAGAATGCAAAACTAACTCAAACGCAGAACAAATTTAGGCAATTGCCAAGCGAGAAACATGAATGCTGCTAACTGAATACACCTGAAAATCCGACTCACACTTGATTTGGGGGAATTAGAGCTGTCCCCTCTCAAAAGGGTTACATTTCATTTTCCAAAACACAAAAACTCATCTAAGTCGTGTTGCCTGTAGATTTCTAAGCATGAAATGCCAATTTGCTGTGTTTTTCAAATCATTATGGATACTCTGCCTAACCTCATTTTTGAATGGTGTCAGAATACAAGATTTCGAAAGGGAGAAGGGAAAACAAACACAAACCCAGAAGAAATTTAAGAAATTGCCAATCAAGAAACCTGAATGTTGCTGATTGAATACACCTGAAAATCCGATTCACACTCGATTGGAGGGAATTCAGAGCTGTCCCCTCGCAAAAGGGTTACATATCGTTTTCCAAACACAAAAACTCATCTTGGTCATGTTGCATGTAGATTTCTATGCATGAAACACCAATTTGCTATGTTTTTTATTTCATTATGGAAACTCTGCCTAACCTCATTTTTGTATGGTGTCAGATTACAAAATTTGGAAAGGAAGAATGCAAAACTAATTCAAACCCTGGAAAAATTGAGGCAATTCCCAAGCGAGAAACCTGAATGCTGCTGACTGAATACACCTGAAAATCCCATTCACAGTCGATTTCAAGGGAATTAGAGCTGTCCCCTCTCAAAAGGGTTACATTTCATTTTCCAAACACAGGAACTCATCTTGGTCGTGTTACCTGTAGATTTCTAAGCATGAAACGCCAATGTGCTGTGTTTTTCATTGCATTATGTATACTCTGCCAACCTCATTTTTGAATGGTGTCAGATTACAAAATTTGGAAAGGAAGAATGCAAAACTAGTTCAAACCCTGGAATAATTGAGGCAATTGCCAATCAAGAAACCTAAATTCTGCTGAGTGAATACACCTGAAATCCCATTCATACTCGACTTGGACGGAATTCAGAGCTGTTCGCTCCGCATAAGTGTTACATTTCATTTCCCAAAACACAAAAACTCATCTTGGTCGTGTTGACTGTAGATTTCTAAGCATGAAACGCCAATGTGCTGTGTTTTTTATTTCATTATGGATACTCTGCGTAAACTTATTTTTGAATGATGTCAGATTACAAAATTTGGAAAGGAAGAAGGCAAAACAAACAGAAACCCGGAAACATTTATGCAATTGAAATCAAGAAATGTAATTGCTGCTGATTGAATACACCTGAAAATCCCATTCACACTTGATTTGGAGGGAATTCAGAGCTGTCCCCTCGGTAAAAGTGTTACATTGCATTTCCCAAAACACAAAAACACATGTTGGTCGTGTTGCCTGTAGATTTCCAAGATTGAAATGCCAATTTGCTGTGTTTTTTATTTCATTATGTATCCTCTGCCTAAACCCATTGTTGTATGCTTTCAGAATACAAAATTTGGAAAGGAAGGAGGCAAAACAAACACAAACGCATTATAAATTTAGACAACTTTCAATCAAAAAACCTGAATGCTGCTGACTCAATACACCTGAAAATCCCAATCACTCACGATTTGGAGGGAATTAGAGCTGTCCCCTTGTAAATGAGTTACATTTCATTTTCCAAAACAGAGAAACTCATCTTGGTCGTGTTGCCTGTGGATTTCTAAGCAGGAAACGCCAATTCACTGTGTTTTTTATGTCATTATGGATACTCTGCCTAACCTCTTTTTTGTATGGTGTCATAACACAAAATATGGCAATGAAGAAAGCAAAACAAATACAAACCCAGAATAAATTGAGGCAATTGCCATTCAATAAACGTTAAAGCTGCTGATTCAATACACCTGAAAATAACATTCACACTCGATTTGGAGGGAATTCTTAGCTGTCCAATCGGCAAAAGGGTTACATTTCATTTCCCAAAACACAAAAACTCATCTTTGTTCTGTTGCCTGCAGATTTCTAAGCATGAAATGCGAATTTGATGTGTTTTTTATTTCATTATGGATACTCTGCCTAACCTCATTTTTGAATGGTGTCAGAATACAAAATTTGGAAAGGGAGAATGCAAAACTAATTCAAACCCTGAAAAAATTGAGGCAATTGCCAAGCGAGAAACCTGAATGCTGCTGAGTGAATACACCTGAAAATCCCATTCACACTCGATTTGGATGGAATTCAGAGATGTTCCCTCGGCAAACGTGTGACATTTCATTTCCCAAAACACAAAAACTCATCTTGGTTGTGTTGCCTGTAATTTCTAAACATGAAACGCAATTTTCTTTGTTTTCCAAATCATTATGGATACTCTGCCTAACCTCATTTTTGTATGGTGTCAGAATACAATATTCTGAAAGAAGGCCTTAGAAATGCAAACCGAGAACAAATTGAGGCAATTGCCAAGTAAGAAACCTCAATGCTGCTGAATGAAAACACCTGAAAATCCCATTCACACTCGATTTGGACAGAGTTCAGAGCTGCCATCTCGCAAAACTGTTACATTTCATTTTCCTAAACAGAAACACTCATCTGGTCGTGTTGCCTGTAGATCCAAGTAGGAAACGCCAATTTGCTGTGTTTTTTATATCATTATGGATACTCTGCCTAACCTCATTTTTGAATGGTGTCAGAATAAAAAAATTTGGAAAGGAAGAATGCAAAACTAATTCAAACCCAGAAAAATTGAGGCAAGAGCCAAGCAAGAAGCCTGAATGCTGCTGACTGAATACACCTGAAAATTCCATTCACGATCGATTTGGGGGAATTAGAGCTGACCCCCCACAAAAGGGTTACATTTCATTTTCCAAAAACAAAAACTCATCTTGGTCGTATTGCCTGTAGATTTAAGCATGAAACGCCAATTTGCTGTGTTTTTTATTTCATTATGGAAACTCTGCCTAACCTCATTTTTGTATGGTGTCAGAATACAAAATTTGGAAAGGAAGAAGGCAAAACTAATTCAAACCCAGAATAAATTGAGGCAATTGCCAGTCAATAAACGTTAAAGCAGCTGATTCAATACAACTGAAAATAACATTCACACTCGATTTGGAGGGAATTCTTAGCTGTCCGATCGGCTAAAGAGTTACATTTAATTTTCCAAAACACAAAAACTCATCTTGGTTGTGTTGCCTGTAATTTCTCAGCATGAAACGCCAATTTGCTGTGTTTTTTATTTGATTATGGATACTCTGCGAAAACTCATTTTGGTATGGTGTCAGAATACAAAATTTGGAAATGAAGAATGCAAAACTAACTCAAACGCAGAACAAATTTAGGCAATTGCCAAGCGAGAAACATGAATGCTGCTAACTGAATACACCTGAAAATCCGACTCACACTTGATTTGGGGGAATTAGAGCTGTCCCCTCTCAAAAGGGTTACATTTCATTTTCCAAAACACAAAAACTCATCTAAGTCGTGTTGCCTGTAGATTTCTAAGCATGAAATGCCAATTTGCTGTGTTTTTCAAATCATTATGGATACTCTGCCTAACCTCATTTTTGAATGGTGTCAGAATACAAGATTTCGAAAGGGAGAAGGGAAAACAAACACAAACCCAGAAGAAATTTAAGAAATTGCCAATCAAGAAACCTGAATGTTGCTGATTGAATACACCTGAAAATCCGATTCACACTCGATTGGAGGGAATTCAGAGCTGTCCCCTCGCAAAAGGGTTACATATCGTTTTCCAAACACAAAAACTCATCTTGGTCATGTTGCATGTAGATTTCTATGCATGAAACACCAATTTGCTATGTTTTTTATTTCATTATGGAAACTCTGCCTAACCTCATTTTTGTATGGTGTCAGATTACAAAATTTGGAAAGGAAGAATGCAAAACTAATTCAAACCCTGGAAAAATTGAGGCAATTCCCAAGCGAGAAACCTGAATGCTGCTGACTGAATACACCTGAAAATCCCATTCACAGTCGATTTCAAGGGAATTAGAGCTGTCCCCTCTCAAAAGGGTTACATTTCATTTTCCAAACACAGGAACTCATCTTGGTCGTGTTACCTGTAGATTTCTAAGCATGAAACGCCAATGTGCTGTGTTTTTCATTGCATTATGTATACTCTGCCAACCTCATTTTTGAATGGTGTCAGATTACAAAATTTGGAAAGGAAGAATGCAAAACTAGTTCAAACCCTGGAATAATTGAGGCAATTGCCAATCAAGAAACCTAAATTCTGCTGAGTGAATACACCTGAAATCCCATTCATACTCGACTTGGACGGAATTCAGAGCTGTTCGCTCCGCATAAGTGTTACATTTCATTTCCCAAAACACAAAAACTCATCTTGGTCGTGTTGACTGTAGATTTCTAAGCATGAAACGCCAATGTGCTGTGTTTTTTATTTCATTATGGATACTCTGCGTAAACTTATTTTTGAATGATGTCAGATTACAAAATTTGGAAAGGAAGAAGGCAAAACAAACAGAAACCCGGAAACATTTATGCAATTGAAATCAAGAAATGTAATTGCTGCTGATTGAATACACCTGAAAATCCCATTCACACTTGATTTGGAGGGAATTCAGAGCTGTCCCCTCGGTAAAAGTGTTACATTGCATTTCCCAAAACACAAAAACACATGTTGGTCGTGTTGCCTGTAGATTTCCAAGATTGAAATGCCAATTTGCTGTGTTTTTTATTTCATTATGTATCCTCTGCCTAAACCCATTGTTGTATGCTTTCAGAATACAAAATTTGGAAAGGAAGGAGGCAAAACAAACACAAACGCATTATAAATTTAGACAACTTTCAATCAAAAAACCTGAATGCTGCTGACTCAATACACCTGAAAATCCCAATCACTCACGATTTGGAGGGAATTAGAGCTGTCCCCTTGTAAATGAGTTACATTTCATTTTCCAAAACAGAGAAACTCATCTTGGTCGTGTTGCCTGTGGATTTCTAAGCAGGAAACGCCAATTCACTGTGTTTTTTATGTCATTATGGATACTCTGCCTAACCTCTTTTTTGTATGGTGTCATAACACAAAATATGGCAATGAAGAAAGCAAAACAAATACAAACCCAGAATAAATTGAGGCAATTGCCATTCAATAAACGTTAAAGCTGCTGATTCAATACACCTGAAAATAACATTCACACTCGATTTGGAGGGAATTCTTAGCTGTCCAATCGGCAAAAGGGTTACATTTCATTTCCCAAAACACAAAAACTCATCTTTGTTCTGTTGCCTGCAGATTTCTAAGCATGAAATGCGAATTTGATGTGTTTTTTATTTCATTATGGATACTCTGCCTAACCTCATTTTTGAATGGTGTCAGAATACAAAATTTGGAAAGGGAGAATGCAAAACTAATTCAAACCCTGAAAAAATTGAGGCAATTGCCAAGCGAGAAACCTGAATGCTGCTGAGTGAATACACCTGAAAATCCCATTCACACTCGATTTGGATGGAATTCAGAGATGTTCCCTCGGCAAACGTGTGACATTTCATTTCCCAAAACACAAAAACTCATCTTGGTTGTGTTGCCTGTAATTTCTAAACATGAAACGCAATTTTCTTTGTTTTCCAAATCATTATGGATACTCTGCCTAACCTCATTTTTGTATGGTGTCAGAATACAATATTCTGAAAGAAGGCCTTAGAAATGCAAACCGAGAACAAATTGAGGCAATTGCCAAGTAAGAAACCTCAATGCTGCTGAATGAAAACACCTGAAAATCCCATTCACACTCGATTTGGACAGAGTTCAGAGCTGCCATCTCGCAAAACTGTTACATTTCATTTTCCTAAACAGAAACACTCATCTGGTCGTGTTGCCTGTAGATCCAAGTAGGAAACGCCAATTTGCTGTGTTTTTTATATCATTATGGATACTCTGCCTAACCTCATTTTTGAATGGTGTCAGAATAAAAAAATTTGGAAAGGAAGAATGCAAAACTAATTCAAACCCAGAAAAATTGAGGCAAGAGCCAAGCAAGAAGCCTGAATGCTGCTGACTGAATACACCTGAAAATTCCATTCACGATCGATTTGGGGGAATTAGAGCTGACCCCCCACAAAAGGGTTACATTTCATTTTCCAAAAACAAAAACTCATCTTGGTCGTATTGCCTGTAGATTTAAGCATGAAACGCCAATTTGCTGTGTTTTTTATTTCATTATGGAAACTCTGCCTAACCTCATTTTTGTATGGTGTCAGAATACAAAATTTGGAAAGGAAGAAGGCAAAACTAATTCAAACCCAGAATAAATTGAGGCAATTGCCAGTCAATAAACGTTAAAGCAGCTGATTCAATACAACTGAAAATAACATTCACACTCGATTTGGAGGGAATTCTTAGCTGTCCGATCGGCTAAAGAGTTACATTTAATTTTCCAAAACACAAAAACTCATCTTGGTTGTGTTGCCTGTAATTTCTCAGCATGAAACGCCAATTTGCTGTGTTTTTTATTTGATTATGGATACTCTGCGAAACCTCATTTTGGTATGGTGTCAGAATACAAAATTTGGAAATGAAGAATGCAAAACTAACTCAAACGCAGAACAAATTTAGGCAATTGCCAAGCGAGAAACATGAATGCTGCTAACTGAATACACCTGAAAATCCGACTCACACTTGATTTGGGGGAATTAGAGCTGTCCCCTCTCAAAAGGGTTACATTTCATTTTCCAAAACACAAAAACTCATCTAAGTCGTGTTGCCTGTAGATTTCTAAGCATGAAATGCCAATTTGCTGTGTTTTTCAAATCATTATGGATACTCTGCCTAACCTCATTTTTGAATGGTGTCAGAATACAAGATTTCGAAAGGGAGAAGGGAAAACAAACACAAACCCAGAAGAAATTTAAGAAATTGCCAATCAAGAAACCTGAATGTTGCTGATTGAATACACCTGAAAATCCGATTCACACTCGATTGGAGGGAATTCAGAGCTGTCCCCTCGCAAAAGGGTTACATATCGTTTTCCAAACACAAAAACTCATCTTGGTCATGTTGCATGTAGATTTCTATGCATGAAACACCAATTTGCTATGTTTTTTATTTCATTATGGAAACTCTGCCTAACCTCATTTTTGTATGGTGTCAGATTACAAAATTTGGAAAGGAAGAATGCAAAACTAATTCAAACCCTGGAAAAATTGAGGCAATTCCCAAGCGAGAAACCTGAATGCTGCTGACTGAATACACCTGAAAATCCCATTCACAGTCGATTTCAAGGGAATTAGAGCTGTCCCCTCTCAAAAGGGTTACATTTCATTTTCCAAACACAGGAACTCATCTTGGTCGTGTTACCTGTAGATTTCTAAGCATGAAACGCCAATGTGCTGTGTTTTTCATTGCATTATGTATACTCTGCCAACCTCATTTTTGAATGGTGTCAGATTACAAAATTTGGAAAGGAAGAATGCAAAACTAGTTCAAACCCTGGAATAATTGAGGCAATTGCCAATCAAGAAACCTAAATTCTGCTGAGTGAATACACCTGAAATCCCATTCATACTCGACTTGGACGGAATTCAGAGCTGTTCGCTCCGCATAAGTGTTACATTTCATTTCCCAAAACACAAAAACTCATCTTGGTCGTGTTGACTGTAGATTTCTAAGCATGAAACGCCAATGTGCTGTGTTTTTTATTTCATTATGGATACTCTGCGTAAACTTATTTTTGAATGATGTCAGATTACAAAATTTGGAAAGGAAGAAGGCAAAACAAACAGAAACCCGGAAACATTTATGCAATTGAAATCAAGAAACTTAAATGCTGCTGATTGAATACACCTGACAATCCCATCACACTCAATTTGGAGGGAATTCAGAGCTGTCCCCTCGCAAAAGAGTTACTTTCCCTTTTCCAAACACAAAAACTCATCTTGGTCGTGTTGCCTGTAGATTTAAGCATGAATCGCCAATTTGCTTTGTTTTTTATTTCATTATGGAAACTCTGCCTAACCTCATTATAGTATGGTGTCAAAATACAAAATTTGGGATGGAAGAATGCAAAACTAATCAAGCCCTGAAAAAATTGAGGCAATTGCCAAGCGAGAAACCTGAATGCTGCTGAGTGAATACACCTGAAAATCCCATTCACACTCGATTTGGACGGAATTCAGAGCTGTCCCCTCTGCAAACGTGTTACATTTCATTTCCCAAAACACAAAAACTCATCTTTGTTTTGTTGCCTGTACATTTCTAAGCATGAAACGCCAATGTGCTGTGTTTTTTATTTCATTATGGATACTCTGCGTAAACTTATTTTTGAATGATGTCAGATTACAAAATTTGGAAAGGAAGGAGGCAAAACAAACAGAAACCCAGAATAAATTTATGCAATTGAAATCAAGAAATGTAATTGCTGCTGATTGAATACACCTGAAAATCCCATTCACACTTGATTTGGAGGGAATTCAGAGCTGTCCCCTCGGTAAAAGTGTTACATTGCATTTCCCAAAACACAAAAACACATGTTGGTCGTGTTGCCTGTAGATTTCCAAGATTGAAATGCCAATTTGCTGTGTTTTTTATTTCATTATGTATCCTCTGCCTAAACCCATTGTTGTATGCTTTCAGAATACAAAATTTGGAAAGGAAGGAGGCAAAACAAACACAAATGCATTATAAATTTAGACAATTTTCAATCAAAAATCCTGAATGCTGCTGACTCAATACACCTGAAAATCCCAATCACTCATGATTTGGAGGGAATTAGAGCTGTCCCCTTGCAAATGGGTTACATTTCAATTTCCAAAACAGAGAAACTCATCTTGGTCGTGTTGCCTGTGGATTTCTAAGCAGGAAACGCCAATTCACTGTGTTTTTTATGTCATTATGGATACTCTGCCTAACCTCTTTTTTGTATGGTGTCATAACACAAAATATGGCAATGAAGAAAGCAAAACAAATTCAAACCCAGAATAAATTGAGGCAATTGCCATTCAATAAACGTTAAAGCTGCTGATTCAATACACCTGAAAATAACATTCACACTCGATTTGGAGGGAATTCTTAGCTGTCCAATCGGCAAAAGGGTTACATTTCATTTCCCAAAACACAAAAACTCATCTTTGTTCTGTTGCCTGCAGATTTCTAAGCATGAAATGCGAATTTGATGTGTTTTTTATTTCATTATGGATACTCTGCCTAACCTCATTTTTGAATGGTGTCAGAATACAAAATTTGGAAAGGGAGAATGCAAAACTAATTCAAACCCTGAAAAAATTGAGGCAATTGCCAAGCGAGAAACCTGAATGCTGCTGAGTGAATACACCTGAAAATCCCATTCACACTCGATTTGGATGGAATTCAGAGATGTTCCCTCGGCAAACGTGTGACATTTCATTTCCCAAAACACAAAAACTCATCTTGGTTGTGTTGCCTGTAATTTCTAAACATGAAACGCAATTTGCTTTGTTTTCCAAATCATTATGGATACTCTGCCTAACCTCATTTTTGTATGGTGTCAGAATACAATATTCTGAAAGAAGGCCTTAGAAATGCAAACCGAGAACAAATTGAGGCAATTGCCAAGCAAGAAACCTAAATGCTGCTGAATGAAAACACCTGAAAATCCCATTCACACTCGATTTGGACAGAGTTCAGAGCTGCCATCTCGCAAAACTGTTACATTTCATTTTCCTAAACAGAAACACTCATCTGGTCGTGTTGCCTGTAGATCCAAGTAGGAAACGCCAATTTGCTGTGTTTTTTATATCATTATGGATACTCTGCCTAACCTCATTTTTGAATGGTGTCAGAATAAAAAAATTTGGAAAGGAAGAATGCAAAACTAATTCAAACCCAGAAAAATTGAGGCAAGAGCCAAGCAAGAAGCCTGAATGCTGCTGACTGAATACACCTGAAAATTCCATTCACGATCGATTTGGGGGAATTAGAGCTGACCCCCCACAAAAGGGTTACATTTCATTTTCCAAAAACAAAAACTCATCTTGGTCGTATTGCCTGTAGATTTAAGCATGAAACGCCAATTTGCTGTGTTTTTTATTTCATTATGGAAACTCTGCCTAACCTCATTTTTGTATGGTGTCAGAATACAAAATTTGGAAAGGAAGAAGGCAAAACTAATTCAAACCCAGAATAAATTGAGGCAATTGCCAGTCAATAAACGTTAAAGCAGCTGATTCAATACAACTGAAAATAACATTCACACTCGATTTGGAGGGAATTCTTAGCTGTCCGATCGGCTAAAGAGTTACATTTAATTTTCCAAAACACAAAAACTCATCTTGGTTGTGTTGCCTGTAATTTCTCAGCATGAAACGCCAATTTGCTGTGTTTTTTATTTGATTATGGATACTCTGCGAAACCTCATTTTGGTATGGTGTCAGAATACAAAATTTGGAAATGAAGAATGCAAAACTAACTCAAACGCAGAACAAATTTAGGCAATTGCCAAGCGAGAAACATGAATGCTGCTAACTGAATACACCTGAAAATCCGACTCACACTTGATTTGGGGGAATTAGAGCTGTCCCCTCTCAAAAGGGTTACATTTCATTTTCCAAAACACAAAAACTCATCTAAGTCGTGTTGCCTGTAGATTTCTAAGCATGAAATGCCAATTTGCTGTGTTTTTCAAATCATTATGGATACTCTGCCTAACCTCATTTTTGAATGGTGTCAGAATACAAGATTTCGAAAGGGAGAAGGGAAAACAAACACAAACCCAGAAGAAATTTAAGAAATTGCCAATCAAGAAACCTGAATGTTGCTGATTGAATACACCTGAAAATCCGATTCACACTCGATTGGAGGGAATTCAGAGCTGTCCCCTCGCAAAAGGGTTACATATCGTTTTCCAAACACAAAAACTCATCTTGGTCATGTTGCCTGTAGATTTCTATGCATGAAACGCCAATTTGCTGTGTTTTTTATTTCATTATGGAAACTCTGCCTAACCTCATTTTTGTATGGTGTCAGATTACAAAATTTGGAAAGGAAGAATGCAAAACTAATTCAAACCCTGGAAAAATTGAGGCAATTGCAAACGAGAAACCTGAATGCTGCTGACTGAATACACCTGAAAATCCCATTCACACTCGATTTGGACGGAATTCAGAGCTGTCCCCTCTGCAAACGTGTTACATTCCATTTCCCAAAACACAAAAACTCATCTTTGTTTTGTTGCCTGTACATTTCTAAGCATGAAATGCCAATGTGCTGTGTTTTTCATTGCATTATGTATACTCTGCCAACCTCATTTTTGAATCGTGTCAGATTACAAAATTTGGAAAGGAAGAATGCAAATCTAGTTCAAACCCTGGAATAATTGAGGCAATTGCCAATCAAGAAACCTAAATTCTGCTGAGTGAATACACCTGAAAATCCCATTCATACTCGACTTGGACAGAATTCAGAGCTGTCCCCTCGCAAAAGGGTTACATATCGTTTTCCAAACACAAAAACTCATCTTGGTCATGTTGCATGTAGATTTCTATGCATGAAACGCCAATTTGCTGTGTTTTTTATTTCATTATGGAAACTCTGCCTAACCTCATTTTTGTATGGTGTCAGATTACAAAATTTGGAAAGGAAGAATGCAAAACTAATTCAAACCCTGGAAAAATTGAGGCAATTCCCAAGCGAGAAACCTGAATGCTGCTGACTGAATACACCTGAAATCCCATTCATACTCGACTTGGACGGAATTCAGAGCTGTTCGCTCCGCATAAGTGTTACATTTCATTTTCCAAACACAGGAACTCATCTTGGTCGTGTTACCTGTAGATTTCTAAGCATGAAACGCCAATGTGCTGTGTTTTTCATTGCATTATGTATACTCTGCCAACCTCATTTTTGAATGGTGTCAGATTACAAAATTTGGAAAGGAAGAATGCAAGACTAGTTCAAACCCTGGAATAATTGAGACAATTGCCAATCAAGAAACCTAAATTATGCTGAGTGAATACACCTGAAAATCCCATTCATACTCGACTTGGACGGAATTCAGAGCTGTTCGCTCCGCATAAGTGTTACATTTCATTTCCAAAAAACACAAAAACTCATCTTGGTCGTGTTGACTGTAGATTTCTAAGCATGAAACGCCAATTTGCTGTGTTTTTTATTTCATTATGGATACTCTGCCTAATCTTATTTTTGAATGATGTCAGATTACAAAATTTGGAAAGGAAGAAGGCAAAACAAACAGAAACCCGGAAACATTTATGCAATTGAAATCAAGAAACTTAAATGCTGCTGATTGAATACACCTGACAATCCCATCACACTCAATTTGGAGGGAATTCAGAGCTGTCCCCTCGCAAAAGAGTTACATTTCCTTTTCCAAACACAAAAACTCATCTTGGTCATGTTGCCTGTAGATTTAAGCATGAATCGCCAATTTGCTTTGTTTTTTATTTCATTATGGAAACTCTGCCTAACCTCATTATAGTATGGTGTCAAAATACAAAATTTGGGATGGAAGAATGCAAAACTAATCAAGCCCTGAAAAAATTGAGGCAATTGCCAAGCGAGAAACCTGAATGCTGCTGACTGAATACACCTGAAAATCCCATTCACACTCGATTTGGACGGAATTCAGAGCTGTCCCCTCTGCAAACGTGTAACATTTCATTTCCCAAAACACAAAAACTCATCTTTGTTTTGTTGCCTGTACATTTCTAAGCATGAAACGCCAATGTGCTGTGTTTTTTATTTCATTATGGATACTCTGCGTAAACTTATTTTTGAATGATGTCAGATTACAAAATTTGGAAAGGAAGGAGGCAAAACAAACAGAAACCCAGAATAAATTTATGCAATTGAAATCAAGAAATGTAATTGCTGCTGATTGAATACACCTGAAAATCCCATTCACACTTGATTTGGAGGGAATTCAGAGCTGTCCCCTCGGTAAAAGTGTTACATTGCATTTCCCAAAACACAAAAACACATGTTGGTCGTGTTGCCTGTAGATTTCCAAGATTGAAATGCCAATTTGCTGTGTTTTTTATTTCATTATGTATCCTCTGCCTAAACCCATTGTTGTATGCTTTCAGAATACAAAATTTGGAAAGGAAGGAGGCAAAACAAACACAAACGCATTATAAATTTAGACAACTTTCAATCAAAAAACCTGAATGCTGCTGACTCAATACACCTGAAAATCCCAATCACTCACGATTTGGAGGGAATTAGAGCTGTCCCCTTGTAAATGAGTTACATTTCATTTTCCAAAACAGAGAAACTCATCTTGGTCGTGTTGCCTGTGGATTTCTAAGCAGGAAACGCCAATTCACTGTGTTTTTTATGTCATTATGGATACTCTGCCTAACCTCTTTTTTGTATGGTGTCATAACACAAAATATGGCAATGAAGAAAGCAAAACAAATACAAACCCAGAATAAATTGAGGCAATTGCCATTCAATAAACGTTAAAGCTGCTGATTCAATACACCTGAAAATAACATTCACACTCGATTTGGAGGGAATTCTTAGCTGTCCAATCGGCAAAAGGGTTACATTTCATTTCCCAAAACACAAAAACTCATCTTTGTTCTGTTGCCTGCAGATTTCTAAGCATGAAATGCGAATTTGATGTGTTTTTTATTTCATTATGGATACTCTGCCTAACCTCATTTTTGAATGGTGTCAGAATACAAAAATTGGAAAGGGAGAATGCAAAACTAATTCAAACCCTGAAAAAATTGAGGCAATTGCCAAGCGAGAAACCTGAATGCTGCTGAGTGAATACACCTGAAAATCCCATTCACACTCGATTTGGATGGAATTCAGAGATGTTCCCTCGGCAAACGTGTGACATTTCATTTCCCAAAACACAAAAACTCATCTTGGTTGTGTTGCCTGTAATTTCTAAACATGAAACGCAATTTTCTTTGTTTTCCAAATCATTATGGATACTCTGCCTAACCTCATTTTTGTATGGTGTCAGAATACAATATTCTGAAAGAAGGCCTTAGAAATGCAAACCGAGAACAAATTGAGGCAATTGCCAAGTAAGAAACCTCAATGCTGCTGAATGAAAACACCTGAAAATCCCATTCACACTCGATTTGGACAGAGTTCAGAGCTGCCATCTCGCAAAACTGTTACATTTCATTTTCCTAAACAGAAACACTCATCTGGTCGTGTTGCCTGTAGATCCAAGTAGGAAACGCCAATTTGCTGTGTTTTTTATATCATTATGGATACTCTGCCTAACCTCATTTTTGAATGGTGTCAGAATAAAAAAATTTGGAAAGGAAGAATGCAAAACTAATTCAAACCCAGAAAAATTGAGGCAAGAGCCAAGCAAGAAGCCTGAATGCTGCTGACTGAATACACCTGAAAATTCCATTCACGATCGATTTGGGGGAATTAGAGCTGACCCCCCACAAAAGGGTTACATTTCATTTTCCAAAAACAAAAACTCATCTTGGTCGTATTGCCTGTAGATTTAAGCATGAAACGCCAATTTGCTGTGTTTTTTATTTCATTATGGAAACTCTGCCTAACCTCATTTTTGTATGGTGTCAGAATACAAAATTTGGAAAGGAAGAAGGCAAAACTAATTCAAACCCAGAATAAATTGAGGCAATTGCCAGTCAATAAACGTTAAAGCAGCTGATTCAATACAACTGAAAATAACATTCACACTCGATTTGGAGGGAATTCTTAGCTGTCCGATCGGCTAAAGAGTTACATTTAATTTTCCAAAACACAAAAACTCATCTTGGTTGTGTTGCCTGTAATTTCTCAGCATGAAACGCCAATTTGCTGTGTTTTTTATTTGATTATGGATACTCTGCGAAACCTCATTTTGGTATGGTGTCAGAATACAAAATTTGGAAATGAAGAATGCAAAACTAACTCAAACGCAGAACAAATTTAGGCAATTGCCAAGCGAGAAACATGAATGCTGCTAACTGAATACACCTGAAAATCCGACTCACACTTGATTTGGGGGAATTAGAGCTGTCCCCTCTCAAAAGGGTTACATTTCATTTTCCAAAACACAAAAACTCATCTAAGTCGTGTTGCCTGTAGATTTCTAAGCATGAAATGCCAATTTGCTGTGTTTTTCAAATCATTATGGATACTCTGCCTAACCTCATTTTTGAATGGTGTCAGAATACAAGATTTCGAAAGGGAGAAGGGAAAACAAACACAAACCCAGAAGAAATTTAAGAAATTGCCAATCAAGAAACCTGAATGTTGCTGATTGAATACACCTGAAAATCCGATTCACACTCGATTGGAGGGAATTCAGAGCTGTCCCCTCGCAAAAGGGTTACATATCGTTTTCCAAACACAAAAACTCATCTTGGTCATGTTGCATGTAGATTTCTATGCATGAAACACCAATTTGCTATGTTTTTTATTTCATTATGGAAACTCTGCCTAACCTCATTTTTGTATGGTGTCAGATTACAAAATTTGGAAAGGAAGAATGCAAAACTAATTCAAACCCTGGAAAAATTGAGGCAATTGCCAAGCGAGAAACCTGAATGCTGCTGACTGAATACACCTGAAAATCCCATTCACAGTCGATTTCAAGGGAATTAGAGCTGTCCCCTCTCAAAAGGGTTACATTTCATTTTCCAAACACAGGAACTCATCTTGGTCGTGTTACCTGTAGATTTCTAAGCATGAAACGCCAATGTGCTGTGTTTTTCATTGCATTATGTATACTCTGCCAACCTCATTTTTGAATGGTGTCAGATTACAAAATTTGGAAAGGAAGAATGCAAAACTAGTTCAAACCCTGGAATAATTGAGGCAATTGCCAATCAAGAAACCTAAATTCTGCTGAGTGAATACACCTGAAATCCCATTCATACTCGACTTGGACGGAATTCAGAGCTGTTCGCTCCGCATAAGTGTTACATTTCATTTCCCAAAACACAAAAACTCATCTTGGTCGTGTTGACTGTAGATTTCTAAGCATGAAACGCCAATGTGCTGTGTTTTTTATTTCATTATGGATACTCTGCGTAAACTTATTTTTGAATGATGTCAGATTACAAAATTTGGAAAGGAAGAAGGCAAAACAAACAGAAACCCGGAAACATTTATGCAATTGAAATCAAGAAACTTAAATGCTGCTGATTGAATACACCTGACAATCCCATCACACTCAATTTGGAGGGAATTCAGAGCTGTCCCCTCGCAAAAGAGTTACTTTCCCTTTTCCAAACACAAAAACTCATCTTGGTCGTGTTGCCTGTAGATTTAAGCATGAATCGCCAATTTGCTTTGTTTTTTATTTCATTATGGAAACTCTGCCTAACCTCATTATAGTATGGTGTCAAAATACAAAATTTGGGATGGAAGAATGCAAAACTAATCAAGCCCTGAAAAAATTGAGGCAATTGCCAAGCGAGAAACCTGAATGCTGCTGACTGAATACACCTGAAAATCCCATTCACACTCGATTTGGACGGAATTCAGAGCTGTCCCCTCTGCAAACGTGTTACATTTCATTTCCCAAAACACAAAAACTCATCTTTGTTTTGTTGCCTGTACATTTCTAAGCATGAAACGCCAATGTGCTGTGTTTTTTATTTCATTATGGATACTCTGCGTAAACTTATTTTTGAATGATGTCAGATTACAAAATTTGGAAAGGAAGGAGGCAAAACAAACAGAAACCCAGAATAAATTTATGCAATTGAAATCAAGAAATGTAATTGCTGCTGATTGAATACACCTGAAAATCCCATTCACACTTGATTTGGAGGGAATTCAGAGCTGTCCCCTCGGTAAAAGTGTTACATTGCATTTCCCAAAACACAAAAACACATGTTGGTCGTGTTGCCTGTAGATTTCCAAGATTGAAATGCCAATTTGCTGTGTTTTTTATTTCATTATGTATCCTCTGCCTTAACCCATTGTTGTATGCTTTCAGAATACAAAATTTGGAAAGGAAGGAGGCAAAACAAACACAAATGCATTATAAATTTAGACAACTTTCAATCAAAAATCCTGAATGCTGCTGACTCAATACACCTGAAAATCCCAATCACTCATGATTTGGAGGGAATTAGAGCTGTCCCCTTGCAAATGGGTTACATTTCAATTTCCAAAACAGAGAAACTCATCTTGGTCGTGTTGCCTGTGGATTTCTAAGCAGGAAACGCCAATTCACTGTGTTTTTTATGTCATTATGGATACTCTGCCTAACCTCTTTTTTGTATGGTGTCATAACACAAAATATGGCAATGAAGAAAGCAAAACAAATTCAAACCCAGAATAAATTGAGGCAATTGCCATTCAATAAACGTTAAAGCTGCTGATTCAATACACCTGAAAATAACATTCACACTCGATTTGGAGGGAATTCTTAGCTGTCCAATCGGCAAAAGGGTTACATTTCATTTCCCAAAACACAAAAACTCATCTTTGTTCTGTTGCCTGCAGATTTCTAAGCATGAAATGCGAATTTGATGTGTTTTTTATTTCATTATGGATACTCTGCCTAACCTCATTTTTGAATGGTGTCAGAATACAAAATTTGGAAAGGCAGAATGCAAAACTAATTCAAACCCTGAAAAAATTGAGGCACTTGCCAAGCGAGAAACCTGAATGCTGCTGAGTGAATACACCTGAAAATCCCAATCACACTCGATTTGGATGGAATTCAGAGATGTTCCCTCCGCAAAAGTGTGACATTTCATTTCCCAAAACACAAAAACTCATCTTGGTTGTGTTGCCTGTAATTTCTAAACATGAAACGCAATTTGCTTTGTTTTCCAAATCATTATGGATACTCTGCCTAACCTCATTTTTGAAAGGTGTCAGAATACAAAATTTGGAAAGGAAGTATGCAAAACTAATTCAAACCCTGGAAAATTGGGGCAATTGCCAAGCAAGAAACCTAAATGCTGCTGAATGAAAACACCTGAAAATCCCATTCACACTCGATTTGGACAGAGTTCAGAGCTGCCATCTCGCAAAACTGTTACATTTCATTTTCCTAAACAGAAACACTCATCTGGTCGTGTTGCCTGTAGATCCAAGTAGGAAACGCCAATTTGCTGTGTTTTTTATATCATTATGGATACTCTGCCTAACCTCATTTTTGAATGGTGTCAGAATAAAAAAATTTGGAAAGGAAGAATGCAAAACTAATTCAAACCCAGAAAAATTGAGGCAAGAGCCAAGCAAGAAGCCTGAATGCTGCTGACTGAATACACCTGAAAATTCCATTCACGATCGATTTGGGGGAATTAGAGCTGACCCCCCACAAAAGGGTTACATTTCATTTTCCAAAAACAAAAACTCATCTTGGTCGTATTGCCTGTAGATTTAAGCATGAAACGCCAATTTGCTGTGTTTTTTAGTTGATTATGGATACTCTGCGAAACCTCATTTTGGTATGGTGTCAGAATACAAAATTTGGAAATGAAGAATGCAAAACTAACTCAAACGCAGAACAAATTTAGGCAATTGCCAAGCGAGAAACATGAATGCTGCTAACTGAATACACCTGAAAATCCGACTCACACTTGATTTGGGGGAATTAGAGCTGTCCCCTCTCAAAAGGGTTACATTTCATTTTCCAAAACACAAAAACTCATCTAAGTCGTGTTGCCTGTAGATTTCTAAGCATGAAATGCCAATTTGCTGTGTTTTTCAAATCATTATGGATACTCTGCCTAACCTCATTTTTGAATGGTGTCAGAATACAAGATTTCGAAAGGGAGAAGGGAAAACAAACACAAACCCAGAAGAAATTTAAGAAATTGCCAATCAAGAAACCTGAATGTTGCTGATTGAATACACCTGAAAATCCGATTCACACTCGATTGGAGGGAATTCAGAGCTGTCCCCTCGCAAAAGGGTTACATATCGTTTTCCAAACACAAAAACTCATCTTGGTCATGTTGCCTGTAGATTTCTATGCATGAAACGCCAATTTGCTGTGTTTTTTATTTCATTATGGAAACTCTGCCTAACCTCATTTTTGTATGGTGTCAGATTACAAAATTTGGAAAGGAAGAATGCAAAACTAATTCAAACCCTGGAAAAATTGAGGCAATTGCAAACGAGAAACCTGAATGCTGCTGACTGAATACACCTGAAAATCCCATTCACACTCGATTTGGACGGAATTCAGAGCTGTCCCCTCTGCAAACGTGTTACATTCCATTTCCCAAAACACAAAAACTCATCTTTGTTTTGTTGCCTGTACATTTCTAAGCATGAAATGCCAATGTGCTGTGTTTTTCATTGCATTATGTATACTCTGCCAACCTCATTTTTGAATCGTGTCAGATTACAAAATTTGGAAAGGAAGAATGCAAATCTAGTTCAAACCCTGGAATAATTGAGGCAATTGCCAATCAAGAAACCTAAATTCTGCTGAGTGAATACACCTGAAAATCCCATTCATACTCGACTTGGACAGAATTCAGAGCTGTCCCCTCGCAAATGGGTTACATATCGTTTTCCAAACACAAAAACTCATCTTGGTCATGTTGCATGTAGATTTCTATGCATGAAACGCCAATTTGCTGTGTTTTTTATTTCATTATGGAAACTCTGCCTAACCTCATTTTTGTATGGTGTCAGATTACAAAATTTGGAAAGGAAGAATGCAAAACTAATTCAAACCCTGGAAAAATTGAGGCAATTGCCAAGCGAGTAACCTGAATGCTGCTGACTGAATACACCTGAAATCCCATTCATACTCGACTTGGACGGAATTCAGAGCTGTTCGCTCCGCATAAGTGTTACATTTCATTTTCCAAACACAGGAACTCATCTTGGTCGTGTTACCTGTAGATTTCTAAGCATGAAACGCCAATGTGCTGTGTTTTTCATTGCATTATGTATACTCTGCCAACCTCATTTTTGAATGGTGTCAGATTACAAAATTTGGAAAGGAAGAATGCAAGACTAGTTCAAACCCTGGAATAATTGAGACAATTGCCAATCAAGAAACCTAAATTCTGCTGAGTGAATACACCTGAAAATCCCATTCATACTCGACTTGGACGGAATTCAGAGCTGTTCGCTCCGCATAAGTGTTACATTTCATTTCCCAAAACACAAAAACTCATCTTGGTCGTGTTGACTGTAGATTTCTAAGCATGAAACGCCAATTTGCTGTGTTTTTTATTTCATTATGGATACTCTGCCTAATCTTATTTTTGAATGATGTCAGATTACAAAATTTGGAAAGGAAGAAGGCAAAACAAACAGAAACCCGGAAACATTTATGCAATTGAAATCAAGAAACTTAAATGCTGCTGATTGAATACACCTGACAATCCCATCACACTCAATTTGGAGGGAATTCAGAGCTGTCCCCTCGCAAAAGAGTTACATTTCCTTTTCCAAACACAAAAACTCATCTTGGTCATGTTGCCTGTAGATTTAAGCATGAATCGCCAATTTGCTTTGTTTTTTATTTCATTATGGAAACTCTGCCTAACCTCATTATAGTATGGTGTCAAAATACAAAATTTGGGATGGAAGAATGCAAAACTAATCAAGCCCTGAAAAAATTGAGGCAATTGCCAAGCGAGAAACCTGAATGCTGCTGACTGAATACACCTGAAAATCCCATTCACACTCGATTTGGACGGAATTCAGAGCTGTCCCCTCTGCAAACGTGTAACATTTCATTTCCCAAAACACAAAAACTCATCTTTGTTTTGTTGCCTGTACATTTCTAAGCATGAAACGCCAATGTGCTGTGTTTTTTATTTCATTATGGATACTCTGCGTAAACTTATTTTTGAATGATGTCAGATTACAAAATTTGGAAAGGAAGGAGGCAAAACAAACAGAAACCCAGAATAAATTTATGCAATTGAAATCAAGAAATGTAATTGCTGCTGATTGAATACACCTGAAAATCCCATTCACACTTGATTTGGAGGGAATTCAGAGCTGTCCCCTCGGTAAAAGTGTTACATTGCATTTCCCAAAACACAAAAACACATGTTGGTCGTGTTGCCTGTAGATTTCCAAGATTGAAATGCCAATTTGCTGTGTTTTTTATTTCATTATGTATCCTCTGCCTAAACCCATTGTTGTATGCTTTCAGAATACAAAATTTGGAAAGGAAGGAGGCAAAACAAACACAAACGCATTATAAATTTAGACAACTTTCAATCAAAAAACCTGAATGCTGCTGACACAATACACCTGAAAATCCCAATCACTCACGATTTGGAGGGAATTAGAGCTGTCCCCTTGTAAATGAGTTACATTTCATTTTCCAAAACAGAGAAACTCATCTTGGTCGTGTTGCCTGTGGATTTCTAAGCAGGAAACGCCAATTCACTGTGTTTTTTATGTCATTATGGATACTCTGCCTAACCTCTTTTTTGTATGGTGTCATAACACAAAATATGGCAATGAAGAAAGCAAAACAAATACAAACCCAGAATAAATTGAGGCAATTGCCATTCAATAAACGTTAAAGCTGCTGATTCAATACACCTGAAAATAACATTCACACTCGATTTGGAGGGAATTCTTAGCTGTCCAATCGGCAAAAGGGTTACATTTCATTTCCCAAAACACAAAAACTCATCTTTGTTCTGTTGCCTGCAGATTTCTAAGCATGAAATGCGAATTTGATGTGTTTTTTATTTCATTATGGATACTCTGCCTAACCTCATTTTTGAATGGTGTCAGAATACAAAATTTGGAAAGGGAGAATGCAAAACTAATTCAAACCCTGAAAAAATTGAGGCAATTGCCAAGCGAGAAACCTGAATGCTGCTGAGTGAATACACTTGAAAATCCCATTCACACTCGATTTGGATGGAATTCAGAGATGTTCCCTCGGCAAACGTGTGACATTTCATTTCCCAAAACACAAAAACTCATCTTGGTTGTGTTGCCTGTAATTTCTAAACATGAAACGCAATTTTCTTTGTTTTCCAAATCATTATGGATACTCTGCCTAACCTCATTTTTGTATGGTGTCAGAATACAATATTCTGAAAGAAGGCCTTAGAAATGCAAACCGAGAACAAATTGAGGCAATTGCCAAGTAAGAAACCTCAATGCTGCTGAATGAAAACACCTGAAAATCCCATTCACACTCGATTTGGACAGAGTTCAGAGCTGCCATCTCGCAAAACTGTTACATTTCATTTTCCTAAACAGAAACACTCATCTGGTCGTGTTGCCTGTAGATCCAAGTAGGAAACGCCAATTTGCTGTGTTTTTTATATCATTATGGATACTCTGCCTAACCTCATTTTTGAATGGTGTCAGAATAAAAAAATTTGGAAAGGAAGAATGCAAAACTAATTCAAACCCAGAAAAATTGAGGCAAGAGCCAAGCAAGAAGCCTGAATGCTGCTGACTGAATACACCTGAAAATTCCATTCACGATCGATTTGGGGGAATTAGAGCTGACCCCCCACAAAAGGGTTACATTTCATTTTCCAAAAACAAAAACTCATCTTGGTCGTATTGCCTGTAGATTTAAGCATGAAACGCCAATTTGCTGTGTTTTTTATTTCATTATGGAAACTCTGCCTAACCTCATTTTTGTATGGTGTCAGAATACAAAATTTGGAAAGGAAGAAGGCAAAACTAATTCAAACCCAGAATAAATTGAGGCAATTGCCAGTCAATAAACGTTAAAGCAGCTGATTCAATACAACTGAAAATAACATTCACACTCGATTTGGAGGGAATTCTTAGCTGTCCGATCGGCTAAAGAGTTACATTTAATTTTCCAAAACACAAAAACTCATCTTGGTTGTGTTGCCTGTAATTTCTCAGCATGAAAGGCCAATTTGCTGTGTTTTTTATTTGATTATGGATACTCTGCGAAACCTCATTTTGGTATGGTGTCAGAATACAAAATTTGGAAATGAAGAATGCAAAACTAACTCAAACGCAGAACAAATTTAGGCAATTGCCAAGCGAGAAACATGAATGCTGCTAACTGAATACACCTGAAAATCCGACTCACACTTGATTTGGGGGAATTAGAGCTGTCCCCTCTCAAAAGGGTTACATTTCATTTTCCAAAACACAAAAACTCATCTAAGTCGTGTTGCCTGTAGATTTCTAAGCATGAAATGCCAATTTGCTGTGTTTTTCAAATCATTATGGATACTCTGCCTAACCTCATTTTTGAATGGTGTCAGAATACAAGATTTCGAAAGGGAGAAGGGAAAACAAACACAAACCCAGAAGAAATTTAAGAAATTGCCAATCAAGAAACCTGAATGTTGCTGATTGAATACACCTGAAAATCCGATTCACACTCGATTGGAGGGAATTCAGAGCTGTCCCCTCGCAAAAGGGTTACATATCGTTTTCCAAACACAAAAACTCATCTTGGTCATGTTGCATGTAGATTTCTATGCATGAAACACCAATTTGCTATGTTTTTTATTTCATTATGGAAACTCTGCCTAACCTCATTTTTGTATGGTGTCAGATTACAAAATTTGGAAAGGAAGAATGCAAAACTAATTCAAACCCTGGAAAAATTGAGGCAATTGCCAAGCGAGAAACCTGAATGCTGCTGACTGTATACACCTGAAAATCCCATTCACAGTCGATTTCAAGGGAATTAGAGCTGTCCCCTCTCAAAAGGGTTACATTTCATTTTCCAAACACAGGAACTCATCTTGGTCGTGTTACCTGTAGATTTCTAAGCATGAAACGCCAATGTGCTGTGTTTTTCATTGCATTATGTATACTCTGCCAACCTCATTTTTGAATGGTGTCAGATTACAAAATTTGGAAAGGAAGAATGCAAAACTAGTTCAAACCCTGGAATAATTGAGGCAATTGCCAATCAAGAAACCTAAATTCTGCTGAGTGAATACACCTGAAATCCCATTCATACTCGACTTGGACGGAATTCAGAGCTGTTCGCTCCGCATAAGTGTTACATTTCATTTCCCAAAACACAAAAACTCATCTTGGTCGTGTTGACTGTAGATTTCTAAGCATGAAACGCCAATGTGCTGTGTTTTTTATTTCATTATGGATACTCTGCGTAAACTTATTTTTGAATGATGTCAGATTACAAAATTTGGAAAGGAAGAAGGCAAAACAAACAGAAACCCGGAAACATTTATGCAATTGAAATCAAGAAACTTAAATGCTGCTGATTGAATACACCTGACAATCCCATCACACTCAATTTGGAGGGAATTCAGAGCTGTCCCCTCGCAAAAGAGTTACTTTCCCTTTTCCAAACACAAAAACTCATCTTGGTCGTGTTGCCTGTAGATTTAAGCATGAATCGCCAATTTGCTTTGTTTTTTATTTCATTATGGAAACTCTGCCTAACCTCATTATAGTATGGTGTCAAAATACAAAATTTGGGATGGAAGAATGCAAAACTAATCAAGCCCTGAAAAAATTGAGGCAATTGCCAAGCGAGAAACCTGAATGCTGCTGAGTGAATACACCTGAAAATCCCATTCACACTCGATTTGGACGGAATTCAGAGCTGTCCCCTCTGCAAACGTGTTACATTTCATTTCCCAAAACACAAAAACTCATCTTTGTTTTGTTGCCTGTACATTTCTAAGCATGAAACGCCAATGTGCTGTGTTTTTTATTTCATTATGGATACTCTGCGTAAACTTATTTTTGAATGATGTCAGATTACAAAATTTGGAAAGGAAGGAGGCAAAACAAACAGAAACCCAGAATAAATTTATGCAATTGAAATCAAGAAATGTAATTGCTGCTGATTGAATACACCTGAAAATCCCATTCACACTTGATTTGGAGGGAATTCAGAGCTGTCCCCTCGGTAAAAGTGTTACATTGCATTTCCCAAAACACAAAAACACATGTTGGTCGTGTTGCCTGTAGATTTCCAAGATTGAAATGCCAATTTGCTGTGTTTTTTATTTCATTATGTATCCTCTGCCTTAACCCATTGTTGTATGCTTTCAGAATACAAAATTTGGAAAGGAAGGAGGCAAAACAAACACAAATGCATTATAAATTTAGACAATTTTCAATCAAAAATCCTGAATGCTGCTGACTCAATACACCTGAAAATCCCAATCACTCATGATTTGGAGGGAATTAGAGCTGTCCCCTTGCAAATGGGTTACATTTCAATTTCCAAAACAGAGAAACTCATCTTGGTCGTGTTGCCTGTGGATTTCTAAGCAGGAAACGCCAATTCACTGTGTTTTTTATGTCATTATGGATACTCTGCCTAACCTCTTTTTTGTATGGTGTCATAACACAAAATATGGCAATGAAGAAAGCAAAACAAATTCAAACCCAGAATAAATTGAGGCAATTGCCATTCAATAAACGTTAAAGCTGCTGATTCAATACACCTGAAAATAACATTCACACTCGATTTGGAGGGAATTCTTAGCTGTCCAATCGGCAAAAGGGTTACATTTCATTTCCCAAAACACAAAAACTCATCTTTGTTCTGTTGCCTGCAGATTTCTAAGCATGAAATGCGAATTTGATGTGTTTTTTATTTCATTATGGATACTCTGCCTAACCTCATTTTTGAATGGTGTCAGAATACAAAATTTGGAAAGGCAGAATGCAAAACTAATTCAAACCCTGAAAAAATTGAGGCACTTGCCAAGCGAGAAACCTGAATGCTGCTGAGTGAATACACCTGAAAATCCCAATCACACTCGATTTGGATGGAATTCAGAGATGTTCCCTCCGCAAAAGTGTGACATTTCATTTCCCAAAACACAAAAACTCATCTTGGTTGTGTTGCCTGTAATTTCTAAACATGAAACGCAATTTGCTTTGTTTTCCAAATCATTATGGATACTCTGCCTAACCTCATTTTTGAAAGGTGTCAGAATACAAAATTTGGAAAGGAAGTATGCAAAACTAATTCAAACCCTGGAAAATTGGGGCAATTGCCAAGCAAGAAACCTAAATGCTGCTGAATGAAAACACCTGAAAATCCCATTCACACTCGATTTGGACAGAGTTCAGAGCTGCCATCTCGCAAAACTGTTACATTTCATTTTCCTAAACAGAAACACTCATCTGGTCGTGTTGCCTGTAGATCCAAGTAGGAAACGCCAATTTGCTGTGTTTTTTATATCATTATGGATACTCTGCCTAACCTCATTTTTGAATGGTGTCAGAATAAAAAAATTTGGAAAGGAAGAATGCAAAACTAATTCAAACCCAGAAAAATTGAGGCAAGAGCCAAGCAAGAAGCCTGAATGCTGCTGACTGAATACACCTGAAAATTCCATTCACGATCGATTTGGGGGAATTAGAGCTGACCCCCCACAAAAGGGTTACATTTCATTTTCCAAAAACAAAAACTCATCTTGGTCGTATTGCCTGTAGATTTAAGCATGAAACGCCAATTTGCTGTGTTTTTTATTTCATTATGGAAACTCTGCCTAACCTCATTTTTGTATGGTGTCAGAATACAAAATTTGGAAAGGAAGAAGGCAAAACTAATTCAAACCCAGAATAAATTGAGGCAATTGCCAGTCAATAAACGTTAAAGCAGCTGATTCAATACAACTGAAAATAACATTCACACTCGATTTGGAGGGAATTCTTAGCTGTCCGATCGGCTAAAGAGTTACATTTAATTTTCCAAAACACAAAAACTCATCTTGGTTGTGTTGCCTGTAATTTTTCAGCATGAAACGCCAATTTGCTGTGTTTTTCAAATCATTATGGATACTCTGCCTAACCTCATTTTTGAATGGTGTCAGAATACAAGATTTCAAAGGGAGAAGGGAAAACAAACACAAACCAGAAGAAATTTAAGAAATTGCCAATCAAGAAACCTGAATGTTGCTGATTGAATACACCTGAAAATCCGATTCACACTCGATTGGAGGGAATTCAGAGCTGTCCCCTCGCAAAAGGGTTACATATCATTTTCCAAACACAAAAACTCATCTTGGTCATGTTGCCTGTAGATTTCTATGCATGAAACGCCAATTTGCTGTGTTTTTTATTTCATTATGGAAACTCTGCCTAACCTCATTTTTGTATGGTGTCAGATTACAAAATTTGGAAAGGAAGAAGGCAAAACTAATTCAAACCCAGAATAAATTGAGGCAATTGCCAGTCAATAAACGTTAAAGCAGCTGATTCAATACAACTGAAAATAACATTCACACTCGATTTGGAGGGAATTCTTAGCTGTCCGATCGGCTAAAGAGTTACATTTAATTTTCCAAAACACAAAAACTCATCTTGGTTGTGTTGCCTGTAATTTCTCAGCATGAAACGCCAATTTGCTGTGTTTTTTATTTGATTATGGATACTCTGCGAAACCTCATTTTGGTATGGGTCAGAATACAAAATTTGGAAATGAAGAATGCAAAACTAACTCAAACGCAGAACAAATTTAGGCAATTGCCAAGCGAGAAACATGAATGCTGCTAACTGAATACACCTGAAAATCCGACTCACACTTTATTTGGGGGAATTAGAGCTGTCCCCTCTCAAAAGGGTTACATTTCATTTTCCAAAACACAAAAACTCATCTAAGTCGTGTTGCCTGTAGATTTCTAAGCATGAAATGCCAATTTGCTGTGTTTTTCAAATCATTATGGATACTCTGCCTAACCTCATTTTTGAATGGTGTCAGAATACAAGATTTCGAAAGGGAGAAGGGAAAACAAACACAAACCCAGAAGAAATTTAAGAAATTGCCAATCAAGAAACCTGAATGTTGCTGATTGAATACACCTGAAAATCCGATTCACACTCGATTGGAGGGAATTCAGAGCTGTCCCCTCGCAAAAGGGTTACATATCGTTTTCCAAACACAAAAACTCATCTTGGTCATGTTGCATGTAGATTTCTATGCATGAAACGCCAATTTGCTGTGTTTTTTATTTCATTATGGAAACTCTGCCTAACCTCATTTTTGTATGGTGTCAGATTACAAAATTTGGAAAGGAAGAATGCAAAACTAATTCAAACCCTGGAAAAATTGAGGCAATTGCCAATCAAGAAACCTAAATTCTGCTGAGTGAATACACCTGAAATCCCATTCATACTCGACTTGGACGGAATTCAGAGCTGTTCGCTCCGCATAAGTGTTACATTTCATTTCCCAAAACACAAAAACTCATCTTGGTCGTGTTGACTGTAGATTTCTAAGCATGAAACGCCAATGTGCTGTGTTTTTTATTTCATTATGGATACTCTGCGTAAACTTATTTTTGAATGATGTCAGATTACAAAATTTGGAAAGGAAGAAGGCAAAACAAACAGAAACCCGGAAACATTTATGCAATTGAAATCAAGAAACTTAAATGCTGCTGATTGAATACACCTGACAATCCCATCACACTCAATTTGGAGGGAATTCAGAGCTGTCCCCTCACAAAAGAGTTACTTTCCCTTTTCCAAACACAAAAACTCATCTTGGTCGTGTTGCCTGTAGATTTAAGCATGAATCGCCAATTTGCTTTGTTTTTTATTTCATTATGGAAACTCTGCCTAACCTCATTATAGTATGGTGTCAAAATACAAAATTTGGGATGGAAGAATGCAAAACTAATCAAGCCCTGAAAAAATTGAGGCAATTGCCAAGCGAGAAACCTGAATGCTGCTGAGTGAATACACCTGAAAATCCCATTCACACTCGATTTGGACGGAATTCAGAGCTGTCCCCTCTGCAAACGTGTTACATTTCATTTCCCAAAACACAAAAACTCATCTTTGTTTTGTTGCCTGTACATTTCTAAGCATGAAACGCCAATGTGCTGTGTTTTTTATTTCATTATGGATACTCTGCGTAAACTTATTTTTGAATGATGTCAGATTACAAAATTTGGAAAGGAAGGAGGCAAAACAAACAGAAACCCAGAATAAATTTATGCAATTGAAATCAAGAAATGTAATTGCTGCTGATTGAATACACCTGAAAATCCCATTCACACTTGATTTGGAGGGAATTCAGAGCTGTCCCCTCGGTAAAAGTGTTACATTGCATTTCCCAAAACACAAAAACACATGTTGGTCGTGTTGCCTGTAGATTTCCAAGATTGAAATGCCAATTTGCTGTGTTTTTTATTTCATTATGTATCCTCTGCCTTAACCCATTGTTGTATGCTTTCAGAATACAAAATTTGGAAAGGAAGGAGGCAAAACAAACACAAATGCATTATAAATTTAGACAACTTTCAATCAAAAATCCTGAATGCTGCTGACTCAATACACCTGAAAATCCCAATCACTCATGATTTGGAGGGAATTAGAGCTGTCCCCTTGCAAATGGGTTACATTTCAATTTCCAAAACAGAGAAACTCATCTTGGTCGTGTTGCCTGTGGATTTCTAAGCAGGAAACGCCAATTCACTGTGTTTTTTATGTCATTATGGATACTCTGCCTAACCTCTTTTTTGTATGGTGTCATAACACAAAATATGGCAATGAAGAAAGCAAAACAAATTCAAACCCAGAATAAATTGAGGCAATTGCCATTCAATAAACGTTAAAGCTGCTGATTCAATACACCTGAAAATAACATTCACACTCGATTTGGAGGGAATTCTTAGCTGTCCAATCGGCAAAAGGGTTACATTTCATTTCCCAAAACACAAAAACTCATCTTTGTTCTGTTGCCTGCAGATTTCTAAGCATGAAATGCGAATTTGATGTGTTTTTTAATTCATTATGGATACTCTGCCTAACCTCATTTTTGAATGGTGTCAGAATACAAAATTTGGAAAGGGAGAATGCAAAACTAATTCAAACCCTGAAAAAATTGAGGCACTTGCCAAGCGAGAAACCTGAATGCTGCTGAGTGAATACACCTGAAAATCCCAATCACACTCGATTTGGATGGAATTCAGAGAGGTTCCCTCCGCAAAAGTGTGACATTTCATTTCCCAAAACACAAAAACTCATCTTGGTTGTGTTGCCTGTAATTTCTAAACATGAAACGCAATTTGCTTTGTTTTCCAAATCATTATGGATACTCTGCCTAACCTCATTTTTGAAAGGTGTCAGAATACAAAATTTGGAAAGGAAGTATGCAAAACTAATTCAAACCCTGGAAAATTGGGGCAATTGCCAAGCAAGAAACCTAAATGCTGCTGAATGAAAACACCTGAAAATCCCATTCACACTCGATTTGGACAGAGTTCAGAGCTGCCATCTCGCAAAACTGTTACATTTCATTTTCCTAAACAGAAACACTCATCTGGTCGTGTTGCCTGTAGATCCAAGTAGGAAACGCCAATTTGCTGTGTTTTTTATATCATTATGGATACTCTGCCTAACCTCATTTTTGAATGGTGTCAGAATAAAAAAATTTGGAAAGGAAGAATGCAAAACTAATTCAAACCCAGAAAAATTGAGGCAAGAGCCAAGCAAGAAGCCTGAATGCTGCTGACTGAATACACCTGAAAATTCCATTCACGATCGATTTGGGGGAATTAGAGCTGACCCCCCACAAAAGGGTTACATTTCATTTTCCAAAAACAAAAACTCATCTTGGTCGTATTGCCTGTAGATTTAAGCATGAAACGCCAATTTGCTGTGTTTTTTATTTCATTATGGAAACTCTGCCTAACCTCATTTTTGTATGGTGTCAGAACACAAAATTTGGAAAGGAAGAAGGCAAAACTAATTCAAACCCAGAATAAATTGAGGCAATTGCCAGTCAATAAACGTTAAAGCAGCTGATTCAATACAACTGAAAATAACATTCACACTCGATTTGGAGGGAATTCTTAGCTGTCCGATCGGCTAAAGAGTTACATTTAATTTTCCAAAACACAAAAACTCATCTTGGTTGTGTTGCCTGTAATTTCTCAGCATGAAAGGCCAATTTGCTGTGTTTTTTATTTGATTATGGATACTCTGCGAAACCTCATTTTGGTATGGTGTCAGAATACAAAATTTGGAAATGAAGAATGCAAAACTAACTCAAACGCAGAACAAATTTAGGCAATTGCCAAGCGAGAAACATGAATGCTGCTAACTGAATACACCTGAAAATCCGACTCACACTTGATTTGGGGGAATTAGAGCTGTCCCCTCTCAAAAGGGTTACATTTCATTTTCCAAAACACAAAAACTCATCTAAGTCGTGTTGCCTGTAGATTTCTAAGCATGAAATGCCAATTTGCTGTGTTTTTCAAATCATTATGGATACTCTGCCTAACCTCATTTTTGAATGGTGTCAGAATACAAGATTTCGAAAGGGAGAAGGGAAAACAAACACAAACCCAGAAGAAATTTAAGAAATTGCCAATCAAGAAACCTGAATGTTGCTGATTGAATACACCTGAAAATCCGATTCACACTCGATTGGAGGGAATTCAGAGCTGTCCCCTCGCAAAAGGGTTACATATCGTTTTCCAAACACAAAAACTCATCTTGGTCATGTTGCCTGTAGATTTCTATGCATGAAACGCCAATTTGCTGTGTTTTTTATTTCATTATGGAAACTCTGCCTAACCTCATTTTTGTATGGTGTCAGATTACAAAATTTGGAAAGGAAGAATGCAAAACTAATTCAAACCCTGGAAAAATTGAGGCAATTGCAAACGAGAAACCTGAATGCTGCTGACTGAATACACCTGAAAATCCCATTCACACTCGATTTGGACGGAATTCAGAGCTGTCCCCTCTGCAAACGTGTTACATTCCATTTCCCAAAACACAAAAACTCATCTTTGTTTTGTTGCCTGTACATTTCTAAGCATGAAATGCCAATGTGCTGTGTTTTTCATTGCATTATGTATACTCTGCCAACCTCATTTTTGAATCGTGTCAGATTACAAAATTTGGAAAGGAAGAATGCAAAACTAATTCAAACCCTGGAAAAATTGAGGCAATTGCCAAGCGAGAAACCTGAATGCTGCTGACTGAATACACCTGAAAATCCCATTCACAGTCGATTTCAAGGGAATTAGAGCTGTCCCCTCTCAAAAGGGTTACATTTCATTTTCCAAACACAGGAACTCATCTTGGTCGTGTTACCTGTAGATTTCTAAGCATGAAACGCCAATGTGCTGTGTTTTTCATTGCATTATGTATACTCTGCCAACCTCATTTTTGAATGGTGTCAGATTACAAAATTTGGAAAGGAAGAATGCAAAACTAGTTCAAACCCTGGAATAATTGAGGCAATTGCCAATCAAGAAACCTAAATTCTGCTGAGTGAATACACCTGAAATCCCATTCATACTCGACTTGGACGGAATTCAGAGCTGTTCGCTCCGCATAAGTGTTACATTTCATTTCCCAAAACACAAAAACTCATCTTGGTCGTGTTGACTGTAGATTTCTAAGCATGAAACGCCAATGTGCTGTGTTTTTTATTTCATTATGGATACTCTGCGTAAACTTATTTTTGAATGATGTCAGATTACAAAATTTGGAAAGGAAGAAGGCAAAACAAACAGAAACCCGGAAACATTTATGCAATTGAAATCAAGAAACTTAAATGCTGCTGATTGAATACACCTGACAATCCCATCACACTCAATTTGGAGGGAATTCAGAGCTGTCCCCTCGCAAAAGAGTTACTTTCCCTTTTCCAAACACAAAAACTCATCTTGGTCGTGTTGCCTGTAGATTTAAGCATGAATCGCCAATTTGCTTTGTTTTTTATTTCATTATGGAAACTCTGCCTAACCTCATTATAGTATGGTGTCAAAATACAAAATTTGGGATGGAAGAATGCAAAACTAATCAAGCCCTGAAAAAATTGAGGCAATTGCCAAGCGAGAAACCTGAATGCTGCTGAGTGAATACACCTGAAAATCCCATTCACACTCGATTTGGACGGAATTCAGAGCTGTCCCCTCTGCAAACGTGTTACATTTCATTTCCCAAAACACAAAAACTCATCTTTGTTTTGTTGCCTGTACATTTCTAAGCATGAAACGCCAATGTGCTGTGTTTTTTATTTCATTATGGATACTCTGCGTAAACTTATTTTTGAATGATGTCAGATTACAAAATTTGGAAAGGAAGGAGGCAAAACAAACAGAAACCCAGAATAAATTTATGCAATTGAAATCAAGAAATGTAATTGCTGCTGATTGAATACACCTGAAAATCCCATTCACACTTGATTTGGAGGGAATTCAGAGCTGTCCCCTCGGTAAAAGTGTTACATTGCATTTCCCAAAACACAAAAACACATGTTGGTCGTGTTGCCTGTAGATTTCCAAGATTGAAATGCCAATTTGCTGTGTTTTTTATTTCATTATGTATCCTCTGCCTTAACCCATTGTTGTATGCTTTCAGAATACAAAATTTGGAAAGGAAGGAGGCAAAACAAACACAAATGCATTATAAATTTAGACAACTTTCAATCAAAAATCCTGAATGCTGCTGACTCAATACACCTGAAAATCCCAATCACTCATGATTTGGAGGGAATTAGAGCTGTCCCCTTGCAAATGGGTTACATTTCAATTTCCAAAACAGAGAAACTCATCTTGGTCGTGTTGCCTGTGGATTTCTAAGCAGGAAACGCCAATTCACTGTGTTTTTTATGTCATTATGGATACTCTGCCTAACCTCTTTTTTGTATGGTGTCATAACACAAAATATGGCAATGAAGAAAGCAAAACAAATACAAACCCAGAATAAATTGAGGCAATTGCCATTCAATAAACGTTAAAGCTGCTGATTCAATACACCTGAAAATAACATTCACACTCGATTTGGAGGGAATTCTTAGCTGTCCAATCGGCAAAAGGGTTACATTTCATTTCCCAAAACACAAAAACTCATCTTTGTTCTGTTGCCTGCAGATTTCTAAGCATGAAATGCGAATTTGATGTGTTTTTTATTTCATTATGGATACTCTGCCTAACCTCATTTTTGAATGGTGTCAGAATACAAAATTTGGAAAGGGAGAATGCAAAACTAATTCAAACCCTGAAAAAATTGAGGCACTTGCCAAGCGAGAAACCTGAATGCTGCTGAGTGAATACACCTGAAAATCCCATTCACACTCGATTTGGATGGAATTCAGAGATGTTCCCTCCGCAAAAGTGTGACATTTCATTTCCCAAAACACAAAAACTCATCTTGGTTGTGTTGCCTGTAATTTCTAAACATGAAACGCAATTTGCTTTGTTTTCCAAATCATTATGGATACACTGCCTAACCTCATTTTTGTATGGTGTCAGAATACAATATTCTGAAAGAAGGCCTTAGAAATGCAAACCGAGAACAAATTGAGGCAATTGCCAAGTAAGAAACCTCAATGCTGCTGATTGAATACACCTGAAAATTCCATTCACACTCGATTTGGAGGGAATTGAGAGCAGTCCCCTCGGCAAAAGGGTTACATTTCATTTTCCAAAACACAAAAACTCATCTTAGTTGTGTTGCCTGTAATTTCTAAGCATGAAACGACAATTTGCTGTGTTTTTTATTTCATTATGGATACTCTGCCTAACCTCATTTTTGAATGGTGTCAGAATACAAAATTTGGAAAGGAAGTATGCAAAACTAATTCAAACCCTGGAAAATTGGGGCAATTGCCAAGCAAGAAACCTAAATGCTGCTGAATGAAAACACCTGAAAATCCCATTCACACTCGATTTGGACAGAGTTCAGAGCTGCCATCTCGCAAAACTGTTACATTTCATTTTCCTAAACAGAAACACTCATCTGGTCGTGTTGCCTGTAGATCCAAGTAGGAAACGCCAATTTGCTGTGTTTTTTATATCATTATGGATACTCTGCCTAACCTCATTTTTGAATGGTGTCAGAATAAAAAAATTTGGAAAGGAAGAATGCAAAACTAATTCAAACCCAGAAAAATTGAGGCAAGAGCCAAGCAAGAAGCCTGAATGCTGCTGACTGAATACACCTGAAAATTCCATTCACGATCGATTTGGGGGAATTAGAGCTGACCCCCCACAAAAGGGTTACATTTCATTTTCCAAAAACAAAAACTCATCTTGGTTGTATTGCCTGTAGATTTAAGCATGAAACGCCAATTTGCTGTGTTTTTTATTTCATTATGGAAACTCTGCCTAACCTCATTTTTGTATGGTGTCAGAATACAAAATTTGGAAAGGAAGAAGGCAAAACTAATTCAAACCCAGAATAAATTGAGGCAATTGCCAGTCAATAAACGTTAAAGCAGCTGATTCAATACAACTGAAAATAACATTCACACTCGATTTGGAGGGAATTCTTAGCTGTCCGATCGGCTAAAGAGTTACATTTAATTTTCCAAAACACAAAAACTCATCTTGGTTGTGTTGCCTGTAATTTCTCAGCATGAAACGCCAATTTGCTGTGTTTTTTATTTGATTATGGATACTCTGCGAAACCTCATTTTGGTATGGTGTCAGAATACAAAATTTGGAAATGAAGAATGCAAAACTAACTCAAACGCAGAACAAATTTAGGCAATTGCCAAGCGAGAAACATGAATGCTGCTAACTGAATACACCTGAAAATCCGACTCACACTTGATTTGGGGGAATTAGAGCTGTCCCCTCTCAAAAGGGTTACATTTCATTTTCCAAAACACAAAAACTCATCTAAGTCGTGTTGCCTGTAGATTTCTAAGCATGAAATGCCAATTTGCTGTGTTTTTCAAATCATTATGGATACTCTGCCTAACCTCATTTTTGAATGGTGTCAGAATACAAGATTTCGAAAGGGAGAAGGGAAAACAAACACAAACCCAGAAGAAATTTAAGAAATTGCCAATCAAGAAACCTGAATGTTGCTGATTGAATACACCTGAAAATCCGATTCACACTCGATTGGAGGGAATTCAGAGCTGTCCCCTCGCAAAAGGGTTACATATCGTTTTCCAAACACAAAAACTCATCTTGGTCATGTTGCCTGTAGATTTCTATGCATGAAACGCCAATTTGCTGTGTTTTTTATTTCATTATGGAAACTCTGCCTAACCTCATTTTTGTATGGTGTCAGATTACAAAATTTGGAAAGGAAGAATGCAAAACTAATTCAAACCCTGGAAAAATTGAGGCAATTGCAAACGAGAAACCTGAATGCTGCTGACTGAATACACCTGAAAATCCCATTCACACTCGATTTGGACGGAATTCAGAGCTGTCCCCTCTGCAAACGTGTTACATTCCATTTCCCAAAACACAAAAACTCATCTTTGTTTTGTTGCCTGTACATTTCTAAGCATGAAATGCCAATGTGCTGTGTTTTTCATTGCATTATGTATACTCTGCCAACCTCATTTTTGAATCGTGTCAGATTACAAAATTTGGAAAGGAAGAATGCAAAACTAATTCAAACCCTGGAAAAATTGAGGCAATTGCCAAGCGAGAAACCTGAATGCTGCTGACTGAATACACCTGAAAATCCCATTCACAGTCGATTTCAAGGGAATTAGAGCTGTCCCCTCTCAAAAGGGTTACATTTCATTTTCCAAACACAGGAACTCATCTTGGTCGTGTTACCTGTAGATTTCTAAGCATGAAACGCCAATGTGCTGTGTTTTTCATTGCATTATGTATACTCTGCCAACCTCATTTTTGAATGGTGTCAGATTACAAAATTTGGAAAGGAAGAATGCAAAACTAGTTCAAACCCTGGAATAATTGAGGCAATTGCCAATCAAGAAACCTAAATTCTGCTGAGTGAATACACCTGAAAATCCCATTCATACTCGACTTGGACGGAATTCAGAGCTGTTCGCTCCGAATAAGTGTTACATTTCATTTCCCAAAACACAAAAACTCATCTTGGTCGTGTTGACTGTAGATTTCTAAGCATGAAACGCCAATGTGCTGTGTTTTTTATTTCATTATGGATACTCTGCGTAAACTTATTTTTGAATGATGTCAGATTACAAAATTTGGAAAGGAAGAAGGCAAAACAAACAGAAACCCGGAAACATTTATGCAATTGAAATCAAGAAACTTAAATGCTGCTGATTGAATACACCTGACAATCCCATCACACTCAATTTGGAGGGAATTCAGAGCTGTCCCCTCGCAAAAGAGTTACTTTCCCTTTTCCAAACACAAAAACTCATCTTGGTCGTGTTGCCTGTAGATTTAAGCATGAATCGCCAATTTGCTTTGTTTTTTATTTCATTATGGAAACTCTGCCTAACCTCATTATAGTATGGTGTCAAAATACAAAATTTGGGATGGAAGAATGCAAAACTAATCAAGCCCTGAAAAAATTGAGGCAATTGCCAAGCGAGAAACCTGAATGCTGCTGAGTGAATACACCTGAAAATCCCATTCACACTCGATTTGGACGGAATTCAGAGCTGTCCCCTCTGCAAACGTGTTACATTTCATTTCCCAAAACACAAAAACTCATCTTTGTTTTGTTGCCTGTACATTTCTAAGCATGAAACGCCAATGTGCTGTGTTTTTTATTTCATTATGGATACTCTGCGTAAACTTATTTTTGAATGATGTCAGATTACAAAATTTGGAAAGGAAGGAGGCAAAACAAACAGAAACCCAGAATAAATTTATGCAATTGAAATCAAGAAATGTAATTGCTGCTGATTGAATACACCTGAAAATCCCATTCACACTTGATTTGGAGGGAATTCAGAGCTGTCCCCTCGGTAAAAGTGTTACATTGCATTTCCCAAAACACAAAAACACATGTTGGTCGTGTTGCCTGTAGATTTCCAAGATTGAAATGCCAATTTGCTGTGTTTTTTATTTCATTATGTATCCTCTGCCTTAACCCATTGTTGTATGCTTTCAGAATACAAAATTTGGAAAGGAAGGAGGCAAAACAAACACAAATGCATTATAAATTTAGACAACTTTCAATCAAAAATCCTGAATGCTGCTGACTCAATACACCTGAAAATCCCAATCACTCATGATTTGGAGGGAATTAGAGCTGTCCCCTTGCAAATGGGTTACATTTCAATTTCCAAAACAGAGAAACTCATCTTGGTCGTGTTGCCTGTGGATTTCTAAGCAGGAAACGCCAATTCACTGTGTTTTTTATGTCATTATGGATACTCTGCCTAACCTCTTTTTTGTATGGTGTCATAACACAAAATATGGCAATGAAGAAAGCAAAACAAATACAAACCCAGAATAAATTGAGGCAATTGCCATTCAATAAACGTTAAAGCTGCTGATTCAATACACCTGAAAATAACATTCACACTCGATTTGGAGGGAATTCTTAGCTGTCCAATCGGCAAAAGGGTTACATTTCATTTCCCAAAACACAAAAACTCATCTTTGTTCTGTTGCCTGCAGATTTCTAAGCATGAAATGCGAATTTGATGTGTTTTTTATTTCATTATGGATACTCTGCCTAACCTCATTTTTGAATGGTGTCAGAATACAAAATTTGGAAAGGGAGAATGCAAAACTAATTCAAACCCTGAAAAAATTGAGGCACTTGCCAAGCGAGAAACCTGAATGCTGCTGAGTGAATACACCTGAAAATCCCATTCACACTCGATTTGGATGGAATTCAGAGATGTTCCCTCCGCAAAAGTGTGACATTTCATTTCCCAAAACACAAAAACTCATCTTGGTTGTGTTGCCTGTAATTTCTAAACATGAAACGCAATTTGCTTTGTTTTCCAAATCATTATGGATACACTGCCTAACCTCATTTTTGTATGGTGTCAGAATACAATATTCTGAAAGAAGGCCTTAGAAATGCAAACCGAGAACAAATTGAGGCAATTGCCAAGTAAGAAACCTCAATGCTGCTGATTGAATACACCTGAAAATTCCATTCACACTCGATTTGGAGGGAATTGAGAGCAGTCCCCTCGGCAAAAGGGTTACATTTCATTTTCCAAAACACAAAAACTCATCTTAGTTGTGTTGCCTGTAATTTCTAAGCATGAAACGACAATTTGCTGTGTTTTTTATTTCATTATGGATACTCTGCCTAACCTCATTTTTGAATGGTGTCAGAATACAAAATTTGGAAAGGAAGTATGCAAAACTAATTCAAACCCTGGAAAATTGGGGCAATTGCCAAGCAAGAAACCTAAATGCTGCTGAATGAAAACACCTGAAAATCCCATTCACACTCGATTTGGACAGAGTTCAGAGCTGCCATCTCGCAAAACTGTTACATTTCATTTTCCTAAACAGAAACACTCATCTGGTCGTGTTGCCTGTAGATCCAAGTAGGAAACGCCAATTTGCTGTGTTTTTTATATCATTATGGATACTCTGCCTAACCTCATTTTTGAATGGTGTCAGAATAAAAAAATTTGGAAAGGAAGAATGCAAAACTAATTCAAACCCAGAAAAATTGAGGCAAGAGCCAAGCAAGAAGCCTGAATGCTGCTGACTGAATACACCTGAAAATTCCATTCACGATCGATTTGGGGGAATTAGAGCTGACCCCCCACAAAAGGGTTACATTTCATTTTCCAAAAACAAAAACTCATCTTGGTTGTATTGCCTGTAGATTTAAGCATGAAACGCCAATTTGCTGTGTTTTTTATTTCATTATGGAAACTCTGCCTAACCTCATTTTTGTATGGTGTCAGAATACAAAATTTGGAAAGGAAGAAGGCAAAACTAATTCAAACCCAGAATAAATTGAGGCAATTGCCAGTCAATAAACGTTAAAGCAGCTGATTCAATACAACTGAAAATAACATTCACACTCGATTTGGAGGGAATTCTTAGCTGTCCGATCGGCTAAAGAGTTACATTTAATTTTCCAAAACACAAAAACTCATCTTGGTTGTGTTGCCTGTAATTTCTCAGCATGAAAGGCCAATTTGCTGTGTTTTTTATTTGATTATGGATACTCTGCGAAACCTCATTTTGGTATGGTGTCAGAATACAAAATTTGGAAATGAAGAATGCAAAACTAACTCAAACACAGAACAAATTTAGGCAATTGCCAAGCGAGAAACATGAATGCTGCTAACTGAATACACCTGAAAATCCGACTCACACTTGATTTGGGGGAATTAGAGCTGTCCCCTCTCAAAAGGGTTACATTTCATTTTCCAAAACACAAAAACTCATCTAAGTCGTGTTGCCTGTAGATTTCTAAGCATGAAATGCCAATTTGCTGTGTTTTTCAAATCATTATGGATACTCTGCCTAACCTCATTTTTGAATGGTGTCAGAATACAAGATTTCGAAAGGGAGAAGGGAAAACAAACACAAACCCAGAAGAAATTTAAGAAATTGCCAATCAAGAAACCTGAATGTTGCTGATTGAATACACCTGAAAATCCGATTCACACTCGATTGGAGGGAATTCAGAGCTGTCCCCTCGCAAAAGGGTTACATATCGTTTTCCAAACACAAAAACTCATCTTGGTCATGTTGCATGTAGATTTCTATGCATGAAACGCCAATTTGCTGTGTTTTTTATTTCATTATGGAAACTCTGCCTAACCTCATTTTTGTATGGTGTCAGATTACAAAATTTGGAAAGGAAGAATGCAAAACTAATTCAAACCCTGGAAAAATTGAGGCAATTGCCAAGCGAGAAACCTGAATGCTGCTGACTGAATACACCTGAAAATCCCATTCACAGTCGATTTCAAGGGAATTAGAGCTGTCCCCTCTCAAAAGGGTTACATTTCATTTTCCAAACACAGGAACTCATCTTGGTCGTGTTACCTGTAGATTTCTAAGCATGAAATGCCAATGTGCTGTGTTTTTCATTGCATTATGTATACTCTGCCAACCTCATTTTTGAATGGTGTCAGATTACAAAATTTGGAAAGGAAGAATGCAAAACTAGTTCAAACCCTGGAATAATTGAGGCAATTGCCAATCAAGAAACCTAAATTCTGCTGAGTGAATACACCTGAAAATCCCATTCATACTCGACTTGGACGGAATTCAGAGCTGTTCGCTCCGCATAAGTGTTACATTTCATTTCCCAAAACACAAAAACTCATCTTGGTCGTGTTGACTGTAGATTTCTAAGCATGAAACGCCAATGTGCTGTGTTTTTTATTTCATTATGGATACTCTGCGTAAACTTATTTTTGAATGATGTCAGATTACAAAATTTGGAAAGGAAGAAGGCAAAACAAACAGAAACCCGGAAACATTTATGCAATTGAAATCAAGAAACTTAAATGCTGCTGATTGAATACACCTGACAATCCCATCACACTCAATTTGGAGGGAATTCAGAGCTGTCCCCTCGCAAAAGAGTTACATTCCCTTTTCCAAACACAAAAACTCATCTTGGTCGTGTTGCCTGTAGATTTAAGCATGAATCGCCAATTTGCTTTGTTTTTTATTTCATTATGGAAACTCTGCCTAACCTCATTATAGTATGGTGTCAAAATACAAAATTTGGGATGGAAGAATGCAAAACTAATCAAGCCCTGAAAAAATTGAGGCAATTGCCAAGCGAGAAACCTGAATGCTGCTGAGTGAATACACCTGAAAATCCCATTCACACTCGATTTGGACGGAATTCAGAGCTGTCCCCTCTGCAAACGTGTTACATTTCATTTCCCAAAACACAAAAACTCATCTTTGTTTTGTTGCCTGTACATTTCTAAGCATGAAACGCCAATGTGCTGTGTTTTTTATTTCATTATGGATACTCTGCGTAAACTTATTTTTGAATGATGTCAGATTACAAAATTTGGAAAGGAAGGAGGCAAAACAAACAGAAACCCAGAATAAATTTATGCAATTGAAATCAAGAAATGTAATTGCTGCTGATTGAATACACCTGAAAATCCCATTCACACTTGCTTTGGAGGGAATTCAGAGCTGTCCCCTCGGTAAAAGTGTTACATTGCATTTCCCAAAACACAAAAACTCATCTTGGTCGTGTTGCCTGTAGATTTCCAAGATTGAAATGCCAATTTGCTGTGTTTTTTATTTCATTATGTATCCTCTGCCTTAACCCATTGTTGTATGCTTTCAGAATACAAAATTTGGAAAGGAAGGAGGCAAAACAAACACAAATGCATTATAAATTTAGACAACTTTCAATCAAAAATCCTGAATGCTGCTGACTCAATACACCTGAAAATCCCAATCACTCATGATTTGGAGGGAATTAGAGCTGTCCCCTTGCAAATGGGTTACATTTCAATTTCCAAAACAGAGAAACTCATCTTGGTCGTGTTGCCTGTGGATTTCTAAGCAGGAAACGACAATTCACTGTGTTTTTTATGTCATTATGGATACTCTGCCTAACCTCTTTTTTGTATGGTGTCATAACACAAAATATGGCAATGAAGAAAGCAAAACAAATACAAACCCAGAATAAATTGAGGCAATTGCCATTCAATAAACGTTAAAGCTGCTGATTCAATACACCTGAAAATAACATTCACACTCGATTAGGAGGGAATTCTTAGCTGTCCAATCGGCAAAAGGGTTACATTTCATTTCCCAAAACACAAAAACTCATCTTTGTTTTGTTGCCTGTACATTTCTAAGCATGAAACGCCAATGTGCTGTGTTTTTTATTTCATTATGGATACTCTGCGTAAACTTATTTTTGAATGATGTCAGATTACAAAATTTGGAAAGGAAGGAGGCAAAACAAACAGAAACCCAGAATAAATTTATGCAATTGAAATCAAGAAATGTAATTGCTGCTGATTGAATACACCTGAAAATCCCATTCACACTTGATTTGGAGGGAATTCAGAGCTGTCCCCTCGGTAAAAGTGTTACATTGCATTTCCCAAAACACAAAAACACATCTTGGTCGTGTTGCCTGTAGATTTCCAAGATTGAAATGCCAATTTGCTGTGTTTTTTATTTCATTATGTATCCTCTGCCTTAACCCATTGTTGTATGCTTTCAGAATACAAAATTTGGAAAGGAAGGAGGCAAAACAAACACAAATGCATTATAAATTTAGACAACTTTCAATCAAAAAACCTGAATGCTGCTGACTCAATACACCTGAAAATCCCAATCAGTCATGATTTGGAGGGAATTAGAGCTGTCCCCTTGCAAATGGGTTACATTTCAATTTCCAAAACAGAGAAACTCATCTTGGTCGTGTTGCCTGTGGATTTCTAAGCAGGAAACGCCAATTCACTGTGTTTTTTATGTCATTATGGATACTCTGCCTAACCTCTTTTTTGTATGGTGTCATAACACAAAATATGGCAATGAAGAAAGCAAAACAAATACAAACCCAGAATAAATTGAGGCAATTTCCATTCAATAAACGTTAAAGCTGCTGATTCAATACACCTGAAAATAACATTCACACTCGATTAGGAGGAAATTCTTTTTTTTTTTTTTGACAGGCAGAGTGGACAGTGAGAGAGAGAGACAGAGAGAAAGGTCTTCCTTTTGCCGTTGGTTAACCTCCAATGGCCGCCGCGGTCGGCCCACCGTGCTCGTCCGATGGCAGGAGCCAGGAGCCAAGTGCTTTTCCTGGTCTCCCCATGGGGTGCAGGGCCCAAGCACCTGGGCCATCCTCCCCTGCACTCCTGGGCCACAGCAGAGGGCTGGCCTGGAAGAGGGGCAACCGGGACAGAATCCGGTGCCCCGACCGGGACTAGAACCCGGTGTGCCGGCGCCGCAAGGCGGAGGATTAGCCTGTTGAGCCACGGCGCCGGCTTAGGAGGGAATTCTTAGCTGTCCAATCAGCAAAAGAGTTACATTTCATTTCCCAAAACACAAAAACTCATCTTTGTTCTGTTGCCTGCAGATTTCTAAGCATGAAATGCGAATTTGATGTGTTTTTTATTTCATTATGGATACTCTGCCTAACCTCATTTTTGAATGGTGTCCGAATACAAAATTTGGAAAGGAGGAATGCAAAACTAATTCAAACCCTGAAAAAATTGAGGCACTTGCCAAGCGAGAAACCTGAATGCTGCTGAGTGAATACACCTGAAAATCCCATTCACACTCGATTTGGATGGAATTCAGAGATGTTCCCTCCGCAAAAGGGTTACATTTCATTTCCCAAAACACAAAAACTCATCTTGGTTGTGTTGCCTGTAATTTCTAAACATGAAACGCAATTTGCTTTGTTTTCCAAATCATTATGGATACACTGCCTAACCTCATTTTTGTATGGTGTCAGAATACAATATTCTGAAAGAAGGCCTTAGAAATGCAAACCGAGAACAAATTGAGGCAATTGCCAAGTAAGAAACCTCAATGCTGCTGATTGAATACACCTGAAAATTCCATTCACACTCGATTTGGAGGGAATTGAGAGCAGTCCCCTCGGCAAAAGGGTTACATTTCATTTTCCAAAACACAAAAACTCATCTTAGTTGTGTTGCCTGTAATTTCTAAGCATGAAACGACAATTTGCTGTGTTTTTTATTTCATTATGGATACTCTGCCTAACCTCATTTTTGAATGGTGTCAGATTACAAAATTTGCAAAGGAAGTATGCAAAACTAATTCAAACCCTGGAAAATTGAGGCAATTGCCAAGCAAGAAACCTAAATGCTGCTGAATGAAAACACCTGAAAATCCCATTCACACTTGATTTGGACAGAGTTCAGAGCTGCCATCTCGCAAAACTGTTACATTTCATTTTCCTAAACAGAAACACTCATCTGGTCGTGTTGCCTGTAGATCCAAGTAGGAAACGCCAATTTGCTGTGTTTTTTATATCATTATGGATACTCTGCCTAACCTCATTTTTGAATGGTGTCAGAATAAAAAAATTTGGAAAGGAAGAATGCAAAACTAATTCAAACCCAGAAAAATTGAGGCAAGAGCCAAGCAAGAAGCCTGAATGCTGCTGACTGAATACACCTGAAAATTCCATTCACGATCGATTTGGGGGAATTAGAGCTGACCCCCCACAAAAGGGTTACATTTCATTTTCCAAAACAAAAACTCATCTTGGTCGTATTGCCTGTAGATTTAAGCATGAAACGCCAATTTGCTGTGTTTTTTTTTCATTATGGAAACTCTGCCTAACCTCATTTTTGTATGGTGTCAGAATACAAAATTTGGAAAGGAAGAAGGCAAAACTAATTCAAACCCAGAATAAATTGAGGCAATTGCCAGTCAATAAACGTTAAAGCAGCTGATTCAATACAACTGAAAATAACATTCACAAACGATTTGGAGGGAATTCTTAGCTGTCCGATCGGCTAAAGAGTTACATTTAATTTTCCAAAACACAAAAACTCATCTTGGTTGTGTTGCCTGTAATTTCTCAGCATGAAACGCCAATTTGCTGTGTTTTTTAGTTGATTATGGATACTCTGCGAAACCTCATTTTTGAATGGTGTCAGAATACAAGATTTCGAAAGGGAGAAGGGAAAACAAACACAAACCCAGAACAAATTTAGGCAATTGCCAATCAAGAAACCTGAATGTTGCTGATTGAATACACCTGAAAATCCGATTCACACTCGATTGGAGGGAATTCAGAGCTGTCCCCTCGCAAAAGGGTTACATATCGTTTTCCAAACACAACAACTCATCTTGGACATGTTGCCTGTAGATTTCTATGCATAAAATGCCAATTTGCTGTGTTTTTTATTTCATTATGGAAACTCTGCCTAACCTCATTTTTGTATGGTGTCAGATTACAAAATTTGGAAAGGAAGAATGCAAAACTAATTCAAACCCTGGAAAAATTGAGGCAATTGCCAAGCGAGAAACCTGAATGCTGCTGACTGAATACACCTGAAAATCCCATTCACAGTCGATTTCAAGGGAATTAGAGCTGTCCCCTCTCAAAAGGGTTACATTTCATTTTTCAAACACAGTAACTCATCTTGGTCGTGTTACCTGTAGATTTCTAAGCATGAAACGCCAATGTGCTGTGTTTTTCATTGCATTATGTATACTCTGCCAACCTCATTTTTGAATGGTGTCAGATTACAAAATTTGGAAAGGAAGAATGCAAAACTAGTTCAAACCCTGGAATAATTGAGGCAATTGCCAATCAAGAAACCTAAATTCTGCTGAGTGAATACACCTGAAAATCCCATTCATACTCGACTTGGACGGAATTCAGAGCTGTTCGCTCCGCATAAGTGTTACATTTCATTTCCCAAAACACAAAAACTCATCTTGGTCGTGTTGACTGTAGATCTAAGCATGAAACGCCAATGTGCTGTGTTTTTTATTTCATTATGGATACTCTGCGTAAACTTATTTTTGAATGATGTCAGATTACAAAATTTGGAAAGGAAGAAGGCAAAACAAACAGAAACCCGGAGAACATTTATGCAATTGAAATCAAGAAACTTAAATGCTGCTGATTGAATACACCTGACAATCCCATCACACTCAATTTGGAGGGAATTCAGAGCTGTCCCCCTCGCAAAAGAGTTACATTCCCTTTTCCAAACACAAAAACTCATCTTGGTCGTGTTGCCTGTAGATTTAAGCATGAATCGCCAATTTGCTTTGTTTTTTATTTCATTATGGAAACTCTGCCTAACCTCATTATAGTATGGTGTCAAAATACAAAATTTGGGATGGAAGAATGCAAAACTAATCAAGCCCTGAAAAAATTGAGGCAATTGCCAAGCGAGAAACCTGAATGCTGCTGAGTGAATACACCTGAAAATCCCATTCACACTCGATTTGGACGGAATTCAGAGCTGTCCCCTCTGCAAACATGTTACATTTCATTTCCCAAAACACAAAAACTCATCTTTGTTTTGTTGCCTGTACATTTCTAAGCATGAAACGCCAATGTGCTGTGTTTTTTATTTCATTATGGATACTCTGCCTAATCTTATTTTTGAATGATGTCAGATTACAAAATTTGGAAAGGAAGGAGGCAAAACAAACAGAAACCTAGAATAAATTTATGCAATTGAAATCAAGAAATGTAATTGCTGCTGATTGAATACACCTGAAAATCCCATTCACAGTCGATTTCAAGGGAATTCAGAGCTGTCCCCTCGGTAAAAGTGTTACATTGCATTTCCCAAAACACAAAATCACATGTTGGTCGTGTTGCCTGTAGATTTCCAAGATTGAAAGGCCAATTTGCTGTGTTTTTTATTTCATTATGTATCCTCTGCCTAAACCCATTGTTGTATGCTTTCAGAATACAAAATTTGGAAAGGAAGGAGGCAAAACAAACACAAACGCATTATAAGTTTAGACAACTTTCAATCAAAAAACCTGAATGCTGCTGAGTGAATACACCTGAAAATCCCATTCACACTTAATTTGGACGGAATTCAGAGCTGTCCCCTTGCAAATGGGTTACATTTCATTTTCCAAAAGAGAGAAACTCATCTTGGTCGTGTTGCCTGTAGATTTCTAAGCATGAAACGCCAATGTGCTGTGTTTTTTATTTCATTATGGATACTCTGCGTAAACTTATTTTTGAATGATGTCAGATTACAAAATTTGGAAAGGAAGGAGGCAAAACAAACAGAAACCCAGAATAAATTTATGCAATTGAAATCAAGAAATGTAATTGCTGCTGATTGAATACACCTGAAAATCCCATTCACAGTCGATTTCAAGGGAATTAGAGCTGTCCCCTCTCAAAAGGGTTACATTTCATTTTCCAAACACAGGAACTCATCTTGGTCGTGTTACCTGTAGATTTCTAAGCATGAAACGCCAATGTGCTGTGTTTTTCATTGCATTATGTATACTCTGCCAACCTCATTTTTGAATGGTGTCAGATTACAAAATTTGGAAAGGAAGAATGCAAAACTAGTTCAAACCCTGGAATAATTGAGGCAATTGCCAATCAAGAAACCTAAATTCTGCTGAGTGAATACACCTGAAAATCCCATTCATACTCGACTTGGACGGAATTCAGAGCTGTTCGCTCCGCATAAGTGTTACATTTCATTTCCCAAAACACAAAAACTCATCTTGGTCGTGTTGACTGTAGATTTCTAAGCATGAAACGCAATTTGCTTTGTTTTCCAAATCATTATGGATACACTGCCTAACCTCATTTTTGTATGGTGTCAGAATACAATATTCTGAAAGAAGGCCTTAGAAATGCAAACCGAGAACAAATTGAGGCAATTGCCAAGTAAGAAACCTCAATGCTGCTGATTGAATACACCTGAAAATTCCATTCACACTCGATTTGGAGGGAATTGAGATCAGTCCCCTCGGCAAAAGGGTTACATTTCATTTTCCAAAACACAAAAACTCATCTTAGTTGTGTTGCCTGTAATTTCTAAGCATGAAACGACAATTTGCTGTGTTTTTTATTTCATTATGGATACTCTGCCTAACCTCATTTTTGAATGGTGTCAGATTACAAAATTTGCAAAGGAAGTATGCAAAACTAATTCAAACCCTGGAAAATTGAGGCAATTGCCAAGCAAGAAACCTAAATGCTGCTGAATGAAAACACCTGAAAATCCCATTCACACTTGATTTGGACAGAGTTCAGAGCTGCCATCTCGCAAAACTGTTACATTTCATTTTCCTAAACAGAAACACTCATCTGGTCGTGTTGCCTGTAGATCCAAGTAGGAAACGCCAATTTGCTGTGTTTTTTATATCATTATGGATACTCTGCCTAACCTCATTTTTGAATGGTGTCAGAATAAAAAAATTTGGAAAGGAAGAATGCAAAACTAATTCAAACCCAGAAAAATTGAGGCAAGAGCCAAGCAAGAAGCCTGAATGCTGCTGACTGAATACACCTGAAAATTCCATTCACGATCGATTTGGGGGAATTAGAGCTGACCCCCCACAAAAGGGTTACATTTCATTTTCCAAAACAAAACCTCATCTTGGTCGTATTGCCTGTAGATTTAAGCATGAAACGCCAATTTGCTGTGTTTTTTTTTCATTATGGAAACTCTGCCTAACCTCATTTTTGTATGGTGTCAGAATACAAAATTTGGAAAGGAAGAAGGCAAAACTAATTCAAACCCAGAATAAATTGAGGCAATTGCCAGTCAATAAACGTTAAAGCAGCTGATTCAATACAACTGAAAATAACATTCACAAACGATTTGGAGGGAATTCTTAGCTGTCCGATCGGCTAAAGAGTTACATTTAATTTTCCAAAACACAAAAACTCATCTTGGTTGTGTTGCCTGTAATTTCTCAGCATGAAACGCCAATTTGCTGTGTTTTTTAGTTGATTATGGATACTCTGCGAAACCTCATTTTTGAATGGTGTCAGAATACAAGATTTCGAAAGGGAGAAGGGAAAACAAACACAAACCCAGAACAAATTTAGGCAATTGCCAATCAAGAAACCTGAATGTTGCTGATTGAATACACCTGAAAATCCGATTCACACTCGATTGGAGGGAATTCAGAGCTGTCCCCTCGCAAAAGGGTTACATATCGTTTTCCAAACACAACAACTCATCTTGGACATGTTGCCTGTAGATTTCTATGCATAAAATGCCAATTTGCTGTGTTTTTTATTTCATTATGGAAACTCTGCCTAACCTCATTTTTGTATGGTGTCAGATTACAAAATTTGGAAAGGAAGAATGCAAAACTAATTCAAACCCTGGAAAAATTGAGGCAATTGCCAAGCGAGAAACCTGAATGCTGCTGACTGAATACACCTGAAAATCCCATTCACAGTCGATTTCAAGGGAATTAGAGCTGTCCCCTCTCAAAAGGGTTACATTTCATTTTTCAAACACAGTAACTCATCTTGGTCGTGTTACCTGTAGATTTCTAAGCATGAAACGCCAATGTGCTGTGTTTTTCATTGCATTATGTATACTCTGCCAACCTCATTTTTGAATGGTGTCAGATTACAAAATTTGGAAAGGAAGAATGCAAAACTAGTTCAAACCCTGGAATAATTGAGGCAATTGCCAATCAAGAAACCTAAATTCTGCTGAGTGAATACACCTGAAAATCCCATTCATACTCGACTTGGACGGAATTCAGAGCTGTTCGCTCCGCATAAGTGTTACATTTCATTTCCCAAAACACAAAAACTCATCTTGGTCGTGTTGACTGTAGATTTCTAAGCATGAAACGCCAATGTGCTGTGTTTTTTATTTCATTATGGATACTCTGCGTAAACTTATTTTTGAATGATGTCAGATTACAAAATTTGGAAAGGAAGAAGGCAAAACAAACAGAAACCCGGAAACATTTATGCAATTGAAATCAAGAAACTTAAATGCTGCTGATTGAATACACCTGACAATCCCATCACACTCAATTTGGAGGGAATTCAGAGCTGTCCCCTCGCAAAAGAGTTACATTCCCTTTTCCAAACACAAAAACTCATCTTGGTCGTGTTGCCTGTAGATTTAAGCATGAATCGCCAATTTGCTTTGTTTTTTATTTCATTATGGAAACTCTGCCTAACCTCATTATAGTATGGTGTCAAAATACAAAATTTGGGATGGAAGAATGCAAAACTAATCAAGCCCTGAAAAAATTGAGGCAATTGCCAAGCGAGAAACCTGAATGCTGCTGAGTGAATACACCTGAAAATCCCATTCACACTCGATTTGGACGGAATTCAGAGCTGTCCCCTCTGCAAACATGTTACATTTCATTTCCCAAAACACAAAAACTCATCTTTGTTTTGTTGCCTGTACATTTCTAAGCATGAAACGCCAATGTGCTGTGTTTTTTATTTCATTATGGATACTCTGCCTAATCTTATTTTTGAATGATGTCAGATTACAAAATTTGGAAAGGAAGGAGGCAAAACAAACAGAAACCTAGAATAAATTTATGCAATTGAAATCAAGAAATGTAATTGCTGCTGATTGAATACACCTGAAAATCCCATTCACAGTCGATTTCAAGGGAATTCAGAGCTGTCCCCTCGGTAAAAGTGTTACATTGCATTTCCCAAAACACAAAATCACATGTTGGTCGTGTTGCCTGTAGATTTCCAAGATTGAAAGGCCAATTTGCTGTGTTTTTTATTTCATTATGTATCCTCTGCCTAAACCCATTGTTGTATGCTTTCAGAATACAAAATTTGGAAAGGAAGGAGGCAAAACAAACACAAACGCATTATAAGTTTAGACAACTTTCAATCAAAAAACCTGAATGCTGCTGAGTGAATACACCTGAAAATCCCATTCACACTTAATTTGGACGGAATTCAGAGCTGTCCCCTTGCAAATGGGTTACATTTCATTTTCCAAAAGAGAGAAACTCATCTTGGTCGTGTTGCCTGTAGATTTCTAAGCATGAAACGCCAATGTGCTGTGTTTTTTATTTCATTATGGATACTCTGCGTAAACTTATTTTTGAATGATGTCAGATTACAAAATTTGGAAAGGAAGGAGGCAAAACAAACAGAAACCCAGAATAAATTTATGCAATTGAAATCAAGAAATGTAATTGCTGCTGATTGAATACACCTGAAAATCCCATTCACAGTCGATTTCAAGGGAATTAGAGCTGTCCCCTCTCAAAAGGGTTACATTTCATTTTCCAAACACAGGAACTCATCTTGGTCGTGTTACCTGTAGATTTCTAAGCATGAAACGCCAATGTGCTGTGTTTTTCATTGCATTATGTATACTCTGCCAACCTCATTTTTGAATGGTGTCAGATTACAAAATTTGGAAAGGAAGAATGCAAAACTAGTTCAAACCCTGGAATAATTGAGGCAATTGCCAATCAAGAAACCTAAATTCTGCTGAGTGAATACACCTGAAAATCCCATTCATACTCGACTTGGACGGAATTCAGAGCTGTTCGCTCCGCATAAGTGTTACATTTCATTTCCCAAAACACAAAAACTCATCTTGGTCGTGTTGACTGTAGATTTCTAAGCATGAAACGCAATTTGCTTTGTTTTCCAAATCATTATGGATACACTGCCTAACCTCATTTTTGTATGGTGTCAGAATACAATATTCTGAAAGAAGGCCTTAGAAATGCAAACCGAGAACAAATTGAGGCAATTGCCAAGTAAGAAACCTCAATGCTGCTGATTGAATACACCTGAAAATTCCATTCACACTCGATTTGGAGGGAATTGAGATCAGTCCCCTCGGCAAAAGGGTTACATTTCATTTTCCAAAACACAAAAACTCATCTTAGTTGTGTTGCCTGTAATTTCTAAGCATGAAACGACAATTTGCTGTGTTTTTTATTTCATTATGGATACTCTGCCTAACCTCATTTTTGAATGGTGTCAGATTACAAAATTTGCAAAGGAAGTATGCAAAACTAATTCAAACCCTGGAAAATTGAGGCAATTGCCAAGCAAGAAACCTAAATGCTGCTGAATGAAAACACCTGAAAATCCCATTCACACTTGATTTGGACAGAGTTCAGAGCTGCCATCTCGCAAAACTGTTACATTTCATTTTCCTAAACAGAAACACTCATCTGGTCGTGTTGCCTGTAGATCCAAGTAGGAAACGCCAATTTGCTGTGTTTTTTATATCATTATGGATACTCTGCCTAACCTCATTTTTGAATGGTGTCAGAATAAAAAAATTTGGAAAGGAAGAATGCAAAACTAATTCAAACCCAGAAAAATTGAGGCAAGAGCCAAGCAAGAAGCCTGAATGCTGCTGACTGAATACACCTGAAAATTCCATTCACGATCGATTTGGGGGAATTAGAGCTGACCCCCCACAAAAGGGTTACATTTCATTTTCCAAAACAAAAACTCATCTTGGTCGTATTGCCTGTAGATTTAAGCATGAAACGCCAATTTGCTGTGTTTTTTTTTCATTATGGAAACTCTGCCTAACCTCATTTTTGTATGGTGTCAGAATACAAAATTTGGAAAGGAAGAAGGCAAAACTAATTCAAACCCAGAATAAATTGAGGCAATTGCCAGTCAATAAACGTTAAAGCAGCTGATTCAATACAACTGAAAATAACATTCACAAACGATTTGGAGGGAATTCTTAGCTGTCCGATCGGCTAAAGAGTTACATTTAATTTTCCAAAACACAAAAACTCATCTTGGTTGTGTTGCCTGTAATTTCTCAGCATGAAACGCCAATTTGCTGTGTTTTTTAGTTGATTATGGATACTCTGCGAAACCTCATTTTTGAATGGTGTCAGAATACAAGATTTCGAAAGGGAGAAGGGAAAACAAACACAAACCCAGAACAAATTTAGGCAATTGCCAATCAAGAAACCTGAATGTTGCTGATTGAATACACCTGAAAATCCGATTCACACTCGATTGGAGGGAATTCAGAGCTGTCCCCTCGCAAAAGGGTTACATATCGTTTTCCAAACACAACAACTCATCTTGGACATGTTGCCTGTAGATTTCTATGCATAAAATGCCAATTTGCTGTGTTTTTTATTTCATTATGGAAACTCTGCCTAACCTCATTTTTGTATGGTGTCAGATTACAAAATTTGGAAAGGAAGAATGCAAAACTAATTCAAACCCTGGAAAAATTGAGGCAATTGCCAAGCGAGAAACCTGAATGCTGCTGACTGAATACACCTGAAAATCCCATTCACAGTCGATTTCAAGGGAATTAGAGCTGTCCCCTCTCAAAAGGGTTACATTTCATTTTTCAAACACAGTAACTCATCTTGGTCGTGTTACCTGTAGATTTCTAAGCATGAAACGCCAATGTGCTGTGTTTTTCATTGCATTATGTATACTCTGCCAACCTCATTTTTGAATGGTGTCAGATTACAAAATTTGGAAAGGAAGAATGCAAAACTAGTTCAAACCCTGGAATAATTGAGGCAATTGCCAATCAAGAAACCTAAATTCTGCTGAGTGAATACACCTGAAAATCCCATTCATACTCGACTTGGACGGAATTCAGAGCTGTTCGCTCCGCATAAGTGTTACATTTCATTTCCCAAAACACAAAAACTCATCTTGGTCGTGTTGACTGTAGATTTCTAAGCATGAAACGCCAATGTGCTGTGTTTTTTATTTCATTATGGATACTCTGCGTAAACTTATTTTTGAATGATGTCAGATTACAAAATTTGGAAAGGAAGAAGGCAAAACAAACAGAAACCCGGAAACATTTATGCAATTGAAATCAAGAAACTTAAATGCTGCTGATTGAATACACCTGACAATCCCATCACACTCAATTTGGAGGGAATTCAGAGCTGTCCCCTCGCAAAAGAGTTACATTCCCTTTTCCAAACACAAAAACTCATCTTGGTCGTGTTGCCTGTAGATTTAAGCATGAATCGCCAATTTGCTTTGTTTTTTATTTCATTATGGAAACTCTGCCTAACCTCATTATAGTATGGTGTCAAAATACAAAATTTGGGATGGAAGAATGCAAAACTAATCAAGCCCTGAAAAAATTGAGGCAATTGCCAAGCGAGAAACCTGAATGCTGCTGAGTGAATACACCTGAAAATCCCATTCACACTCGATTTGGACGGAATTCAGAGCTGTCCCCTCTGCAAACATGTTACATTTCATTTCCCAAAACACAAAAACTCATCTTTGTTTTGTTGCCTGTACATTTCTAAGCATGAAACGCCAATGTGCTGTGTTTTTTATTTCATTATGGATACTCTGCCTAATCTTATTTTTGAATGATGTCAGATTACAAAATTTGGAAAGGAAGGAGGCAAAACAAACAGAAACCTAGAATAAATTTATGCAATTGAAATCAAGAAATGTAATTGCTGCTGATTGAATACACCTGAAAATCCCATTCACAGTCGATTTCAAGGGAATTCAGAGCTGTCCCCTCGGTAAAAGTGTTACATTGCATTTCCCAAAACACAAAATCACATGTTGGTCGTGTTGCCTGTAGATTTCCAAGATTGAAAGGCCAATTTGCTGTGTTTTTTATTTCATTATGTATCCTCTGCCTAAACCCATTGTTGTATGCTTTCAGAATACAAAATTTGGAAAGGAAGGAGGCAAAACAAACACAAACGCATTATAAGTTTAGACAACTTTCAATCAAAAAACCTGAATGCTGCTGAGTGAATACACCTGAAAATCCCATTCACACTTAATTTGGACGGAATTCAGAGCTGTCCCCTTGCAAATGGGTTACATTTCATTTTCCAAAAGAGAGAAACTCATCTTGGTCGTGTTGCCTGTAGATTTCTAAGCATGAAACGCCAATGTGCTGTGTTTTTTATTTCATTATGGATACTCTGCGTAAACTTATTTTTGAATGATGTCAGATTACAAAATTTGGAAAGGAAGGAGGCAAAACAAACAGAAACCCAGAATAAATTTATGCAATTGAAATCAAGAAATGTAATTGCTGCTGATTGAATACACCTGAAAATCCCATTCACAGTCGATTTCAAGGGAATTAGAGCTGTCCCCTCTCAAAAGGGTTACATTTCATTTTCCAAACACAGGAACTCATCTTGGTCGTGTTACCTGTAGATTTCTAAGCATGAAACGCCAATGTGCTGTGTTTTTCATTGCATTATGTATACTCTGCCAACCTCATTTTTGAATGGTGTCAGATTACAAAATTTGGAAAGGAAGAATGCAAAACTAGTTCAAACCCTGGAATAATTGAGGCAATTGCCAATCAAGAAACCTAAATTCTGCTGAGTGAATACACCTGAAAATCCCATTCATACTCGACTTGGACGGAATTCAGAGCTGTTCGCTCCGCATAAGTGTTACATTTCATTTCCCAAAACACAAAAACTCATCTTGGTCGTGTTGACTGTAGATTTCTAAGCATGAAACGCAATTTGCTTTGTTTTCCAAATCATTATGGATACACTGCCTAACCTCATTTTTGTATGGTGTCAGAATACAATATTCTGAAAGAAGGCCTTAGAAATGCAAACCGAGAACAAATTGAGGCAATTGCCAAGTAAGAAACCTCAATGCTGCTGATTGAATACACCTGAAAATTCCATTCACACTCGATTTGGAGGGAATTGAGATCAGTCCCCTCGGCAAAAGGGTTACATTTCATTTTCCAAAACACAAAAACTCATCTTAGTTGTGTTGCCTGTAATTTCTAAGCATGAAACGACAATTTGCTGTGTTTTTTATTTCATTATGGATACTCTGCCTAACCTCATTTTTGAATGGTGTCAGATTACAAAATTTGCAAAGGAAGTATGCAAAACTAATTCAAACCCTGGAAAATTGAGGCAATTGCCAAGCAAGAAACCTAAATGCTGCTGAATGAAAACACCTGAAAATCCCATTCACACTTGATTTGGACAGAGTTCAGAGCTGCCATCTCGCAAAACTGTTACATTTCATTTTCCTAAACAGAAACACTCATCTGGTCGTGTTGCCTGTAGATCCAAGTAGGAAACGCCAATTTGCTGTGTTTTTTATATCATTATGGATACTCTGCCTAACCTCATTTTTGAATGGTGTCAGAATAAAAAAATTTGGAAAGGAAGAATGCAAAACTAATTCAAACCCAGAAAAATTGAGGCAAGAGCCAAGCAAGAAGCCTGAATGCTGCTGACTGAATACACCTGAAAATTCCATTCACGATCGATTTGGGGGAATTAGAGCTGACCCCCCACAAAAGGGTTACATTTCATTTTCCAAAACAAAACCTCATCTTGGTCGTATTGCCTGTAGATTTAAGCATGAAACGCCAATTTGCTGTGTTTTTTTTTCATTATGGAAACTCTGCCTAACCTCATTTTTGTATGGTGTCAGAATACAAAATTTGGAAAGGAAGAAGGCAAAACTAATTCAAACCCAGAATAAATTGAGGCAATTGCCAGTCAATAAACGTTAAAGCAGCTGATTCAATACAACTGAAAATAACATTCACAAACGATTTGGAGGGAATTCTTAGCTGTCCGATCGGCTAAAGAGTTACATTTAATTTTCCAAAACACAAAAACTCATCTTGGTTGTGTTGCCTGTAATTTCTCAGCATGAAACGCCAATTTGCTGTGTTTTTTAGTTGATTATGGATACTCTGCGAAACCTCATTTTTGAATGGTGTCAGAATACAAGATTTCGAAAGGGAGAAGGGAAAACAAACACAAACCCAGAACAAATTTAGGCAATTGCCAATCAAGAAACCTGAATGTTGCTGATTGAATACACCTGAAAATCCGATTCACACTCGATTGGAGGGAATTCAGAGCTGTCCCCTCGCAAAAGGGTTACATATCGTTTTCCAAACACAACAACTCATCTTGGACATGTTGCCTGTAGATTTCTATGCATAAAATGCCAATTTGCTGTGTTTTTTATTTCATTATGGAAACTCTGCCTAACCTCATTTTTGTATGGTGTCAGATTACAAAATTTGGAAAGGAAGAATGCAAAACTAATTCAAACCCTGGAAAAATTGAGGCAATTGCCAAGCGAGAAACCTGAATGCTGCTGACTGAATACACCTGAAAATCCCATTCACAGTCGATTTCAAGGGAATTAGAGCTGTCCCCTCTCAAAAGGGTTACATTTCATTTTTCAAACACAGTAACTCATCTTGGTCGTGTTACCTGTAGATTTCTAAGCATGAAACGCCAATGTGCTGTGTTTTTCATTGCATTATGTATACTCTGCCAACCTCATTTTTGAATGGTGTCAGATTACAAAATTTGGAAAGGAAGAATGCAAAACTAGTTCAAACCCTGGAATAATTGAGGCAATTGCCAATCAAGAAACCTAAATTCTGCTGAGTGAATACACCTGAAAATCCCATTCATACTCGACTTGGACGGAATTCAGAGCTGTTCGCTCCGCATAAGTGTTACATTTCATTTCCCAAAACACAAAAACTCATCTTGGTCGTGTTGACTGTAGATTTCTAAGCATGAAACGCCAATGTGCTGTGTTTTTTATTTCATTATGGATACTCTGCGTAAACTTATTTTTGAATGATGTCAGATTACAAAATTTGGAAAGGAAGAAGGCAAAACAAACAGAAACCCGGAAACATTTATGCAATTGAAATCAAGAAACTTAAATGCTGCTGATTGAATACACCTGACAATCCCATCACACTCAATTTGGAGGGAATTCAGAGCTGTCCCCTCGCAAAAGAGTTACATTCCCTTTTCCAAACACAAAAACTCATCTTGGTCGTGTTGCCTGTAGATTTAAGCATGAATCGCCAATTTGCTTTGTTTTTTATTTCATTATGGAAACTCTGCCTAACCTCATTATAGTATGGTGTCAAAATACAAAATTTGGGATGGAAGAATGCAAAACTAATCAAGCCCTGAAAAAATTGAGGCAATTGCCAAGCGAGAAACCTGAATGCTGCTGAGTGAATACACCTGAAAATCCCATTCACACTCGATTTGGACGGAATTCAGAGCTGTCCCCTCTGCAAACATGTTACATTTCATTTCCCAAAACACAAAAACTCATCTTTGTTTTGTTGCCTGTACATTTCTAAGCATGAAACGCCAATGTGCTGTGTTTTTTATTTCATTATGGATACTCTGCCTAATCTTATTTTTGAATGATGTCAGATTACAAAATTTGGAAAGGAAGGAGGCAAAACAAACAGAAACCTAGAATAAATTTATGCAATTGAAATCAAGAAATGTAATTGCTGCTGATTGAATACACCTGAAAATCCCATTCACAGTCGATTTCAAGGGAATTCAGAGCTGTCCCCTCGGTAAAAGTGTTACATTGCATTTCCCAAAACACAAAATCACATGTTGGTCGTGTTGCCTGTAGATTTCCAAGATTGAAAGGCCAATTTGCTGTGTTTTTTATTTCATTATGTATCCTCTGCCTAAACCCATTGTTGTATGCTTTCAGAATACAAAATTTGGAAAGGAAGGAGGCAAAACAAACACAAACGCATTATAAGTTTAGACAACTTTCAATCAAAAAACCTGAATGCTGCTGAGTGAATACACCTGAAAATCCCATTCACACTTAATTTGGACGGAATTCAGAGCTGTCCCCTTGCAAATGGGTTACATTTCATTTTCCAAAAGAGAGAAACTCATCTTGGTCGTGTTGCCTGTAGATTTCTAAGCATGAAACGCCAATGTGCTGTGTTTTTTATTTCATTATGGATACTCTGCGTAAACTTATTTTTGAATGATGTCAGATTACAAAATTTGGAAAGGAAGGAGGCAAAACAAACAGAAACCCAGAATAAATTTATGCAATTGAAATCAAGAAATGTAATTGCTGCTGATTGAATACACCTGAAAATCCCATTCACAGTCGATTTCAAGGGAATTAGAGCTGTCCCCTCTCAAAAGGGTTACATTTCATTTTCCAAACACAGGAACTCATCTTGGTCGTGTTACCTGTAGATTTCTAAGCATGAAACGCCAATGTGCTGTGTTTTTCATTGCATTATGTATACTCTGCCAACCTCATTTTTGAATGGTGTCAGATTACAAAATTTGGAAAGGAAGAATGCAAAACTAGTTCAAACCCTGGAATAATTGAGGCAATTGCCAATCAAGAAACCTAAATTCTGCTGAGTGAATACACCTGAAAATCCCATTCATACTCGACTTGGACGGAATTCAGAGCTGTTCGCTCCGCATAAGTGTTACATTTCATTTCCCAAAACACAAAAACTCATCTTGGTCGTGTTGACTGTAGATTTCTAAGCATGAAACGCAATTTGCTTTGTTTTCCAAATCATTATGGATACACTGCCTAACCTCATTTTTGTATGGTGTCAGAATACAATATTCTGAAAGAAGGCCTTAGAAATGCAAACCGAGAACAAATTGAGGCAATTGCCAAGTAAGAAACCTCAATGCTGCTGATTGAATACACCTGAAAATTCCATTCACACTCGATTTGGAGGGAATTGAGATCAGTCCCCTCGGCAAAAGGGTTACATTTCATTTTCCAAAACACAAAAACTCATCTTAGTTGTGTTGCCTGTACATTTCTAAGCATGAAACGCCAATGTGCTGTGTTTTTTATTTCATTATGGATACTCTGCCTAATCTTATTTTTGAATGATGTCAGATTACAAAATTTGGAAAGGAAGGAGGCAAAACAAACAGAAACCTAGAATAAATTTATGCAATTGAAATCAAGAAATGTAATTGCTGCTGATTGAATACACCTGAAAATCCCATTCACAGTCGATTTCAAGGGAATTCAGAGCTGTCCCCTCGGTAAAAGTGTTACATTGCATTTCCCAAAACACAAAATCACATGTTGGTCGTGTTGCCTGTAGATTTCCAAGATTGAAAGGCCAATTTGCTGTGTTTTTTATTTCATTATGTATCCTCTGCCTAAACCCATTGTTGTATGCTTTCAGAATACAAAATTTGGAAAGGAAGGAGGCAAAACAAACACAAACGCATTATAAGTTTAGACAACTTTCAATCAAAAAACCTGAATGCTGCTGAGTGAATACACCTGAAAATCCCATTCACACTTAATTTGGACGGAATTCAGAGCTGTCCCCTTGCAAATGGGTTACATTTCATTTTCCAAAAGAGAGAAACTCATCTTGGTCGTGTTGCCTGTAGATTTCTAAGCATGAAACGCCAATGTGCTGTGTTTTTTATTTCATTATGGATACTCTGCGTAAACTTATTTTTGAATGATGTCAGATTACAAAATTTGGAAAGGAAGGAGGCAAAACAAACAGAAACCCAGAATAAATTTATGCAATTGAAATCAAGAAATGTAATTGCTGCTGATTGAATACACCTGAAAATCCCATTCACAGTCGATTTCAAGGGAATTAGAGCTGTCCCCTCTCAAAAGGGTTACATTTCATTTTCCAAACACAGGAACTCATCTTGGTCGTGTTACCTGTAGATTTCTAAGCATGAAACGCCAATGTGCTGTGTTTTTCATTGCATTATGTATACTCTGCCAACCTCATTTTTGAATGGTGTCAGATTACAAAATTTGGAAAGGAAGAATGCAAAACTAGTTCAAACCCTGGAATAATTGAGGCAATTGCCAATCAAGAAACCTAAATTCTGCTGAGTGAATACACCTGAAAATCCCATTCATACTCGACTTGGACGGAATTCAGAGCTGTTCGCTCCGCATAAGTGTTACATTTCATTTCCCAAAACACAAAAACTCATCTTGGTCGTGTTGACTGTAGATTTCTAAGCATGAAACGCAATTTGCTTTGTTTTCCAAATCATTATGGATACACTGCCTAACCTCATTTTTGTATGGTGTCAGAATACAATATTCTGAAAGAAGGCCTTAGAAATGCAAACCGAGAACAAATTGAGGCAATTGCCAAGTAAGAAACCTCAATGCTGCTGATTGAATACACCTGAAAATTCCATTCACACTCGATTTGGAGGGAATTGAGATCAGTCCCCTCGGCAAAAGGGTTACATTTCATTTTCCAAAACACAAAAACTCATCTTAGTTGTGTTGCCTGTAATTTCTAAGCATGAAACGACAATTTGCTGTGTTTTTTATTTCATTATGGATACTCTGCCTAACCTCATTTTTGAATGGTGTCAGATTACAAAATTTGCAAAGGAAGTATGCAAAACTAATTCAAACCCTGGAAAATTGAGGCAATTGCCAAGCAAGAAACCTAAATGCTGCTGAATGAAAACACCTGAAAATGCCATTCACACTTGATTTGGACAGAGTTCAGAGCTGCCATCTCGCAAAACTGTTACATTTCATTTTCCTAAACAGAAACACTCATCTGGTCGTGTTGCCTGTAGATCCAAGTAGGAAACGCCAATTTGCTGTGTTTTTTATATCATTATGGATACTCTGCCTAACCTCATTTTTGAATGGTGTCAGAATAAAAAAATTTGGAAAGGAAGAATGCAAAACTAATTCAAACCCAGAAAAATTGAGGCAAGAGCCAAGCAAGAAGCCTGAATGCTGCTGACTGAATACACCTGAAAATTCCATTCACGATCGATTTGGGGGAATTAGAGCTGACCCCCCACAAAAGGGTTACATTTCATTTTCCAAAACAAAAACTCATCTTGGTCGTATTGCCTGTAGATTTAAGCATGAAACGCCAATTTGCTGTGTTTTTTTTTCATTATGGAAACTCTGCCTAACCTCATTTTTGTATGGTGTCAGAATACAAAATTTGGAAAGGAAGAAGGCAAAACTAATTCAAACCCAGAATAAATTGAGGCAATTGCCAGTCAATAAACGTTAAAGCAGCTGATTCAATACAACTGAAAATAACATTCACAAACGATTTGGAGGGAATTCTTAGCTGTCCGATCGGCTAAAGTGTTACATTTAATTTTCCAAAACACAAAAACTCATCTTGGTTGTGTTGCCTGTAATTTCTCAGCATGAAACGCCAATTTGCTGTGTTTTTTAGTTGATTATGGATACTCTGCGAAACCTCATTTTTGAATGGTGTCAGAATACAAGATTTCGAAAGGGAGAAGGGAAAACAAACACAAACCCAGAACAAATTTAGGCAATTGCCAATCAAGAAACCTGAATGTTGCTGATTGAATACACCTGAAAATCCGATTCACACTCGATTGGAGGGAATTCAGAGCTGTCCCCTCGCAAAAGGGTTACATATCGTTTTCCAAACACAACAACTCATCTTGGACATGTTGCCTGTAGATTTCTATGCATAAAATGCCAATTTGCTGTGTTTTTTATTTCATTATGGAAACTCTGCCTAACCTCATTTTTGTATGGTGTCAGATTACAAAATTTGGAAAGGAAGAATGCAAAACTAATTCAAACCCTGGAAAAATTGAGGCAATTGCCAAGCGAGAAACCTGAATGCTGCTGACTGAATACACCTGAAAATCCCATTCACAGTCGATTTCAAGGGAATTAGAGCTGTCCCCTCTCAAAAGGGTTACATTTCATTTTTCAAACACAGTAACTCATCTTGGTCGTGTTACCTGTAGATTTCTAAGCATGAAACGCCAATGTGCTGTGTTTTTCATTGCATTATGTATACTCTGCCAACCTCATTTTTGAATGGTGTCAGATTACAAAATTTGGAAAGGAAGAATGCAAAACTAGTTCAAACCCTGGAATAATTGAGGCAATTGCCAATCAAGAAACCTAAATTCTGCTGAGTGAATACACCTGAAAATCCCATTCATACTCGACTTGGACGGAATTCAGAGCTGTTCGCTCCGCATAAGTGTTACATTTCATTTCCCAAAACACAAAAACTCATCTTGGTCGTGTTGACTGTAGATTTCTAAGCATGAAACGCCAATGTGCTGTGTTTTTTATTTCATTATGGATACTCTGCGTAAACTTATTTTTGAATGATGTCAGATTACAAAATTTGGAAAGGAAGAAGGCAAAACAAACAGAAACCCGGAAACATTTATGCAATTGAAATCAAGAAACTTAAATGCTGCTGATTGAATACACCTGACAATCCCATCACACTCAATTTGGAGGGAATTCAGAGCTGTCCCCTCGCAAAAGAGTTACATTCCCTTTTCCAAACACAAAAACTCATCTTGGTCGTGTTGCCTGTAGATTTAAGCATGAATCGCCAATTTGCTTTGTTTTTTATTTCATTATGGAAACTCTGCCTAACCTCATTATAGTATGGTGTCAAAATACAAAATTTGGGATGGAAGAATGCAAAACTAATCAAGCCCTGAAAAAATTGAGGCAATTGCCAAGCGAGAAACCTGAATGCTGCTGAGTGAATACACCTGAAAATCCCATTCACACTCGATTTGGACGGAATTCAGAGCTGTCCCCTCTGCAAACATGTTACATTTCATTTCCCAAAACACAAAAACTCATCTTTGTTTTGTTGCCTGTACATTTCTAAGCATGAAACGCCAATGTGCTGTGTTTTTTATTTCATTATGGATACTCTGCCTAATCTTATTTTTGAATGATGTCAGATTACAAAATTTGGAAAGGAAGGAGGCAAAACAAACAGAAACCTAGAATAAATTTATGCAATTGAAATCAAGAAATGTAATTGCTGCTGATTGAATACACCTGAAAATCCCATTCACAGTCGATTTCAAGGGAATTCAGAGCTGTCCCCTCGGTAAAAGTGTTACATTGCATTTCCCAAAACACAAAATCACATGTTGGTCGTGTTGCCTGTAGATTTCCAAGATTGAAAGGCCAATTTGCTGTGTTTTTTATTTCATTATGTATCCTCTGCCTAAACCCATTGTTGTATGCTTTCAGAATACAAAATTTGGAAAGGAAGGAGGCAAAACAAACACAAACGCATTATAAGTTTAGACAACTTTCAATCAAAAAACCTGAATGCTGCTGAGTGAATACACCTGAAAATCCCATTCACACTTAATTTGGACGGAATTCAGAGCTGTCCCCTTGCAAATGGGTTACATTTCATTTTCCAAAAGAGAGAAACTCATCTTGGTCGTGTTGCCTGTAGATTTCTAAGCATGAAACGCCAATGTGCTGTGTTTTTTATTTCATTATGGATACTCTGCGTAAACTTATTTTTGAATGATGTCAGATTACAAAATTTGGAAAGGAAGGAGGCAAAACAAACAGAAACCCAGAATAAATTTATGCAATTGAAATCAAGAAATGTAATTGCTGCTGATTGAATACACCTGAAAATCCCATTCACAGTCGATTTCAAGGGAATTAGAGCTGTCCCCTCTCAAAAGGGTTACATTTCATTTTCCAAACACAGGAACTCATCTTGGTCGTGTTACCTGTAGATTTCTAAGCATGAAACGCCAATGTGCTGTGTTTTTCATTGCATTATGTATACTCTGCCAACCTCATTTTTGAATGGTGTCAGATTACAAAATTTGGAAAGGAAGAATGCAAAACTAGTTCAAACCCTGGAATAATTGAGGCAATTGCCAATCAAGAAACCTAAATTCTGCTGAGTGAATACACCTGAAAATCCCATTCATACTCGACTTGGACGGAATTCAGAGCTGTTCGCTCCGCATAAGTGTTACATTTCATTTCCCAAAACACAAAAACTCATCTTGGTCGTGTTGACTGTAGATCTAAGCATGAAACGCAATTTGCTTTGTTTTCCAAATCATTATGGATACACTGCCTAACCTCATTTTTGTATGGTGTCAGAATACAATATTCTGAAAGAAGGCCTTAGAAATGCAAACCGAGAACAAATTGAGGCAATTGCCAAGTAAGAAACCTCAATGCTGCTGATTGAATACACCTGAAAATTCCATTCACACTCGATTTGGAGGGAATTGAGATCAGTCCCCTCGGCAAAAGGGTTACATTTCATTTTCCAAAACACAAAAACTCATCTTAGTTGTGTTGCCTGTAATTTCTAAGCATGAAACGACAATTTGCTGTGTTTTTTATTTCATTATGGATACTCTGCCTAACCTCATTTTTGAATGGTGTCAGATTACAAAATTTGCAAAGGAAGTATGCAAAACTAATTCAAACCCTGGAAAATTGAGGCAATTGCCAAGCAAGAAACCTAAATGCTGCTGAATGAAAACACCTGAAAATCCCATTCACACTTGATTTGGACAGAGTTCAAAGCTGCCATCTCGCAAAACTGTTACATTTCATTTTCCTAAACAGAAACACTCATCTGGTCGTGTTGCCTGTAGATCCAAGTAGGAAACGCCAATTTGCTGTGTTTTTTATATCATTATGGATACTCTGCCTAACCTCATTTTTGAATGGTGTCAGAATAAAAAAATTTGGAAAGGAAGAATGCAAAACTAATTCAAACCCAGAAAAATTGAGGCAAGAGCCAAGCAAGAAGCCTGAATGCTGCTGACTGAATACACCTGAAAATTCCATTCACGATCGATTTGGGGGAATTAGAGCTGACCCCCCACAAAAGGGTTACATTTCATTTTCCAAAACAAAAACTCATCTTGGTCGTATTGCCTGTAGATTTAAGCATGAAACGCCAATTTGCTGTGTTTTTTTTTCATTATGGAAACTCTGCCTAACCTCATTTTTGTATGGTGTCAGAATACAAAATTTGGAAAGGAAGAAGGCAAAACTAATTCAAACCCAGAATAAATTGAGGCAATTGCCAGTCAATAAACGTTAAAGCAGCTGATTCAATACAACTGAAAATAACATTCACAAACGATTTGGAGGGAATTCTTAGCTGTCCGATCGGCTAAAGAGTTACATTTAATTTTCCAAAACACAAAAACTCATCTTGGTTGTGTTGCCTGTAATTTCTCAGCATGAAACGCCAATTTGCTGTGTTTTTTAGTTGATTATGGATACTCTGCGAAACCTCATTTTTGAATGGTGTCAGAATACAAGATTTCGAAAGGGAGAAGGGAAAACAAACACAAACCCAGAACAAATTTAGGCAATTGCCAATCAAGAAACCTGAATGTTGCTGATTGAATACACCTGAAAATCCGATTCACACTCGATTGGAGGGAATTCAGAGCTGTCCCCTCGCAAAAGGGTTACATATCGTTTTCCAAACACAACAACTCATCTTGGACATGTTGCCTGTAGATTTCTATGCATAAAATGCCAATTTGCTGTGTTTGTTATTTCATTATGGAAACTCTGCCTAACCTCATTTTTGTATGGTGTCAGATTACAAAATTTGGAAAGGAAGAATGCAAAACTAATTCAAACCCTGGAAAAATTGAGGCAATTGCCAAGCGAGAAACCTGAATGCTGCTGACTGAATACACCTGAAAATCCCATTCACAGTCGATTTCAAGGGAATTAGAGCTGTCCCCTCTCAAAAGGGTTACATTTCATTTTTCAAACACAGTAACTCATCTTGGTCGTGTTACCTGTAGATTTCTAAGCATGAAACGCCAATGTGCTGTGTTTTTCATTGCATTATGTATACTCTGCCAACCTCATTTTTGAATGGTGTCAGATTACAAAATTTGGAAAGGAAGAATGCAAAACTAGTTCAAACCCTGGAATAATTGAGGCAATTGCCAATCAAGAAACCTAAATTCTGCTGAGTGAATACACCTGAAAATCCCATTCATACTCGACTTGGACGGAATTCAGAGCTGTTCGCTCCGCATAAGTGTTACATTTCATTTCCCAAAACACAAAAACTCATCTTGGTCGTGTTGACTGTAGATTTCTAAGCATGAAACGCCAATGTGCTGTGTTTTTTATTTCATTATGGATACTCTGCGTAAACTTATTTTTGAATGATGTCAGATTACAAAATTTGGAAAGGAAGAAGGCAAAACAAACAGAAACCCGGAAACATTTATGCAATTGAAATCAAGAAACTTAAATGCTGCTGATTGAATACACCTGACAATCCCATCACACTCAATTTGGAGGGAATTCAGAGCTGTCCCCTCGCAAAAGAGTTACATTCCCTTTTCCAAACACAAAAACTCATCTTGGTCGTGTTGCCTGTAGATTTAAGCATGAATCGCCAATTTGCTTTGTTTTTTATTTCATTATGGAAACTCTGCCTAACCTCATTATAGTATGGTGTCAAAATACAAAATTTGGGATGGAAGAATGCAAAACTAATCAAGCCCTGAAAAAATTGAGGCAATTGCCAAGCGAGAAACCTGAATGCTGCTGAGTGAATACACCTGAAAATCCCATTCACACTCGATTTGGACGGAATTCAGAGCTGTCCCCTCTGCAAACATGTTACATTTCATTTCCCAAAACACAAAAACTCATCTTTGTTTTGTTGCCTGTACATTTCTAAGCATGAAACGCCAATGTGCTGTGTTTTTTATTTCATTATGGATACTCTGCCTAATCTTATTTTTGAATGATGTCAGATTACAAAATTTGGAAAGGAAGGAGCAAAACAAACAGAAACCTAGAATAAATTTATGCAATTGAAATCAAGAAATGTAATTGCTGCTGATTGAATACACCTGAAAATCCCATTCACAGTCGATTTCAAGGGAATTCAGAGCTGTCCCCTCGGTAAAAGTGTTACATTGCATTTCCCAAAACACAAAATCACATGTTGGTCGTGTTGCCTGTAGATTTCCAAGATTGAAATGCCAATTTGCTGTGTTTTTTATTTCATTATGTATCCTCTGCCTAAACCCATTGTTGTATGCTTTCAGAATACAAAATTTGGAAAGGAAGGAGGCAAAACAAACACAAACGCATTATAAGTTTAGACAACTTTCAATCAAAAAACCTGAATGCTGCTGAGTGAATACACCTGAAAATCCCATTCACACTTAATTTGGACGGAATTCAGAGCTGTCCCCTTGCAAATGGGTTACATTTCATTTTCCAAAAGAGAGAAACTCATCTTGGTCGTGTTGCCTGTAGATTTCTAAGCATGAAACGCCAATGTGCTGTGTTTTTTATTTCATTATGGATACTCTGCGTAAACTTATTTTTGAATGATGTCAGATTACAAAATTTGGAAAGGAAGGAGGCAAAACAAACAGAAACCCAGAATAAATTTATGCAATTGAAATCAAGAAATGTAATTGCTGCTGATTGAATACACCTGAAAATCCCATTCACAGTCGATTTCAAGGGAATTAGAGCTGTCCCCTCTCAAAAGGGTTACATTTCATTTTCCAAACACAGGAACTCATCTTGGTCGTGTTACCTGTAGATTTCTAAGCATGAAACGCCAATGTGCTGTGTTTTTCATTGCATTATGTATACTCTGCCAACCTCATTTTTGAATGGTGTCAGATTACAAAATTTGGAAAGGAAGAATGCAAGACTAGTTCAAACCCTGGAATAATTGAGGCAATTGCCAATCAAGAAACCTAAATTCTGCTGAGTGAATACACCTGAAAATCCCATTCATACTCGACTTGGACGGAATTCAGAGCTGTTCGCTCCGCATAAGTGTTACATTTCATTTCCCAAAACACAAAAACTCATCTTGGTCGTGTTGACTGTAGATTTCTAAGCATGAAACGCCAATTTGCTGTGTTCTTTATTTCATTATGGATACTCTGCGTAAACTTATTTTTGAATGATATCAGATTACAAAATTTGGAAAGGAAGAAGGCAAAACAAACAGAAACCCGGAAACATTTATGCAATTGAAATCAAGAAACTTAAATGCTGCTGATTGAATACACCTGACAATCCCATTCACACTTGATTTGGAGGGAATTCAGAGCTGTCCCCTCGGTAAAAGTGTTACATTGCATTTCCCAAAACACAAAAACTCACCTTGGTCGTGTTGCCTGTAGATTTCCAAGATTGAAATGCCAATTTGCTGTGTTTTTTATTTCATTATGTATCCTCTGCCTAAACCCATTGTTGTATGCTTTCAGAATAAAAATTTGGAAAGGAAGGAGGCAAAACAAACACAAACGCATTATAAATTTAGACAACTTTCAATCAAAAAACCTGAATGCTGCTGAGTGAATACACCTGAAAATCCCATTCACACTTAATTTGGACGGAATTCAGAGCTTTCCCCTCTGCAAACGTGTTACATTTCATTTCCCAAAACACAAAAACTCATCTTGGTCGTGTTGCCTGTAGATTTCCAAGATTGAAATGCCAATTCACTGTGTTTTATATGTCATTATGGATACTCTGCCTAACCTCTTTTTTGTATGGTGTCATAACACAAAATATGGCAATGAAGAAAGCAAAACAAATACAAACCCCGAATAAATTGAGGCAATTGCCATTCAATAAACGTTAAAGCTGCTGATTCAATACACCTGAAAATAACATTCACACTCGATTTGGAGGGAATTCTTAGCTGTCCAATCAGCAAAAGGGTTACATTTCATTTCCCAAAACACAAAAACTCATCTTTGTTTTGTTGCCTGTAGATTTCTAAGCATGAAACGCCAATGTGCTGTGTTTTTTATTTCATTATGGATACTCTGCCTAATCTTATTTTTGAATGATGTCAGATTACAAAATTTGGAAAGGAAGGAGGCAAAACAAACAGAAACCCAGAATAAATTTATGCAATTGAAATCAAGAAATGTAATTGCTGCTGATTGAATACACCTGAAAATCCCATTCACACTTGATTTGGAGGGAATTCAGAGCTGTCCCCTCGGTAAAAGTGTTACATTGCATTTCCCAAAACACAAAAACACATCTTGGTCGTGTTGCCTGTAGATTTCCAAGATTGAAATGCCAATTTGCTGTGTTTTTTATTTCATTATGTATCCTCTGCCTAAACCCATTGTTGTATGCTTTCAGAATAAAAATTTGGAAAGGAAGGAGGCAAAACAAACACAAACGCATTATAAATTTAGACAACTTTCAATCAAAAAACCTGAATGCTGCTGAGTGAATACACCTGAAAATCCCATTCACACTTAATTTGGACGGATTTCAGAGCTTTCCCCTCTGCAAACGTGTTACATTTCATTTCCCAAAACACAAAAACTCATCTTTGTTTTGTTGCCTGTAGATTTCTAAGCATGAAACGCCAATGTGCTGTGTTTTTTATTTCATTATGGATACTCTGCGTAAACTTATTTTTGAATGATGTCAGATTACAAAATTTGGAAAGGAAGGAGGCAAAACAAACAGAAACCCAGAATAAATTTATGCAATTGAAATCAGGAAATGTAATTGCTGCTGATTGAATACACCTGAAAATCCCATTCACACTTGATTTGGATGGAATTCAGACCTGTCCCCTTGGTAAAAGTGTTACATTGCATTTCCCAAAACACAAAAACACATGTTGGTCGTGTTGCCTGTAGATTTCCAAGATTGAAATGCCAATTTGCTGTGTTTTTTATTTCATTATGTATCCTCTGCCTTAACCCATTGTTGTATGCTTTCAGAATACAAAATTTGGAAAGGAAGGAGGCAAAACAAACACAAACGCATTATAAATTTAGACAACTTTCAATCAAAAAACCTGAATGCTGCTGAGTGAATACACCTGAAAATCCCATTCACACTTAATTTGGACGGAATTCAGAGCTTTCCCCTCTGCAAACGTGTTACATTTCATTTCCCAAAACACAAAAACTCATCTTTGTTTTGTTGCCTGTAGATTTCTAAGCATGAAACGCCAATGTGCTGTGTTTTTTATTTCATTATGGATACTCTGCGTAAACTTATTTTTGAATGATGTCAGATTACAAAATTTGGAAAGGAAGGAGGCAAAACAAACAGAAACCCAGAATAAATTTATGCAATTGAAATCAGGAAATGTAATTGCTGCTGATTGAATACACCTGAAAATCCCATTCACACTTGATTTGGATGGAATTCAGACCTGTCCCCTTGGTAAAAGTGTTACATTGCATTTCCCAAAACACAAAAACACATCTTGGTCATGTTGCCTGTAGATTTCCAAGATTGAAATGCCAATTTGCTGTGTTTTTTATTTCATTATGGAAACTCTGCCTTAACCCATTGTTGTATGCTTTCAGAATACAAAATTTGGAAAGGAAGGAGGCAAAACAAACACAAACGCATTATAAATTTAGACAACTTTGAATCAAAAAACCTGAATGCTGCTGACTCAATACACCTGAAAATCCCAATCAGTCATGATTTGGAGGGAATTAGAGCTGTCCCCTTGCAAATGGGTTACATTTCAATTTCCAAAACAGAGAAACTCTTCTTGGTCGTGTTGCCTGTGGATTTCTAAGCAGGAAACGCCAATTCACTGTGTTTTTTATGTCATTATGGATACTCTGCCTAACCTCTTTTATGTATGGTGTCATAACACAAAATATGGCAATGAAGAAAGCAAAACAAATACAAACCCAGAATAAATTGAGGCAATTGCCATTCAATAAGCGTTAAAGCTGCTGATTCAATACACCTGAAAATAACATTCACACTCGATTTGGAGGGAATTCTTAGCTGTCCAATCAGCAAAAGGGTTACATTTCATTTCCCAAAACACAAAAACTCATCTTTGTTCTGTTGCCTGCAGATTTCTAAGCATGAAATGCGAATTTGATGTGTTTTTTATTTCATTATGGATACTCTGCCTAACCTCATTTTTGAATGGTGTCAGAATACAAAATTTGGAAAGGGAGAATGCAAAACTAATTCAAACCCTGAAAAAATTGAGGCACTTGCCAAGCGAGAAACCTGAATGCTGCTGAGTGAATACACCTGAAAATCCCATTCACACTCGATTTGGATGGAATTCAGAGATGTTCCCTCCGCAAAAGGGTTACATTTCATTTCCCAAAACACAAAAACTCATCTTGGTTGTGTTGCCTGTAATTTCTAAACATGAAACGCAATTTGCTTTGTTTTCCAAATCATTATGGATACACTGCCTAACCTCATTTTTGTATGGTGTCAGAATACAATATTCTGAAAGAAGGCCTTAGAAATGCAAACCGAGAACAAATTGAGGCAATTGCCAAGTAAGAAACCTCAATGCTGCTGATTGAATACACCTGAAAATTCCATTCACACTCGATTTGGAGGGAATTGAGAGCAGTCCCCTCGGCAAAAGGGTTACATTTCATTTACCAAAACAAAAACTCATCTTAGTTGTGTTGCCTGTAATTTCTAAGCATGAAACTACAATATGCTGTGTTTTTTATTTCATTATGGATACTCTGCCTAACCTCATTTTTGAATGGTGTCAGAATACAAAATTTGGAAAGGAAGTATGCAAAACTAATTCAATCCCTGGAAAATTGAGGCAATTGCCAAGCAAGAAACCTAAATGCTGCTGAATGAAAACACCTGAAAATCCCATTCACACTTGATTTGGACAGAGTTCAGAGCTGCCATCTCGAAAAAATGTTACATTTCATTTTCCTAAACAGAAACACTCATCTGGTCGTGTTGCCTGTAGATCCAAGTATGAAACGCCAATTTGCTGTGTTTTTATATCATTATGGATACTCTGCCTAACCTCATTTTTGAATGGTGTCAGAATAAAAAAATTTGGAAAGGAAGAATGCAAAACTAATTCAAACCCAGAAAAATTGAGGCAAGAGCCAAGCAAGAAGACTGAATGCTGCTGAGTGAATACACCTGAAAATTCCATTCACGACCGATTTGGGGGAATTAGAGCTGACCCCCCACAAAAGGGTTACATTTCATTTTCCAAAAACAAAAACTCATCTTGGTCGTATTGCCTGTAGATTTAAGCATGAAACGCCAATTTGCTGTGTTTTTTATTTCATTATGTATCCTCTGCCTTAACCCATTGTTGTATGCTTTCAGAATACAAAATTTGGAAAGGAAGGAGGCAAAACAAACACAAACGCATTATAAATTTAGACAACTTTCAATCAAAAAACCTGAATGCTGCTGAATCAATACGCCTGAAAATTCCAATCACTCATGATTTGGAGGGAATTAGAGCTGTCCCCTTGCAAATGGGTTACATTTCATTTTCCAAAACAGAGAAACTCATCTTGGTCGTGTTGCCTGTGGATTTCTAAGCAGGAAACGCCAATTCACTGTGTTTTTTATGTCATTATGGATACTCTGCCTAACCTCTTTTTTGTATGGTGTCATAACACAAAATATGGCAATGAAGAAAGCAAAACAAATACAAACCCAGAATAAATTGAGGCAATTGCCATTCAATAAACGTTAAAGCTGCTGATTCAATACACCTGAAAATAACATTCACACTCGATTTGGAGGGAATTCTTAGCTGTCCAATCGGCAAAAGGGTTACATTTCATTTCCCAAAACACAAAAACTCATCTTTGTTCTGTTGCCTGCAGATTTCTAAGCATGAAATGCGAATTTGATGTGTTTTTTATTTCATTATGGATACTCTGCCTAACCTCATTTTTGAATGGTGTCAGAATACAAAATTTGGAAAGGGAGAATGCAAAACTAATTCAAACCCTGAAAAAATTGAGGCACTTGCCAAGCGAGAAACCTGAATGCTGCTGAGTGAATACACCTGAAAATCCCATTCACACTCGATTTGGATGGAATTCAGAGATGTTCCCTCCGCAAAAGTGTGACATTTCATTTCCCAAAACACAAAAACTCATCTTGGTTGTGTTGCCTGTAATTTCTAAACATGAAACGCAATTTGCTTTGTTTTCCAAATCATTATGGATACACTGCCTAACCTCATTTTTGTATGGTGTCAGAATACAATATTCTGAAAGAAGGCCTTAGAAATGCAAACCGAGAACAAATTGAGGCAATTGCCAAGTAAGAAACCTCAATGCTGCTGATTGAATACACCTGAAAATGCCATTCACACTCGATTTGGAGGGAATTGAGAGCAGTCCCCTCAGCAAAAGGGTTACATTTCATTTTCCAAAACAGAAAAACTCATCTTAGTTGTGTTGCCTGTAATTTCTAAGCATGAAACGACAATTTGCTGTGTTTTTTATTTCATTATGGACACTCTGCCTAACCTCATTTTTGAATGGTGTCAGAATACAAAATTTGGAAAGGAAGTATGCAAAACTAATTCAAACCCTGGAAAATTGAGGCAATTGCCAAGCAAGAAACCTAAATGCTGCTGAATGAAAACACCTGAAAATCCCATTCACACACGATTTGGACAGAGTTCAGAGCTGCCATCTCGCAAAACTGTTATATTTCATTTTCCTAAACAGAAACACTCATCTGGTCGTGTTGCCTGTAGATCCAAGTATGAAACGCCAATTTGCTGTGTTTTTTATATCATTATGGATACTCTGCCTAACCTCATTTTTGAATGGTGTCAGAATAAAAAAATTTGGAAAGGAAGAATGCAAAACTAATTCAAACCCAAAAAAATTGAGGCAAGAGCCAAGCAAGAAGCCTGAATGCTGCTGACTGAATACACCTGAAAATTCCATTCACAATCGATCTGGGGGAATTAGAGCTGACCCCCCACAAAAGGGTTACATTTCATTTTCCAAAAACAAAAACTCATCTTGGTCGTATTGCCTGTAGATTTAAGCATGAAACGCCAATTTGCTGTGTTTTTTATGTCATTATGGAAACTCTGCCTAACCTCATTTTTGTATGGTGTCAGAATACAAAATTTGGAAAGGAAGAAGGCAAAACTAATTCAAACCCAGAATAAATTGAGGCAATTGCCAGTCAATAAACGTTAAAGCAGCTGATTCAATACAACTGAAAATAACATTCACACTCGAATCGGAGGGAATTCTTAGCTGTCCGATCGGCTAAAGAGTTACATTTAATTTTCCAAAACACAAAAACTCATCTTGGTTGTGTTGCCTGTAATTTCTCAGCATGAAACGACAATTTGCTGTGTTTTTTATTTGATTATGGATACTCTGCGAAACCTCATTTTTGTATGGTGTCAGAATACAAAATTTGGAAATGAAGAATGCAAAACTAACTCAAACGCAGAACAAATTTAGGCAATTGCCAAGCGAGAAACATGAATGCTGCTAACTGAATACACCTGAAAATCCGACTCACACTTGATTTGGGGGAATTAGAGCTGTCCCCTCTCAAAAGGGTTACATTTCATTTTCCAAAACACAAAAACTCATCTAAGTCGTGTTGCCTGTAGATTTCTAAGCATGAAATGCCAATTTGCTGTGTTTTTCAAATCATTATGGATACTCTGCCTAACCTCATTTTTGAATGGTGTCAGAATACAAGATTTCGAAAGGGAGAAGGGAAAACAAACACAAACCCAGAAGAAATTTAAGAAATTGCCAATCAAGAAACCTGAATGTTGCTGATTGAATACACCTGAAAATCCGATTCACACTCGATTGGAGGGAATTCAGAGCTGTCCCCTCGCAAAAGGGTTACATATCGTTTTCCAAACACAAAAACTCATCTTGGTCATGTTGCATGTAGATTTCTATGCATGAAATGCCAATTTGCTGTGTTTTTTATTTCATTATGGAAACTCTGCCTAACCTCATTTTTGTATGGTGTCAGATTACAAAATTTGGAAAGGAAGAATGCAAAACTAATTCAAACCCTGGAAAAATTGAGGCAATTGCCAAGCGAGAAACCTGAATGCTGCTGACTGAATACACCTGAAAATCCCATTCACAGTCGATTTCAAGGGAATTAGAGCTGTCCCCTCTCAAAAGGGTTACATTTCATTTTCCAAACACAGGAACTCATCTTGGTCGTGTTACCTGTAGATTTCTAAGCATGAAACGCCAATGTGCTGTGTTTTTCATTGCATTATGTATACTCTGCCAACCTCATTTTTGAATGGTGTCAGATTACAAAATTTGGAAAGGAAGAATGCAAAACTAGTTCAAACCCTGGAATAATTGAGGCAATTGCCAATCAAGAAACCTAAATTCTGCTGAGTGAATACACCTGAAATCGCATTCATACTCGACTTGGACGGAAATCAGAGCTGTTCGCTCCGCATAAGTGTTACATTTCATTTCCCAAAACACAAAATCTCATCTTGGTCGTGTTGACTGTAGATTTCTAAGCATGAAACGCCAATGTGCTGTGTTTTTTATTTCATTATGGATACTCTGCGTAAACTTATTTTTGAATGATGTCAGATTACAAAATTTGGAAAGGAAGAAGGCAAAACAAACAGAAACCCGGAAACATTTATGCAATTGAAATCAAGAAACTTAAATGCTGCTGATTGAATACACCTGACAATCCCATCACACTCAATTTGGAGGGAATTCAGAGCTGTCCCCTCGCAAAAGAGTTACTTTCCCTTTTCCAAACACAAAAACTCATCTTGGTCGTGTTGCCTGTAGATTTAAGCATGAATCGCCAATTTGCTTTGTTTTTTATTTCATTATGGAAACTCTGCCTAACCTCATTATAGTATGGTGTCAAAATACAAAATTTGGGATGGAAGAATGCCAAACTAATCAAGCCCTGAAAAAATTGAGGCAATTGCCAAGCGAGAAACCTGAATGCTGCTGAGTGAATACACCTGAAAATCCCATTCACAGTTATTTTGGACGGAATTCAGAGCTTTCCCCTCTGCAAACGTGTTACATTTAATTTCCCAAAACACAAAAACTCATCTTTGTTTTGTTGCCTGTAGATTTCTAAGCATGAAACGCCAATGTGCTGTGTTTTTTATTTCATTATGGATACTCTGCGTAAACTTATTTTTGAATGATGTCAGATTACAAAATTTGGAAAGGAAGGAGGCAAAACAAACAGAAACCCAGAATAAATTTATGCAATTGAAATCAAGAAATGTAATTGCTGCTGATTGAATACACCTGAAAATCCCATTCACACTTGATTTGGAGGGAATTCAGAGCTGTCCCCTCTGCAAACGTGTTACATTGCATTTCCCAAAACACAAAAACACATCTTGGTCGTGTTGCCTGTAGATTTCCAAGATTGAAATGCCAATTTGCTGTGTTTTTTATTTCATTATGTATCCTCTGCCTTAACCCATTGTTGTATGCTTTCAGAATACAAAATTTGGAAAGGAAGGAGGCAAAACAAACACAAATGCATTATAAATTTAGACAACTTTCAATCAAAAATCCTGAATGCTGCTGACTCAATACACCTGAAAATCCCAATCACTCATGATTTGGAGGGAATTAGAGCTGTCCCCTTGCAAATGGGTTACATTTCAATTTCCAAAACAGAGAAACTCATCTTGGTCGTGTTGCCTGTGGATTTCTAAGCAGGAAACGCCAATTCACTGTGTTTTTTATGTCATTATGGATACTCTGCCTAACCTCTTTTTTGTATGGTGTCATAACACAAAATATGGCAATGAAGAAAGCAAAACAAATACAAACCCAGAATAAATTGAGGCAATTGCCATTCAATAAACGTTAAAGCTGCTGATTCAATACACCTGAAAATAACATTCACACTCGATTAGGAGGGAATTCTTAGCTGTCCAATCGGCAAAAGGGTTACATTTCATTTCCCAAAACACAAAAACTCATCTTTGTTCTGTTGCCTGCAGATTTCTAAGCATGAAATGCGAATTTGATGTGTTTTTTATTTCATTATGGATACTCTGCCTAACCTCATTTTTGAATGGTGTCAGAATACAAAATTTGGAAAGGGAGAATGCAAAACTAATTCAAACCCTGAAAAAATTGAGGCACTTGCCAAGCGAGAAACCTGAATGCTGCTGAGTGAATACACCTGAAAATCCCATTCACACTCGATTTGGATGGAATTCAGAGATGATCCCTCCGCAAAAGTGTGACATTTCATTTCCCAAAACACAAAAACTCATCTTGGTTGTGTTGCCTGTAATTTCTAAACATGAAACGCAATTTGCTTTGTTTTCCAAATCATTATGGATACACTGCCTAACCTCATTTTTGTATGGTGTCAGAATACAATATTCTGAAAGAAGGCCTTAGAAATGCAAACCGAGAACAAATTGAGGCAATTGCCAAGTAAGAAACCTCAATGCTGCTGATTGAATACACCTGAAAATTCCATTCACACTCGATTTGGAGGGAATTGAGAGCAGTCCCCTCGGCAAAAGGGTTACATTTCATTTTCCAAAACACAAAAACTCATCTTAGTTGTGTTGCCTGTAATTTCTAAGCATGAAACAACAATTTGCTGTGTTTTTTATTTCATTATGGATACTCTGCCTAACCTCATTTTTGAATGGTGTCAGAATACAAAATTTGGAAAGGAAGTATGCAAAACTAATTCAAACCCTGGAAAATTGGGGCAATTGCCAAGCAAGAAACCTAAATGCTGCTGAATGAAAACACCTGAAAATCCCATTCACACTCGATTTGGACAGAGTTCAGAGCTGCCATCTCGCAAAACTGTTACATTTCATTTTCCGAAACAGAAACACTCATCTGGTCGTGTTGCCTGTAGATCCAAGTAGGAAACGCCAATTTGCTGTGTTTTTTATATCATTATGGATACTCTGCCTAACCTCATTTTTGAATGGTGTCAGAATAAAAAAATTTGGAAAGGAAGAATGCAAAACTAATTCAAACCCAGAAAAATTGAGGCAAGAGCCAAGCAAGAAGCCTGAATGCTGCTGACTGAATACACCTGAAAATTCCATTCACGATCGATTTGGGGGAATTAGAGCTGAACCCCCACAAAAGGGTTACATTTCATTTTCCAAAAACAAAAACTCATCTTGGTCGTATTGCCTGTAGATTTAAGCATGAAACGCCAATTTGCTGTGTTTTTTATTTCATTATGGAAACTCTGCCTAACCTCATTTTTGTATGGTGTCAGAATACAAAATTTGGAAAGGAAGAAGGCAAAACTAATTCAAACCCAGAATAAATTGAGGCAATTGCCAGTCAATAAACGTTAAAGCAGCTGATTCAATACAACTGAAAATAACATTCACACTCGATTTGGAGGGAATTCTTAGCTGTCCGATCGGCTAAAGAGTTACATTTAATTTTCCAAAACACAAAAACTCATCTTGGTTGTGTTGCCTGTAATTTCTCAGCATGAAACGCCAATTTGCTGTGTTTTTTAGTTGATTATGGATACTCTGCGAAACCTCATTTTTGTATGGTGTCAGAATACAAAATTTGGAAATGAAGAATGCAAAACTAACTCAAACGCAGAACAAATTTAGGCAATTGCCAAGCGAGAAACATGAATGCTGCTAACTGAATACACCTGAAAATCCGACTCACACTTGATTTGGGGGAATTAGAGCTGTCCCCTCTCAAAAGGGTTACATTTCATTTTCCAAAACACAAAAACCCATCTAAGTCGTGTTGCCTGTAGATTTCTAAGCATGAAATGCCAATTTGCTGTGTTTTTCAAATCATTATGGATACTCTGCCTAACCTCATTTTTGAATGGTGTCAGAATACAAGATTTCGAAAGGGAGAAGGGAAAACAAACACAAACCCAGAAGAAATTTAAGAAATTGCCAATCAAGAAACCTGAATGTTGCTGATTGAATACACCTGAAAATCCGATTCACACTCGATTGGAGGGAATTCAGAGCTGTCCCCTCGCAAAAGGGTTACATATCGTTTTCCAAACACAAAAACTCATCTTGGTCATGTTGCATGTAGATTTCTATGCATGAAACGCCAATTTGCTGTGTTTTTTATTTCATTATGGAAACTCTGCCTAACCTCATTTTTGTATGGTGTCAGATTACAAAATTTGGAAAGGAAGAATGCAAAACTAATTCAAACCCTGGAAAAATTGAGGCAATTGCCAAGCGAGAAACCTGAATGCTGCTGACTGAATACACCTGAAAATCCCATTCACAGTCGATTTCAAGGGAATTAGAGCTGTCCCCTCTCAAAAGGGTTACATTTCATTTTCCAAACACAGGAACTCATCTTGGTCGTGTTACCTGTAGATTTCTAAGCATGAAACGCCAATGTGCTTTGTTTTTCATTGCATTATGTATACTCTGCCAACCTCATTTTTGAATGGTGTCAGATTACAAAATTTGGAAAGGAAGAATGCAAAACTAGTTCAAACCCTGGAATAATTGAGGCAATTGCCAATCAAGAAACCTAAATTCTGCTGAGTGAATACACCTGAAATCGCATTCATACTCGACTTGGACGGAAATCAGAGCTGTTCGCTCCGCATAAGTGTTACATTTCATTTCCCAAAACACAAAATCTCATCTTGGTCGTGTTGACTGTAGATTTCTAAGCATGAAACGCCAATGTGCTGTGTTTTTTATTTCATTATGGATACTCTGCGTAAACTTATTTTTGAATGATGTCAGATTACAAAATTTGGAAAGGAAGAAGGCAAAACAAACAGAAACCCGGAAACATTTATGCAATTGAAATCAAGAAACTTAAATGCTGCTGATTGAATACACCTGACAATCCCATCACACTCAATTTGGAGGGAATTCAGAGCTGTCCCCTCGCAAAAGAGTTACTTTCCCTTTTCCAAACACAAAAACTCATCTTGGTCGTGTTGCCTGTAGATTTAAGCATGAATCGCCAATTTGCTTTGTTTTTTATTTCATTATGGAAACTCTGCCTAACCTCATTATAGTATGGTGTCAAAATACAAAATTTGGGATGGAAGAATGCCAAACTAATCAAGCCCTGAAAAAATTGAGGCAATTGCCAAGCGAGAAACCTGAATGCTGCTGAGTGAATACACCTGAAAATCCCATTCACAGTTATTTTGGACGGAATTCAGAGCTTTCCCCTCTGCAAACGTGTTACATTTAATTTCCCAAAACACAAAAACTCATCTTTGTTTTGTTGCCTGTAGATTTCTAAGCATGAAACGCCAATGTGCTGTGTTTTTTATTTCATTATGGATACTCTGCGTAAACTTATTTTTGAATGATGTCAGATTACAAAATTTGGAAAGGAAGGAGGCAAAACAAACAGAAACCCAGAATAAATTTATGCAATTGAAATCAAGAAATGTAATTGCTGCTGATTGAATACACCTGAAAATCCCATTCACACTTGATTTGGAGGGAATTCAGAGCTGTCCCCTCTGCAAACGTGTTACATTGCATTTCCCAAAACACAAAAACACATCTTGGTCGTGTTGCCTGTAGATTTCCAAGATTGAAATGCCAATTTGCTGTGTTTTTTATTTCATTATGTATCCTCTGCCTTAACCCATTGTTGTATGCTTTCAGAATACAAAATTTGGAAAGGAAGGAGGCAAAACAAACACAAATGCATTATAAATTTAGACAACTTTCAATCAAAAATCCTGAATGCTGCTGACTCAATACACATGAAAATCCCAATCACTCATGATTTGGAGGGAATTAGAGCTGTCCCCTTGCAAATGGGTTACATTTCAATTTCCAAAACAGAGAAACTCATCTTGGTCGTGTTGCCTGTGGATTTCTAAGCAGGAAACGCCAATTCACTGTGTTTTTTATGTCATTATGGATACTCTGCCTAACCTCTTTTTTGTATGGTGTCATAACACAAAATATGGCAATGAAGAAAGCAAAACAAATACAAACCCAGAATAAATTGAGGCAATTGCCATTCAATAAACGTTAAAGCTGCTGATTCAATACACCTGAAAATAACATTCACACTCGATTAGGAGGGAATTCTTAGCTGTCCAATCGGCAAAAGGGTTACATTTCATTTCCCAAAACACAAAAACTCATCTTTGTTCTGTTGCCTGCAGATTTCTAAGCATGAAATGCGAATTTGATGTGTTTTTTATTTCATTATGGATACTCTGCCTAACCTCATTTTTGAATGGTGTCAGAATACAAAATTTGGAAAGGGAGAATGCAAAACTAATTCAAACCCTGAAAAAATTGAGGCACTTGCCAAGCGAGAAACCTGAATGCTGCTGAGTGAATACACCTGAAAATCCCATTCACACTCGATTTGGATGGAATTCAGAGATGATCCCTCCGCAAAAGTGTGACATTTCATTTCCCTAAACACAAAAACTCATCTTGGTTGTGTTGCCTGTAATTTCTAAACATGAAACGCAATTTGCTTTGTTTTCCAAATCATTATGGATACACTGCCTAACCTCATTTTTGTATGGTGTCAGAATACAATATTCTGAAAGAAGGCCTTAGAAATGCAAACCGAGAACAAATTGAGGCAATTGCCAAGTAAGAAACCTAAATGCTGCTGAATGAAAACACCTGAAAATCCCATTCACACTCGATTTGGAGGGAATTGAGAGCAGTCCCCTCGGCAAAAGGGTTACATTTCATTTTCCAAAACACAAAAACTCATCTTAGTTGTGTTGCCTGTAATTTCTAAGCATGAAACAACAATTTGCTGTGTTTTTTATTTCATTATGGATACTCTGCCTAACCTCATTTTTGAATGGTGTCAGAATACAAAATTTGGAAAGGAAGTATGCAAAACTAATTCAAACCCTGGAAAATTGGGGCAATTGCCAAGCAAGAAACCTAAATGCTGCTGAATGAAAACACCTGAAAATCCCATTCACACTCGATTTGGACAGAGTTCAGAGCTGCCATCTTGCAAAACTGTTACATTTCATTTTCCTAAACAGAAACACTCATCTGGTCGTGTTGCCTGTAGATCCAAGTAGGAAACGCCAATTTGCTGTGTTTTTTATATCATTATGGATACTCTGCCTAACCTCATTTTTGAATGGTGTCAGAATAAAAAAATTTGGAAAGGAAGAATGCAAAACTAATTCAAACCCAGAAAAATTGAGGCAAGAGCCAAGCAAGAAGCCTGAATGCTGCTGACTGAATACACCTGAAAATTCCATTCACGATCGATTTGGGGGAATTAGAGCTGACCCCCCACAAAAGGGTTACATTTCATTTTCCAAAAACAAAAACTCATCTTGGTCGTATTGCCTGTAGATTTAAGCATGAAACGCCAATTTGCTGTGTTTTTTATTTCATTATGGAAACTCTGCCTAACCTCATTTTTGTATGGTGTCAGAATACAAAATTTGGAAAGGAAGAAGGCAAAACTAATTCAAACCCAGAATAAATTGAGGCAATTGCCAGTCAATAAACGTTAAAGCAGCTGATTCAATACAACTGAAAATAACATTCACACTCGAATCGGAGGGAATTCTTAGCTGTCCGATCGGCTAAAGAGTTACATTTAATTTTCCAAAACACAAAAACTCATCTTGGTTGTGTTGCCTGTAATTTCTCAGCATGAAACGCCAATTTGCTGTGTTTTTTATTTGATTATGGATACTCTGCGAAACCTCATTTTTGTATGGTGTCAGAATACAAAATTTGGAAATGAAGAATGCAAAACTAACTCAAACGCAGAACAAATTTAGGCAATTGCCAAGCGAGAAACATGAATGCTGCTAACTGAATACACCTGAAAATCCGACTCACACTTGATTTGGGGGAATTAGAGCTGTCCCCTCTCAAAAGGGTTACATTTCATTTTCCAAAACACAAAAACCCATCTAAGTCGTGTTGCCTGTAGATTTCTAAGCATGAAATGCCAATTTGCTGTGTTTTTCAAATCATTATGGATACTCTGCCTAACCTCATTTTTGAATGGTGTCAGAATACAAGATTTCGAAAGGGAGAAGGGAAAACAAACACAAACCCAGAAGAAATTTAAGAAATTGCCAATCAAGAAACCTGAATGTTGCTGATTGAATACACCTGAAAATCCGATTCACACTCGATTGGAGGGAATTCAGAGCTGTCCCCTCGCAAAAGGGTTACATATCGTTTTCCAAACACAAAAACTCATCTTGGTCATGTTGCATGTAGATTTCTATGCATGAAACGCCAATTTGCTGTGTTTTTTATTTCATTATGGAAACTCTGCCTAACCTCATTTTTGTATGGTGTCAGATTACAAAATTTGGAAAGGAAGAATGCAAAACTAATTCAAACCCTGGAAAAATTGAGGCAAGTGCCAAGCGAGAAACCTGAATGCTGCTGACTGAATACACCTGAAAATCCCATTCACAGTCGATTTCAAGGGAATTAGAGCTGTCCCCTCTCAAAAGGGTTACATTTCATTTTCCAAACACAGGAACTCATCTTGGTCGTGTTACCTGTAGATTTCTAAGCATGAAACGCCAATGTGCTGTGTTTTTCATTGCATTATGTATACTCTGCCAACCTCATTTTTGAATGGTGTCAGATTACAAAATTTGGAAAGGAAGAATGCAAAACTAGTTCAAACCCTGGAATAATTGAGGCAATTGCCAATCAAGAAACCTAAATTCTGCTGAGTGAATACACCTGAAAATCCCATTCATACTCGACTTGGACGGAATTCAGAGCTGTTCGCTCCGCATAAGTGTTACATTTCATTTCCCAAAACACAAAAACTCATCTTGGTCGTGTTGACTGTAGATTTCTAAGCATGAAACGCCAATGTGCTGTGTTTTTTTATTTCATTATGGATACTCTGCGTAAACTTATTTTTGAATGATGTCAGATTACAAAATTTGGAAAGGAAGAAGGCAAAACAAACAGAAACCCGGAAAAATTTATGCAATTGAAATCAAGAAAATTAAATGCTGCTGATTGAATACACCTGACAATCCCATCACACTCAATTGGAGGGAATTCAGAGCTGTCCCCTCACAAAAGAGTTACATTCCCTTTTCCAAACACAAAAACTCATCTTGGTCGTGTTGCCTGTAGATTTAAGCATGAATCGCCAATTTGCTTTGTTTTTTATTTCATTATGGAAACTCTGCCTAACCTCATTATAGTATGGTGTCAAAATACAAAATTTGGGATGGAAGAATGCAAAACTAATCAAGCCCTGAAAAAATTGAGGCAATTGCCAAGCGAGAAACCTGAATGCTGCTGAGTGAATACACCTGAAAATCCCATTCACACTCGATTTGGACGGAATTCAGAGCTGTCCCCTCTGCAAACGTGTTACATTTCATTTCCCAAAACACAAAAACTCATCTTTGTATTGTTGCCTGTACATTTCTAAGCATGAAACGCCAATGTGCTGTGTTTTTTATTTCATTATGGATACTCTGCGTAAACTTATTTTTGAATGATGTCAGATTACAAAATTTGGAAAGGAAGGAGGCAAAACAAACAGAAACCCAGAATAAATTTATGCAATTGAAATCAAGAAATGTAATTGCTGCTGATTGAATACACCTGAAAATCCCATTCACACTTGATTTGGAGGGAATTCAGAGCTGTCCCCTCGGTAAAAGTGTTACATTGCATTTCCCAAAACACAAAAACTCATCTTGGTCGTGTTGCCTGTAGATTTCCAAGATTGAAATGCCAATTTGCTGTGTTTTTTATTTCATTATGTATCCTCTGCCTTAACCCATTGTTGTATGCTTTCAGAATACAAAATTTGGAAAGGAAGGAGGCAAAACAAACACAAATGCATTATAAATTTAGACAACTTTCAATCAAAAATCCTGAATGCTGCTGACTCAATACACCTGAAAATCCCAATCACTCATGATTTGGAGGGAATTAGAGTTGTCCCCTTGCAAATGGGTTACATTTCAATTTCCAAAACAGAGAAACTCATCTTGGTCGTGTTGCCTGTGGATTTCTAAGCAGGAAACGCCAATTCACTGTGTTTTTTATGTCATTATGGATACTCTGCCTAACCTCTTTTTTGTATGGTGTCATAACACAAAATATGGCAATGAAGAAAGCAAAACAAATACAAACCCAGAATAAATTGAGGCAATTGCCATTAAATAAACGTTAAAGCTGCTGATTCAATACACCTGAAAATAACATTCACACTCGATTTGGAGGGAATTCTTAGCTGTCCAAACGGCAAAAGGGTTACATTTCATTTCCCAAAACACAAAAACTCATCTTTGTTTTGTTGCCTGTACATTTCTAAGCATGAAACGCCAATGTGCTGTGTTTTTTATTTCATTATGGATACTCTGCGTAAACTTATTTTTGAATGATGTCAGATTACAAAATTTGGAAAGGAAGGAGGCAAAACAAACAGAAACCCAGAATAAATTTATGCAATTGAAATCAAGAAATGTAATTGCTGCTGATTGAATACACCTGAAAATCCCATTCACACTTGATTTGGAGGGAATTCAGAGCTGTCCCCTCGGTAAAAGTGTTACATTGCATTTCCCAAAACACAAAAACTCATCTTGGTCGTGTTGCCTGTAGATTTCCAAGATTGAAATGCCAATTTGCTGTGTTTTTTATTTCATTATGTATCCTCTGCCTTAACCCATTGTTGTATGCTTTCAGAATACAAAATTTGGAAAGGAAGGAGGCAAAACAAACACAAATGCATTATAAATTTAGACAACTTTCAATCAAAAATCCTGAATGCTGCTGACTCAATACACCTGAAAATCCCAATCACTCATGATTTGGAGGGAATTAGAGCTGTCCCCTTGCAAATGGGTTACATTTCAATTTCCAAAACAGAGAAACTCATCTTGGTCGTGTTGCCTGTGGATTTCTAAGCAGGAAACGCCAATTCACTGTGTTTTTTATGTCATTATGGATACTCTGCCTAACCTCTTTTTTGTATGGTGTCATAACACAAAATATGGCAATGAAGAAAGCAAAACAAATACAAACCCAGAATAAATTGAGGCAATTGCCATTCAATAAACGTTAAAGCTGCTGATTCAATACACCTGAAATAACATTCACACTCGATTTGGAGGGAATTCTTATCTGTCCAATCGGCAAAAGGGTTACATTTCATTTCCCAAAACACAAAAACTCATCTTTGTTCTGTTGCCTGCAGATTTCTAAGCATGAAATGCGAATTTGATGTGTTTTTTATTTCATTATGGATACTCTGCCTAACCTCATTTTTGAATGGTGTCAGAATACAAAATTTGGAAAGAGAGAATGCAAAACTAATTCAAACCCTGAAAAAATTGAGGCACTTGCCAAGCGAGAAACCTGAATGCTGCTGAGTGAATACACCTGAAAATCCCATTCACACTCGATTTGGATGGAATTCAGAGATGTTCCCTCCGCAAAAGTGTGACATTTCATTTCCCAAAACACAAAAACTCATCTTGGTTGTGTTGCCTGTAATTTCTAAACATGAAACGCAATTTGCTTTGTTTTCCAAATCATTATGGATACACTGCCTAACCTCATTTTTGTATGGTGTCAGAATACAATATTCTGAAAGAAGGCCTTAGAAATGCAAACCGAGAACAAATTGAGGCAATTGCCAAGTAAGAAACCTCAATGCTGCTGATTGAATACACCTGAAAATTCCATTCACACTCGATTTGGAGGGAATTGAGAGCAGTCCCCTCGGCAAAAGGGTTACATTTCATTTTCCAAAACACAAAAACACATCTTAGTTGTGTTGCCTGTAATTTCTAAGCATGAAACGACAATTTGCTGTGTTTTTTATTTCATTATGGATACTCTGCCTAACCTCATTTTTGAATGGTGTCAGAATACAAAATTTGGAAAGGAAGTATGCAAAACTAATTCAAACCCTGGAAAATTGGGGCAATTGCCAAGCAAGAAACCTAAATGCTGCTGAATGAAAACACCTGAAAATCCCATTCACACTCGATTTGGACAGAGTTCAGAGCTGCCATCTCGCAAAACTGTTACATTTCATTTTCCTAAACAGAAACACTCATCTGGTCGTGTTGCCTGTAGATCCAAGTAGGAAACGCCAATTTGCTGTGTTTTTTATATCATTATGGATACTCTGCCTAACCTCATTTTTGAATGGTGTCAGAATAAAAAAATTTGGAAAGGAAGAATGCAAAACTAATTCAAACCCAGAAAAATTGAGGCAAGAGCCAAGCAAGAAGCCTGAATGCTGCTGACTGAATACACCTGAAAATTCCATTCACGATTGATTTGGGGGAATTAGAGCTGACCCCCCACAAAAGGGTTACATTTCATTTTCCAAAAACAAAAACTCATCTTGGTCGTATTGCCTGTAGATTTAAGCATGAAACGCCAATTTGCTGTGTTTTTTATTTCATTATGGAAACTCTGCCTAACCTCATTTTTGTATGGTGTCAGAATACAAAATTTGGAAAGGAAGAAGGCAAAACTAATTCAAACCCAGAATAAATTGAGGCAATTGCCAGTCAATAAACGTTAAAGCAGCTGGTTCAATACAACTGAAAATAACATTCACACTCGATTTGGAGGGAATTCTTAGCTGTCCGATCGGCTAAAGAGTTACATTTAATTTTCCAAAACACAAAAACTCATCTTGGTTGTGTTGCCTGTAATTTCTCAGCATGAAACGCCAATTTGCTGTGTTTTTTAGTTGATTATGGATACTCTGCGAAACCTCATTTTTGTATGGTGTCAGAATACAAAATTTGGAAATGAACAATGCAAAACTAACTCAAACGCAGAACAAATTTAGGCAATTGCCAAGCGAGAAACATGAATGCTGCTAACTGAATACACCTGAAAATCCGACTCACACTTGATTTGGGGGAATTAGAGCTGTCCCCTCTCAAAAGGGTTACATTTCATTTTCCAAAACACAAAAACTCATCTAAGTCGTGTTGCCTGTAGATTTCTAAGCATGAAATGCCAATTTGCTGTGTTTTTCAAATCATTATGGATACTCTGCCTAACCTCATTTTTGAATGGTGTCAGAATACAAGATTTCGAAAGGGAGAAGGGAAAACAAACACAAACCCAGAAGAAATTTAAGAAATTGCCAATCAAGAAACCTGAATGTTGCTGATTGAATACACCTGAAAATCCGATTCACACTCGATTGGAGGGAATTCAGAGCTGTCCCCTCGCAAAAGGGTTACATATCGTTTTCCAAACACAAAAACTCATCTTGGTCATGTTGCATGTAGATTTCTATGCATGAAACGCCAATTTGCTGTGTTTTTTATTTCATTATGGAAACTCTGCCTAACCTCATTTTTGTATGGTGTCAGATTACAAAATTTGGAAAGGAAGAATGCAAAACTAATTCAAACCCTGGAAAAATTGAGGCAATTGCCAAGCGAGAAACCTGAATGCTGCTTACTGAATACACCTGAAAATCCAATTCACAGTCGATTTCAAGGGAATTAGAGCTGTCCCCTCTCAAAAGGGTTACATTTCATTTTCCAAACACAGGAACTCATCTTTGTTTTGTTGCCTGTACATTTCTAAGCATGAAATGCCAATGTGCTGTGTTTTTCATTGCATTATGTATACTCTGCCAACCTCATTTTTGAATGGTGTCAGATTACAAAATTTGGAAAGGAAGAATGCAACACTAGTTCAAACCCTGGAATAATTGAGGCAATTGCCAATCAAGAAACCTAAATTCTGCTGAGTGAATACACCTGAAAATCCCATTCATACTCGACTTGGACGGAATTCAGAGCTGTTCGCTCCGCATAAGTGTTACATTTCATTTCCCAAAACACAAAAACTCATCTTGGTCGTGTTGACTGTAGATTTCTAAGCATGAAACGCCAATTTGCTGTGTTTTTTGTTTCATTATGGATACTCTGCGTAAACTTATTTTTGAATGATATCAGATTACAAAATTTGGAAAGGAAGAAGGCAAAACAAACAGAAACCCGGAAAAATTTATGCAATTGAAATCAAGAAACTTAAATGCTGCTGATTGAATACACCTGACAATCCCATCACACTCAATTTGGAGGGAATTCAGAGCTGTCCCCTCGCAAAAGAGTTACATTTCCTTTTCCAAACACAAAAACTCATCTTGGTCGTGTTGCCTGTAGATTTAAGCATGAATCGCCAATTTGCTTTGTTTTTTATTTCATTATGGAAACTCTGCCTAACCTCATTATAGTATGGTGTCAAAATACAAAATTTGGGATGGAAGAATGCAAAACTAATCAAGCCCTGAAAAAATTGAGGCAATTGCCAAGCGAGAAACCTGAATGCCGCTGACTGAATACACCTGAAAATCACATTCACACTCGATTTGGACGGAATTCAGAGCTGTCCCCTCTGCAAACGTGTTACATTTCATTTCCCAAAACACAAAAACTCATCTTTGTTTTGTTGCCTGTAGATTTCTAAGCATGAAACGCCAATGTGCTGTGTTTTTTATTTCATTATGGATACTCTGCCTAATCTTATTTTTGAATGATGTCAGATTACAAAATTTGGAAAGGAAGGAGGCAAAACAAACAGAAACCCAGAATAAATTTATGCAATTGAAATCAAGAAATATAATTGCTGCTGATTGAATACACCTGAAAATCCCATTCACACTTGATTTGGAGGGAATTCAGAGCTGTCCCCTCGGTAAAAGTGTTACATTGCATTTCCCAAAACACAAAAACACATCTTGGTCGTGTTGCCTGTAGATTTCCAAGATTGAAATGCCAATTTGCTGTGTTTTTTATTTCATTATGTATCCTCTGCCTAAACCCATTGTTGTATGCTTTCAGAATAAAAATTTGGAAAGGAAGGAGGCAAAACAAACACAAACGCATTATAAATTTAGACAACTTTCAATCAAAAAACCTGAATGCTGCTGAGTGAATACACCTGAAAATCCCATTCACACTTAATTTGGACGGAATTCAGAGCTTTCCCCTCTGCAAACGTGTTACATTTCATTTCCCAAAACACAAAAACTCATCTTTGTTTTGTTGCCTGTAGATTTCTAAGCATGAAACGCCAATGTGCTTTGTTTTTCATTGCATTATGTATACTCTGCCAACCTCATTTTTGAATGGTGTCAGATTACAAAATTTGGAAAGGAAGAATGCAACACTAGTTCAAACCCTGGAATAATTGAGGCAATTGCCAATCAAGAAACCTAAATTCTGCTGAGTGAATACACCTGAAAATCCCATTCATACTCGACTTGGACGGAATTCAGAGCTGTTCGCTCCGCATAAGTGTTACATTTCATTTCCCAAAACACAAAAACTCATCTTGGTCGTGTTGACTGTAGATTTCTAAGCATGAAACGCCAATTTGCTGTGTTTTTTATTTCATTATGGATACTCTGCGTAAACTTATTTTTGAATGATATCAGATTACAAAATTTGGAAAGGAAGAAGGCAAAACAAACAGAAACCCGGAAACATTTATGCAATTGAAATCAAGAAACTTAAATGCTGCTGATTGAATACACCTGACAATCCCATCACACTCAATTTGGAGGGAATTCAGAGCTGTCCCCTCGCAAAAGAGTTACATTCCCTTTTCCAAACACAAAAACTCATCTTGGTCGTGTTGCCTGTAGATTTAAGCATGAATCGCCAATTTGCTTTGTTTTTTATCTCATTATGGAAACTCTGCCTAACCTCATTATAGTATGGTGTCAAAATACAAAATTTGGGATGGAAGAATGCAAAACTAATCAAGCCCTGAAAAAATTGAGGCAATTGCCAAGCGAGAAACCTGAATGCTGCTGACTGAATACACCTGAAAATCCCATTCACACTCGATTTGGACGGAATTCAGAGCTGTCCCCTCTGCAAACGTGTTACATTTCATTTCCCAAAACACAAAAACTCATCTTTGTTTTGTTGCCTGTACATTTCTAAGCATGAAACGCCAATGTGCTGTGTTTTTTATTTCATTATGGATACTCTGCGTAAACTTATTTTTGAATGATGTCAGATTACAAAATTTGGAAAGGAAGGAGGCAAAACAAACAGAAACCTAGAATAAATTTATGCAATTGAAATCAAGAAATGTAATTGCTGCTGATTGAATACACCTGAAAATCCCATTCACAGTCGATTTCAAGGGAATTCAGAGCTGTCCCCTCGGTAAAAGTGTTACATTGCATTTCCCAAAACACAAAATCACATGTTGGTCGTGTTGCCTGTAGATTTCCAAGATTGAAAGGCCAAATTGCTGTGTTTTTTATTTCATTATGTATCCTCTGCCTAAACCCATTGTTGTATGCTTTCAGAATACAAAATTTGGAAAGGAAGGAGGCAAAACAAACACAAACGCATTATAAGTTTAGACAACTTTCAATCAAAAAACCTGAATGCTGCTGAGTGAATACACCTGAAAATCCCATTCACACTTAATTTGGACGGAATTCAGAGCTGTCCCCTTGCAAATGGGTTACATTTCATTTTCCAAAAGAGAGAAACTCATCTTGGTCGTGTTGCCAGTAGATTTCTAAGCATGAAACGCCAATGTGCTGTGTTTTTTATTTCATTATGGATACTCTGCGTAAACTTATTTTTGAATGATGTCAGATTACAAAATTTGGAAAGGAAGGAGGCAAAACAAACAGAAACCCAGAATAAATTTATGCAATTGAAATCAAGAAATGTAATTGCTGCTGATTGAATACACCTGAAAATCCCATTCACAGTCGATTTCAAGGGAATTAGAGCTGTCCCCTCTCAAAAGGGTTACATTTCATTTTTCAAACACAGTAACTCATCTTGGTCGTGTTACCTGTAGATTTCTAAGCATGAAACGCCAATGTGCTGTGTTTTTCATTGCATTATGTATACTCTGCCAACCTCATTTTTGAATGGTGTCAGATTACAAAATTTGGAAAGGAAGAATGCAAAACTAGTTCAAACCCTGGAATAATTGAGGCAATTGCCAATCAAGAAACCTAAATTCTGCTGAGTGAATACACCTGAAAATCCCATTCATACTCGACTTGGACGGAATTCAGAGCTGTTCGCTCCGCATAAGTGTTACATTTCATTTCCCAAAACACAAAAACTCATCTTGGTCGTGTTGACTGTAGATTTCTAAGCATGAAACGCCAATGTGCTGTGTTTTTTATTTCATTATGGATACTCTGCGTAAACTTATTTTTGAATGATGTCAGATTACAAAATTTGGAAAGGAAGAAGGCAAAACAAACAGAAACCCGGAAAAATTTATGCAATTGAAATCAAGAAACTTAAATGCTGCTGATTGAATACACCTGACAATCCCATCACACTCAATTTGGAGGGAATTCAGAGCTGTCCCCTCGCAAAAGAGTTACATTCCCTTTTCCAAACACAAAAACTCATCTTGGTCGTGTTGCCTGTAGATTTAAGCACGAATCGCCAATTTGCTTTGTTTTTTATTTCATTATGGAAACTCTACCTAACCTCATTATAGTATGGTGTCAAAATACAAAATTTGGGATGGAAGAATGCAAAACTAATCAAGCCCTGAAAAAATTGAGGCAATTGCCAAGCGAGAAACCTGAATGCTGCTGACTGAATACACCTGAAAATCCCATTCACACTCGATTTGGACGGAATTCAGAGCTGTCTCCTCTGCAAACGTGTTACATTTCATTTCCCAAAACACAACAACTCATCTTTGTTTTGTTGCCTGTAGATTTCTAAGCATGAAACGCCAATGTGTTGTGTTTTTGATTTCATTATGGATATTCTGCGTAAACTTATTTTTGAATGATGTCAGATTACAAAATTTGGAAAGGAAGGAGGCAAAACAAACAGAAACCTAGAATAAATTTATGCAATTGAAATCAAGAAATGTAATTGCTGCTGATTGAATACACCTGAAAATCCCATTCACAGTCGATTTCAAGGGAATTCAGAGCTGTCCCCTCGGTAAAAGTGTTACATTGCATTTCCCAAAACACAAAATCACATGTTGGTCGTGTTGCCTGTAGATTTCCAAGATTGAAATGCCAATTTGCTGTGTTTTTTATTTCATTATGTATCCTCTGCCTAAACCCATTGTTGTATGCTTTCAGAATACAAAATTTGGAAAGGAAGGAGGCAAAACAAACACAAACGCATAATAAGTTTAGACAACTTTCAATCAAAAAACCTGAATGCTGCTGAGTGAATACACCTGAAAATCCCATTCACACTTAATTTGGACGGAATTCAGAGCTGTCCCCTTGCAAATGGGTTACATTTCATTTTCCAAAAGAGAGAAACTCATCTTGGTCGTGTTGCCTGTAGATTTCTAAGCATGAAACGCCAATGTGCTGTGTTTTTTATTTCATTATGGATACTCTGCGTAAACTTATTTTTGAATGATGTCAGATTACAAAATTTGGAAAGGAAGGAGGCAAAACAAACAGAAACCCAGAATAAATTTATGCAATTGAAATCAAGAAATGTAATTGCTGCTGATTGAATACACCTGAAAATCCCATTCACAGTCGATTTCAAGGGAATTAGAGCTGTCCCCTCTCAAAAGGGTTACATTTCATTTTCCAAACACAGGAACTCATCTTGGTCGTGTTACCTGTAGATTTCTAAGCATGAAACGCCAATGTGCTGTGTTTTTCATTGCATTATGTATACTCTGCCAACCTCATTTTTGAATGGTGTCAGATTACAAAATTTGGAAAGGAAGAATGCAAGACTAGTTCAAACCCTGGAATAATTGAGGCAATTGCCAATCAAGAAACCTAAATTCTGCTGAGTGAATACACCTGAAAATCCCATTCATACTCGACTTGGACGGAATTCAGAGCTGTTCGCTCCGCATAAGTGTTACATTTCATTTCCCAAAACACAAAAACTCATCTTGGTCGTGTTGACTGTAGATTTCTAAGCATGAAACGCCAATTTGCTGTGTTTTTTATTTCATTATGGATACTCTGCGTAAACTTATTTTTGAATGATATCAGATTACAAAATTTGGAAAGGAAGAAGGCAAAACAAACAGAAACCCGGAAAAATTTATGCAATTGAAATCAAGAAACTTAAATGCTGCTGATTGAATACACCTGACAATCCCATTCACACTTGATTTGGAGGGAATTCAGAGCTGTCCCCTCGGTAAAAGTGTTACATTGCATTTCCCAAAACACAAAAACTCATCTTGGTCGTGTTGCCTGTAGATTTCCAAGATTGAAATGCCAATTTGCTGTGTTTTTTATTTCATTATGTATCCTCTGCCTAAACCCATTGTTGTATGCTTTCAGAATAAAAATTTGGAAAGGAAGGAGGCAAAACAAACACAAACGCATTATAAATTTAGACAACTTTCAATCAAAAAACCTGAATGCTGCTGAGTGAATACACCTGAAAATCCCATTCACACTTAATTTGGACGGAATTCAGAGCTTTCCCCTCTGCAAACGTGTTACATTTCATTTCCCAAAACACAAAAACTCATCTTGGTCGTGTTGCCTGTAGATTTCTAAGCATGAAACGCCAATGTGCTGTGTTTTTCATTGCATTATGTATACTCTGCCAACCTCATTTTTGAATGGTGTCAGATTACAAAATTTGGAAAGGAAGAATGCAAGACTAGTTCAAACCCTGGAATAATTGAGGCAATTGCCAATCAAGAAACCTAAATTCTGCTGAGTGAATACACCTGAAAATCCCATTCATACTCGACTTGGACGGAATTCAGAGCTGTTCGCTCCGCATAAGTGTTACATTTCATTTCCCAAAACACAAAAACTCATCTTGGTCGTGTTGACTGTAGATTTCTAAGCATGAAACGCCAATGTGCTGTGTTTTTTATTTCATTATGGATACTCTGCGAAAACTTATTTTTGAATCATATCAGATTACAAAATTTGGAAAGGAAGAAGGCAAAACAAACAGAAACCCGGAAACATTTATGCAATTGAAATCAAGAAACTTAAATGCTGCTGATTGAATACACCTGACAATCCCATCACACTCAATTTGGAGGGAATTCAGAGCTGTCCCCTCGCAAAAGAGTTACATTTCCTTTTCCAAACACAAAAACTCATCTTGGTCGTGTTGCCTGTAGATTTAAGCATGAATCGCCAATTTGCTTTGTTTTTTATTTCATTATGGAAACTCTGCCTAACCTCATTATAGTATGGTGTCAAAATACAAAATTTGGGATGGAAGAATGCAAAACTAATCAAGCCCTGAAAAAATTGAGGCAATTGCCAAGCGAGAAACCTGAATGCTGCTGAGTGAATACACCTGAAAATCCCATTCACACTCGATTTGGACGGAATTCAGAGCTGTCCCCTCTGCAAACGTGTTACATTTCATTTCCCAAAACACAAAAACTCATCTTTGTTTTGTTGCCTGTAGATTTCTAAGCATGAAACGCCAATGTGCTGTGTTTTTTATTTCATTATGGATACTCTGCCTAATCTTATTTTTGAATGATGTCAGATTACAAAATTTGGAAAGGAAGGAGGCAAAACAAACAGAAACCCAGAATAAATTTATGCAATTGAAATGAAGAAATGTAATTGCTGCTGATTGAATACACCTGAAAATACCATTCACACTTGATTTGGAGGGAATTCAGAGCTGTCCCCTCGGTAAAAGTGTTACATTGCATTTCCCAAAACACAAAAACACATCTTGGTCGTGTTGCCTGTAGATTTCCAAGATTGAAATGCCAATTTGCTGTGTTTTTTATTTCATTATGTATCCTCTGCCTAAACCCATTGTTGTATGCTTTCAGAATAAAAATTTGGAAAGGAAGGAGGCAAAACAAACACAAACGCATTATAAATTTAGACAACTTTCAATCAAAAAACCTGAATGCTGCTGAGTGAATACACCTGAAAATCCCATTCACACTTAATTTGGACGGAATTCAGAGCTTTCCCCTCTGCAAACGTGTTACATTTCATTTCCCAAAACACAAAAACTCATCTTTGTTTTGTTGCCTGTAGATTTCTAAGCATGAAACGCCAATGTGCTGTGTTTTTTATTTCATTATGGATACTCTGCGTAAACTTATTTTTGAATGATGTCAGATTACAAAATTTGGAAAGGAAGGAGGCAAAACAAACAGAAACCCAGAATAAATTTATGCAATTGAAATCAGGAAATGTAATTGCTGCTGATTGAATACACCTGAAAATCCCATTCACACTTGATTTGGATGGAATTCAGACCTGTCCCCTTGGTAAAAGTGTTACATTGCATTTCCCAAAACACAAAAACACATCTTGGTCATGTTGCCTGTAGATTTCCAAGATTGAAATGCCAATTTGCTGTGTTTTTTATTTCATTATGTATCCTCTGCCTTAACCCATTGTTGTATGCTTTCTGAATACAAAATTTGGAAAGGAAGGAGGCAAAACAAACACAAACGCATTATAAATTTAGACAACTTTCAATCAAAAAACCTGAATGCTGCTGAGTGAATACACCTGAAAATCCCATTCACACTTAATTTGGACGGAATTCAGAGCTTTCCCCTCTGCAAACGTGTTACATTTCATTTCCCAAAACACAAAAACTCATCTTTGTTTTGTTGCCTGTAGATTTCTAAGCATGAAACGCCAATGTGCTGTGTTTTTTATTTCATTATGGATACTCTGCGTAAACTTATTTTTGAATGATGTCAGATTACAAAATTTGGAAAGGAAGGAGGCAAAACAAACAGAAACCCAGAATAAATTTATGCAATTGAAATCAGGAAATGTAATTGCTGCTGATTGAATACACCTGAAAATCCCATTCACACTTGATTTGGATGGAATTCAGACCTGTCCCCTTGGTAAAAGTGTTACATTGCATTTCCCAAAACACAAAAACACATCTTGGTCATGTTGCCTGTAGATTTCCAAGATTGAAATGCCAATTTGCTGTGTTTTTTATTTCATTATGTATCCTCTGCCTTAACCCATTGTTGTATGCTTTCAGAATACAAAATTTGGAAAGGAAGGAGGCAAAACAAACACAAACGCATTATAAATTTAGACAACTTTGAATCAAAAAACCTGAATGCTGCTGACTCAATACACCTGAAAATCCCAATCAGTCATGATTTGGAGGGAATTAGAGCTGTCCCCTTGCAAATGGGTTACATTTCAATTTCCAAAACAGAGAAACTCTTCTTGGTCGTGTTGCCTGTGGATTTCTAATCAGGAAACGCCAATTCACTGTGTTTTTTATGTCATTATGGATACTCTGCCTAACCTCTTTTATGTATGGTGTCATAACACAAAATATGGCAATGAAGAAAGCAAAACAAATACAAACCCAGAATAAATTGAGGCAATTGCCATTCAATAAACGTTAAAGCTGCTGATTCAATACACCTGAAAATAACATTCACACTCGATTTGGAGGGAATTCTTAGCTGTCCAATCGGCAAAAGGGTTACATTTCATTTCCCAAAACACAAAAACTCATCTTTGTTCTGTTGCCTGCAGATTTCTAAGCATGAAATGCGAATTTGATGTGTTTTTTATTTCATTATGGATACTCTGCCTAACCTCATTTTTGAATGGTGTCAGAATACAAAATTTGGAAAGGAGGAATGCAAAACTAATTCAAACCCTGAAAAAATTGAGGCACTTGCCAAGCGAGAAACCTGAATGCTGCTGAGTGAATACACCTGAAAATCCCATTCACACTCGATTTGGATGGAATTCAGAGATGTTCCCTCCGCAAAAGGGTTACATTTCATTTCCCAAAACACAAAAACTCATCTTGGTTGTGTTGCCTGTAATTTCTAAACATGAAACGCAATTTGCTTTGTTTTCCAAATCATTATGGATACACTGCCTAACCTAATTTTTGTATGATGTCAGAATACAATATTCTGAAAGAAGGCCTTAGAAATGCAAACCGAGAACAAATTGAGGCAATTGCCAAGTAAGAAACCTCAATGCTGCTGATTGAATACACCTGAAAATTCCATTCACACTCGATTTGGAGGGAATTGAGAGCAGTCCCCTCGGCAAAAGGGTTACATTTCATTTACCAAAACACAAAAACTCATCTTAGTTGTGTTGCCTGTAATTTCTAAGCATGAAACTACAATATGCTGTGTTTTTTATTTCATTATGGATACTCTGCCTAACCTCATTTTAGAATGGTGTCAGAATACAAAATTTGCAAAGGAAGTATGCAAAACTAATTCAAACCCTGGAAAATTGAGGCAATTGCCAAGCAAGAAACCTAAATGCTGCTGAATGAAAACACCTGAAAATCCCATTCACACGCGATTTGGACAGAGTTCAGAGCTGCCATCTCGCAAAACTGTTACATTTCATTTTCCTAAACAGAAACACTCATCTGGTCGTGTTGCCTGTAGATCCAAGTATGAAACGCCAATTTGCTGTGTTTTTATATCATTATGGATACTCTGCCTAACCTCATTTTTGAATGGTGTCAGAATAAAAAAATTTGGAAAGGAAGAATGCAAAACTAATTCAAACCCAGAAAAATTGAGGCAAGAGCCAAGCAAGAAGCCTGAATGCTGCTGACTGAATACACCTGAAAATTCCATTCACGATCGATTTGGGGGAATTAGAGCTGAACCCCCACAAAAGGGTTACATTTCATTTTCCAAAAACAAAAACTCATCTTGGTCGTATTGCCTGTAGATTTAAGCATGAAACGCCAATTTGCTGTGTTTTTTATTTCATTATGGAAACTCTGCCTAACCTCATTTTTGTATGGTGTCAGAATACAAAATTTGGAAAGGAAGAAGGCAAAACTAATTCAAACCCAGAATAAATTGAGGCAATTGCCAGTCAATAAACGTTAAAGCAGCTGATTCAATACAACTGAAAATAACATTCACACTCTATTTGGAGGGAATTCTTAGCTGTCCGATCGGCTAAAGAGTTACATTTAATTTTCCAAAACACAAAAATTCATCTTGGTTGTGTTGCCTGTAATTTCTCAGCATGAAACGCCAATTTGCTGTGTTTTTTAGTTGATTATGGATACTCTGCGAAACCTCATTTTTGTATGGTGACAGAATACAAAATTTGGAAATGAAGAATGCAAAACTAACTCAAACGCAGAACAAATTTAGGCAATTGCCAAGCGAGAAACATGAATGCTGCTAACTGAATACACCTGAAAATCCGACTCACTCTTGATTTGGGGGAATTAGAGCTGTCCCCTCTCAAAAGGGTTACATTTCATTTTCCAAAACACAAAAACTCATCTAAGTCGTGTTGCCTGTAGATTTCTAAGCATGAAATGCCAATTTGCTGTGTTTTTCAAATCATTATGGATACTCTGCCTAACCTCATTTTTGTATGGTGTCAGAATACAAGATTTCGAGAGGGAGAAGGGAAAACAAACACAAACCCAGAAGAAATTTAAGAAATTGCCAATCAAGAAACCTGAATGTTGCTGATTGAATACACCTGAAAATCCGATTCACACTCGATTGGAGGGAATTCAGAGCTGTCCCCTCGCAAAAGGGTTACATATCGTTTTCCAAACACAAAAACTCATCTTGGTCATGTTGCCTGTAGATTTCTATGCATGAAACGCCAATTTGCTGTGTTTTTTATTTCATTATGGAAACTCTGCCTAACCTCATTTTTGTATGGTGTCAGATTACAAAATTTGGAAAGGAAGAATGCAAAACTAATTCAAACCCTGGAAAAATTGAGGCAATTGCCAAGCGAGAAACCTGAATGCTGCTGACTGAATACACCTGAAAATCCCATTCACAGTCGATTTCAAGGGAATTAGAGCTGTCCCCTCTCAAAAGGGTTACATTTCATTTTCCAAACACAGTAACTCATCTTGGTCGTGTTACCTGTAGATTTCTAAGCATGAAACGCCAATGTGCTGTGTTTTTCATTGCATTATGTATACTCTGCCAACCTCATTTTTGAATCGTGTCAGATTACAAAATTTGGAAAGGAAGAATGCAAAACTAGTTCAAACCCTGGAATAATTGAGGCAATTGCCAATCAAGAAACCTAAATTCTGCTGAGTGAATACACCTGAAAATCCCATTCATACTCGACTTGGACGGAATTCAGAGCTGTTCGCTCCGCATAAGTGTTACATTTCATTTCCCAAAACACAAAAACTCATCTTGGTCGGGTTGACTGTAGATTTCTAGGCATGAAACGCCAATGTGCTGTGTTTTTTATTTCATTATGGATACTCTGCCTAATCTTATTTTTGAATGATGTCAGATTACAAAATTTGGAAAGGAAGAAGGCAAAACAAACAGAAACCCGGAAACATTTATGCAATTGAAATCAAGAAACTTAAATGCTGCTGATTGAATACACCTGACAATCCCATCACACTCAATTTGGAGGGAATTCAGAGCTGTCCCCTCGCAAAAGAGTTACATTCCCTTTTCCAAACACAAAAACTCATCTTGGTCGTGTTGCCTGTAGATTTAAGCATGAATCGCCAATTTGCTTTGTTTTTTATTTCATTATGGAAACTCTGCCTAACCTCATTATAGTATGGTGTCAAAATACAAAATTTGGGATGGAAGAATGCCAAACTAATCAAGCCCTGAAAAAATTGAGGCAATTGCCAAGCGAGAAACCTGAATGCTGCTGAGTGAATACACCTGAAAATCCCATTCACAGTTAATTTGTACGGAATTCAGAGCTTTCCCCTCTGCAAACGTGTTACATTTAATTTCCCAAAACACAAAAACTCATCTTTGTTTTGTTGCCTGTAGATTTCTAAGCATGAAACGCCAATGTGCTGTGTTTTTTTATTTCATTATGGATACTCTGCGTAAACTTATTTTTGAATGATGTCAGATTACAAAATTTGGAAAGGAAGGAGGCAAAACAAACAGAAACCCAGAATAAATTTATGCAATTGAAATCAAGAAATGTAATTGCTGCTGATTGAATACACCTGAAAATCCCATTCACACTTGATTTGGAGGGAATTCACAGCTGTCCCCTCTGCAAACGTGTTACATTGCATTTCCCAAAACACAAAAACACATCTTGGTTGTGTTGCCTGTAGATTTCCAAGATTGAAATGCCAATTTGCTGTGTTTTTTATTTCATTATGTATCCTCTGCCTTAACCCATTGTTGTATGCTTTCAGAATACAAAATTTGGAAAGGAAGGAGGCAAAACAAACACAAACGCATTATAAATTTAGACAACTTTCAATCAAAAAACCTGAATGCTGCTGAATCAATACGCCTGAAAATTCCAATCACTCATGATTTGGAGGGAATTAGAGCTGTCCCCTTGCAAATGGGTTACATTTCATTTTCCAAAACAGAGAAACTCATCTTGGTCGTGTTGCCTGTGGATTTCTAAGCAGGAAACGCCAATTCACTGTGTTTTTTATGTCATTATGGATACTCTGCCTAACCTCATTTTTGTATGGTGTCATAACACAAAATATGGCAATGAAGAAAGCAAAACAAATACAAACCCAGAATAAATTGAGGCAATTGCCATTCAATAAACGTTAAAGCTGCTGATTCAATACACCTGAAAATAACATTCACACTCGATTTGGAGGGAATTCTTAGCTGTCCAATCGGCAAAAAGGTTACATTTCATTTCCCAAAACACAAAAACTCATCTTTGTTCTGTTGCCTGCAGATTTCTAAGCATGAAATGCGAATTTGATGTGTTTTTTATTTCATTATGGATACTCTGCCTAACCTCATTTTTGAATGGTGTCAGAATACAAAATTTGGAAAGGAGGAATGCAAAACTAATTCAAAACCTGAAAAAATTGAGGCACTTCCCAAGCGAGAAACCTGAATGCTGCTGAGTGAATACACCTGAAAATCCCATTCACACTCGATTTGGATGGAATTCAGAGATGTTCCCTCCGCAAAAGTGTGACATTTCATTTCCCAAAACACAAAAACTCATCTTGGTTGTGTTGCCTGTAATTTCTAAACATGAAACGCAATTTGCTTTGTTTTCCAAATCATTATGGATACACTGCCTAACCTCATTTTTGTATGGTGTCAGAATACAATATTCTGAAAGAAGGCCTTAGAAATGCAAACCGAGAACAAATTGAGGCAATTGCCAAGTAAGAAACCTCAATGCTGCAGATTGAATACACCTGAAAATGCCATTCACACTCGATTTGGAGGGAATTGAGAGCAGTCCCCTCAGCAAAAGGGTTACATTTCATTTTCCAAAACAGAAAAACTCATCTTAGTTGTGTTGCCTGTAATTTCTAAGCATGAAACGACAATTTGCTGTGTTTTTTATTTCATTATGGATACTCTGCCTAACCTCATTTTTGAATGGTGTCAGTATACAAAATTTGGAAAGGAAGTATGCAAAACTAATTCAAACCCTGGAAAATTGAGGCAATTGCCAAGCAAGAAACCTAAATGCTGCTGAATGAAAACACCTGAAAATCCCATTCACACACGATTTGGACAGAGTTCAGAGCTGCCATCTCGCAAAACTGTTACATTTCATTTTCCTAAACAGAAACACTCATCTGGTCGTGTTGCCTGTAGATCCAAGTAGGAAACGCCAATTTGCTGTGTTTTTTATATCATTATGGATACTCTGCCTAACCTCATTTTTGAATGGTGTCAGAATAAAAAAATTTGGAAAGGAAGAATGCAAAACTAATTCAAACCCAAAAAAATTGAGGCAAGAGCCAAGCAAGAAGCCTGAATGCTGCTGAATGAATACACCTGAAAATTCCATTCACGATCGATTTGGGGGAATTAGAGCTGACCCCCCACAAAAGGGTTACATTTCATTTTCCAAAAACAAAAACTCATCTTGGTCGTACTGCCTGTAGATTTAAGCATGAAACGCCAATTTGCTGTGTTTTTTATGTCATTATGGAAACTCTGCCTAACCTCATTTTTGTATGGTGTCAGAATACAAAATTTGGAAAGGAAGAATGCAAAACTAACTCAAACGCAGAACAAATTTAGGCAATTGCCAAGCGAGAAACATGAATGCTGCTAACTGAATACACCTGAATATCCGACTCACACTTGATTTGGGGGAATTAGAGCTGTCCCCTCTCAAAAGGGTTACATTTCATTTTCCAAAACACAAAAACTCATCTAAGTCGTGTTGCCTGTAGATTTCTAAGCATGAAATGCCAATTTGCTGTGTTTTCCAAATCATTATAGATACTCTGCCTAACCTCATTTTTGAATGGTGTCAGAATACAAGATTTCGAAAGGGAGAAGGGAAAACAAACACAAACCCAGAAGAAATTTAAGAAATTGCCAATCAAGAAACCTGAATGTTGCTGATTGAATACACCTGAAAATCCGATTCACACTCGATTGGAGGGAATTCAGAGCTGTCCCCTCGCAAAAGGGTTACATATCGTTTTCCAAACACAAAAACTCATCTTGGTCATGTTGCCTGTAGATTTCTATGCATGAAACGCCAATTTGCTGTGTTTTTTATTTCATTATGGAAACTCTGCCTAACCACATTTTTGTATGGTGTCAGATTACAAAATTTGGAAAGGAAGAATGCAAAACTAATTCAAACCCTGGAAAAATTGAGGCAATTGCCAAGAAAGAAACCTGAATGCTGCTGACTGAATACACCTGAAAATCCCATTCACAGTCGATTTCAAGGGAATTAGAGCTGTCCCCTCTCAAAAGGGTTACATTTCATTTCCCAAAACACAAAAACTCATCTTGGTCGTGTTGACTGTAGATTTCTAAGCATGAAACGCCAATGTGCTGTGTTTTTTATTTCATTATGGAAACTCTGCCTAAACCCATTGTTGTATGCTTTCAGAATACAAAATTTGGAAAGGAAGGAGACAAAACAAACACAAACGCTTTATAAATTTAGACAACTTTCAATCAAAAAACCTGAATGCTGCTGACTCAATATACCTGAAAATCCCAATAACTCACGATTTGGTGGGAATTAGAGCTGTCCCCTTGCAAATGGGTTACATTTCATTTTCCAAAACAGAGTAACTCATCTTGGTCGTGTTGCCTGTGGATTTCTAAGCAGGAAACGCCAATTCACTGTGTTTTTTATGTCATTATGGATACTCTGCCTAACCTCTTTTTTGTATGGTGTCATAACACAAAATATGGCAATGAAGAAAGCAAAACAAATACAAACCCAGAATAAATTGAGGCAATTGCTATTCAATAAACGTTAAAGCTGCTGATTCATTACACCTGAAAATAACATTCACACTCGATTTGGAGGGATTTCTTAGCTGTCCAATCGGCAAAAGGGTTACATTTCATTTCCCAAAACACAAAAACTCATCTTTGTTCTGTTGCCTGCAGATTTCTAAGCATGAAATGCGAATTTGATGTGTTTTTTATTTCATTATGGATACTCTGCCTAACCTCATTTTTGAATGGTGTCAGAATACAAAATTTGGAAAGGAGGCATGCAAAACTAGTTCAAACCCTGGAATAATTGAGGCAATTGCCAATCAAGAAACCTAAATTCTGCTGAGTGAATACACCTGAAAATCCCATTCATACTCGACTTGGACGGAATTCAGAGCTGTTCGCTCCGCATAAGTGTTACATTTCATTTCCCAAAACACAAAAACTCATCTTGGTCTTGTTGTCTGTAGATTTCTAAGCATGAAATGCCAATTTGCTGTGTTTTTTATTTCATTATGGATACTCTGCCTAATCTTATTTTTGAATGATGTCAGATTACAAAATTTGGAAAGGAAGAAGGCAAAACAAACAGAAACCCGGAAACATTTATGCAATTGAAATCAAGAAACTTAAATGCTGCTGATTGAATACACCTGACAATCCCATCACACTCAATTTGGAGGGAATTCAGAGCTGTCCCCTCGCAAAAGAGTTACATTTCCTTTTCGAAACACAAAAACTCATCTTGGTCGTGTTGCCTGTAGATTTAAGCATGAATCGCCAATTTGCTTTGTTTTTTATTTCATTATGGAAACTCTGCCTAACCTCATTATAGTATGGTGTCAAAATACAAAATTTGGGATGGAAAAATCAAAACTAATCAAGCCCTGAAAAAATTGAGGCAATTGCCAAGCGAGAAACCTGAATGACGCTGACTGAATACACCTGAAAATCACATTCACACTCGATTTGGACGGAATTCAGAGCTGTCCCCTCTGCAAACGTGTTACATTTCATTCCCAAAACACAAAAACTCATCTTTGTTCTGTTCCCTGCAGATTTCTAAGCATGAAATGCGAATTTGATGTGTTTTTTATTTCATTATGGATACTCTGCTTGACCTCATTTTTGAATGGTGTCATAATATAAAATTTGGAAAGGGAGAATGCAAAACTAATTCAAACCCTGAAAAAATTGAGGCAATTGCCAAGCGAGAACCCTGAATGCTGCTGAGTGAATACACCTGAAAATCCCATTCACACTGGATTTGGATGGAATTCAGAGATGTTCCCTCCGCAAAAGTGTGACATTTCATTTCCCAAAACACAAAAACTCATCTTGGTTGTGTTGCCTGTAATTTCTAAACATGAAACGCAATTTGCTTTGTTTTCCAAATCATTATGGATACTCTGCCTAACCTCATTTTTGTATGGTGTCAGAATACAATATTCTGAAAGAAGGCCTTAGAAATGCAAACCGAGAACAAATTGAGGCAATTGCCAAGTAAGAATCCTCAATGCTGCTGATTGAATACACCTGAAACTCCCATTCACACTCGATTTGGAGGGAATTGAGAGCAGTCCCCTCAGCAAGAGGGTTACATTTCATTTTCCAAAACACAAAAACTCATCTTAGTTGTGTTGCCTGTATTTTCTAAGCATGAAACGACAATTTGCTGTGTTTTTATTTCATTATGGATACTCTGCCTAACCTCATTTTTGTATGGTGTCAGAATACAAAATTTGGAAAGGAAGTATGCAAAACTAATTCAAACCCTGGAAAATTGAGGCAATTGCCAAGCAAGAAACCTAAATGCTGCTGAATGAAAACACCTGAAAATCCCATTCACACGCGATTTGGACAGAGTTCAGAGCTGCCATCTCGCAAAACTGTTACATTTCATTTTCCTAAACAGAAACACTCATCTGGTCGTGTTGCCTGTAGATCCAAGTATGAAACGCCAATTTGCTGTGTTTTTTATATCATTATGGATACACTGCCTAACCTCATTTTTGAATGGTGTCAGAATACAAGATTTCGAAAGGGAGAAGGGAAAACAAACACAAACCCAGAAGAAATTTAAGAAATTGCCAATCAAGAAACCTGAATGTTGCTGATTGAATACACCTGAAAATCCGATTCACATTCGATTGGAGGGAATTCAGAGCTGTCCCCTCGCAAAAGGGTTACATATCGTTTTCCAAACACAAAAACTCATCTTGGTCATGTTGCCTGTAGATTTCTAAGCATGAAACACCAATGTGCTATGTTTTTTATTTCATTATGGAAACTCTGCCTAAACCCATTGTTGTATGCTTTCAGAATACAAAATTTGGAAAGGAAGGAGGCAAAACAAACACAAACGCTTTATAAATTTAGACAACTTTCAATCAAAAAACCTGAATGCTGCTGACTCAATACGCCTGAAAATCCCAATCACTCACGATTTGGAGGGAATTAGAGCTGTCCCCTTGCAAATGGGTTACATTTCATTTTCCAAAACAGAGAAACTCATCTTGGTCGTGTTGCCTGTGGATTTCTAAGCAGGAAACGCCAATTCACTGTGTTTTTTATGTCATTATGGATACTCTGCCTAACCTCTTTTTTGTATGGTGTCATAACACAAAATATGGCAATGAAGAAAGCAAAACAAATACAAACCCAGAATAAATTGAGGCAATTGCCATTCAATAAACATTAAAGCTGCTGATTTAATACACCTGAAAATAACATTCACACTCGATTTGGAGGGAATTCTTAGCTGTCCAATCGGCAAAAGAGTTACATTTCATTTCCCAAAACACAAAAACTCATCTTTGTTCTGTTGCCTGCAGAGTTCTAAGCATGAAACGCGAATTCGATGTGTTTTTTATTTCATTATGGATACTCTGCCTAACCTCATTTTTGAATGGTGTCAGAATACAAAATTTGGAAAGGAAGAAGGCAAAACAAACACAAACTCAGAAGAAATTTAAGAAATTGTCAATCAAGAAACCTGAATGCTGCTGATTGGATACACCTGAAAATTCCATTCACACTTGATTTGTTGTAATTAGAGCTGTCCCTTCCGAAAAGGGTTACATTTCGTTTTCCAAACATAAAAACTCATCTTGGATGTGTTGCCTGTACATTTAAGCATGAAACGCCAAATTGCTGTGCTTTTTATTTCATTATGGAAACTCTGCCTAACCTCATTTTTGAATGGTGTCAGAATACAAAATTTGGAAAGGAAGAATGCAAAACTAATTAAAACCCTGGAATAATTTAGGCAATTGCCAAGCGAGAAACCTGAATGCTGCTGACTGAATACACCTGAATATTCCATTCACACTCGATTTCTAGGGAATTAGAGATATCCCCTCTCAAAAGGGTTACATTTCATTTTCCAAACACAGAAACTCATCTTGGTCATCTTACTTGTAGATTTCTAAGAATGAAACGCCAATGTGCTGTGTTTTTCATTGCATTATGTATACTCTGCCTAACCTCATTTTTGAATGGTGTCAGATTACAAAATTTGGAAAGGGAGAACGCAAAACTAATTCAAACCCTGAAAAAATTGAGGCAATTGCCATGCAAGAAACCTAAATTCTGCTGACTTGAATACACCTGAAAATCCCATTCACAGTTGATTTCAAGGGAATTAGAGCTGTCCCCTCGCAAAAGAGTTACATTTCCCTTTCCAAACACAAAAACTCATCTTGGTCGTGTTGCCTGTAGATTTCTAAGCATGAATTGCCAATTTGCTTTGTTTTTTATTTCATTATGGATACTCTGCCTAACCTCATTATAGTATGGTGTCAAAATACAAAATTTGGGATGGAAGAATGCAAAACTAATCAAGCCCTGAAAAAGTTGAGGCAATTGCCAAGTGAGAAACCTGAATGCCGCTGACTGAATACACCTGAAAATCACATTCACACTTGATTTGGAGGGAATTCAGAGCTGTCCTCTCCGCAAAAGCATTACATTTCATTTCCCAAAACACAAACTCATCTTGGTCGTGTTCCCTGTAGATTTCCAAGATTGAAACGCCATTTTGCTTTGTTTTTTATTTCATTATGTATCCTCTTCCTAAACCCATTGTTGTATGGTGTCAGAATACAAAATTTGGAAAGGAAGGAGGCAAAACAAACACAAACACATTATAAATTTAGGCAATTTTCAATCAAGAAACCTGAATGCTGCTTGTTGAATACACCTGAAAATCCCAATCACACTCGATTTGGAGGGAATTAGAGCTGTCCCTTGCAAAAGGGTTACATTTCATTTTCCAAAACACAAAAACTCATATTGGTCTTGTTGCCTGTAGATTTCTAAGCAGGAAACGCCAATTCGCTGTGTTTATTATGTCATTATGGATACTCTGCCTTACCTCTTTTTTTTACTGTGTCATAACACAAAATATGGAAATGAAGAAAGCAAAACAAATACAAACCCAGAATAAATTGAGGCAATTGCCAGTCAATAAACGTTAAAGCAGCTGATTCAATACACCTGAAAATAACATTCACACTCGATTTGGAGGGAATTCTTAGCTGTCCGATCGGCTAAAGAGTTACATTTAATTTTCCAAAACACAAAAACTCATCTTGGTTGTGTTGCCTGTAATTTCTCAGCATGAAACGCCAATTCGCTGTGTTTTTTACTTGATTATGGATACTCTGTGAAACCTCATTTTTGTATGAGTCAGAATACAAAATTTGGAAATGAAGAATGCAAAACTAACTCAAACGCAGAACAAATTTAGGCAATTGCCAATCGAGAAACATGAATGCTGCTAACTGAATACACCTGAAAATCTGATTCACACTTGATTTGGGGGAATTAGAGCTGTCCCCTCTCAAAAGGGTTACATTTCATTTTCCAAAACACAAAAACTCATCTAAGTCGTGTTGCCTGTAGATTTCTAAGCATGAAATGCCAATTTGCTGTGTTTTTCAAATCATTATGGATACTCTGCCTAACCTCATTTTTGAATGGTGTCAGAATACAAGATTTCGAAAGGGAGAAGGGAAAACAAACACAAACCCAGAAGAAATTTAAGAAATTGCCAATCAAGAAACCTGAATGTTGCTGATTGAATACACCTGAAAATCCGATTCACACTCGATTGGAGGGAATTCAGAGCTGTCACCTCGCAAAAGGGTTACATATCGTTTTCCAAACACAAAAACTCATCTTGGTCATGTTGCCTGTAGATTTCTATGCATGAAACGCCAATTTGCTGTGTTTTTTATTTCATTATGGAAACTCTGCCTAACCTCATTTTTGTATGCTGTCAGAATACAAAATTTGGAAAGGAAGAATGCAAAACTAATTCAAACCCTGGAAAAATTGAGGCAATTGCCAAGCGAGAAACCTGAATGCTGCTGACTGAATACACCTGAAAATCCCAATCACTCACGATTTGGAGGGAATTAGAGCTGTCCCCTTGCAAATGGGTTACATTTCATTTTCCAAACACAGTAACTCATCTTGGTCGTGTTACCTGTAGATTTCTAAGCATGAAACGCCAATGTGCTGTGTTTTTCATTGCATTATGTATACTCTGCCTAACCTCATTTTTGAATGGTGTCAGATTACAAAATTTGGAAAGGGAGAATGCAAAATAATTCAAACCCTGGAATAATTGTGGCAATTGCCAATCAAGAAACCTAAACTCTGCTGAGTGAATACACCTGAAAATCCCATTCATACTCGATTTGTACGGAATTCAGCACTGTTCGCTCCGCATAAGTGTTACATTTCATTTCCCAAAACACAAAAACTCATCTTGGTCGTGTTGCCTGTAGATTTCTAAGCATGAAATGCCAATTTGCTGTGTTTTTTATTTCATTATGGATACTCTGCGAAATCTTATTTTTGAATGATGTCAGATTACAAAATTCGGAAAGGAAGAAGGCAAAACAAACAGAACCCGGAAAAATTTATGCAATTGAAATCAAGAAACTTAAATGCTGCTGATTGAATACACCTGACAATCCCATCACACTCAATTTGGAGGGAATTCAGAGCTGTCCCCTCGTAAAAGAGTTACATTTCCTTTTCCAAACACAAAAACTCATATTGGTCGTGTTGTCTGTAGATTTCTAAGCATGAAACACCAATGTGCTGTGTTTTTATTTCATTATGTATCCTCTGCCTAAACCCATTGTTGTATGCTTTCAGAATACAAAATTTGGAAAGGAAGGAGGCAAAACAAACACAAACGCTTTATAAATTTAGACAACTTTCAATCAAAAAACCTGAATGCTGCTGACTCAATACACCTGAAAATCCCAATCACTCACGATTTGGAGGGAATTAGAGCTGTCCCCTTGCAAATGGGTTACATTTCATATTCCAAAACAGAGAAACTCATCTTGGTCGTGTTGCCTGTGGATTTCTAAGCATGAAACGCCAATTCACTGAGTTTTTTATGTCATTATGGATACTCTGCCTAACCTCTTTTTTGTATGGTGTCATAAGAGAAAATATGGAAATGAAGAAAGCAAAACAAATACAAACCCATAATAAATTGAGGCAATTGCCATTCAATAAACGTTAAAGCAGCTGATTCAATACAACTGAAAATAACATTCACACTCGATTTGGAGGGAATTCTTAGCTGTCCGATCGACTAAAGGGTTACATTTAATTTTCCAAAACACAAAAACTCATCTTGGTTGTGTTGCCTGTAATTTCTCAGCATGAAACGCCAATTTGCTGTGTTTTTTATTTGATTATGGATACTCTGCGAAACCTCATTTTTGTATTGTGTCAGAATACAAAATTTGGAAATGAAGAATGCAAAACTAACTCAAATGCAGAACAAATTTAGGCAATTGCCAAGCGAGAATCATGAATGCTGCTAACTGAATACACCTGAAAATCCGACTCACACTTGATTTAGGGGAATTAGAGCTGTCCCCTCGCAAAAGTGTTACATTTCATGTTCCAAAACACAAAAACTCATCTTGGTCGTGTTGCCTGTAGATTAATAAGCATGAAACGCCATTGTGCTGTGTTTTTCATTTCATTACGGATACTCTGCCTAACCTCATTTTTGAATGGTGTCAGAATACAAAATTTGGAAAGGGAGGATGCAAAACTATTTCAAACCCTGAAAAATTGAATCAATAGGAAAGCAAGAAACCTAAATGCTGCTGATTGAAGACACCTGAAAATCCCATTCACACTCGATTTGGAGGGAATTCGCAGCTGTCCCCTCGGCAAACGTGTTACATTTCATTTCCCAAAACACAAAAACTCATCTTTGTTCTGTTGCCTGCAGAGTTCTAAGCATGAAATGCCAATCTGCTGTGTTTTTCATTTCATTATGGATACTCTGCGTAAACTTATTTTTGAATGAATTCAGATTACAACATTTGGAAAGGATGAAGGCAAAACAAACACAAATGCAGAATAAATTTAGGCAATAGAAATCAAGAAACCTGAAAGCTGCTGGTTGAATACACCTGAAAATCCCATTCACACTTGATTTGGGGGAATTAGAGCTGTCACCTCGCAAAAGGGTTACATTTCATGTTCCAAACACAAAAACTCATCTTGGTCGTGTTGCCTGCAGATTTCTAAGCATGAAACGCCAATGTGCTGTGTTTTTCATTTCATTATGGATATTCTGCCTAACCTCATTTTTGAATGGTGTCAGAATACAAAATTTGGAAAGGAAGAAGGCAAAACAAACACAAACTCAGAAGAAATGTAAGAAATTGTCAATCAAGAAACCTGAATGCTGCTGATTGAATACACCTGAAAATCCCATTCACACTTGATTTGTTGGAATTAGAGCTGTCCCTTCGGAAAAGGGTTACATTTCGTTTTCCAAACATAAAAACTCATCTTGGAAGTGTTGCCTGTACATTTAAGCATGAAACGCCAAATTGCTGTGCTTTTTATTTCATTATGGAAACTCTGCCTAACCTCATTTTTGAATGGTGTCAGAATACAAAATTTGGAAAGGAAGAATGCAAAACTAATTAAAACCCTGGAATAATTGAGGCAATTGCCAAGCGAGAAACCTGAATGCTGCTGACTGAATACACCTGAAAATTCCATTCACACTCGATTTCAAGGGAATTAGAGATATCCCCTCTCAAAAGGGTTACATTTCATTTTCCAAACACAGAAACTCATCTTGGTCATCTTACCTGTAGATTTCTAAGCATGAAACGCCAATGTGCTGTGTTTTTCATTGCATTATGTATACTCTGCCTAACCTCATTTTTGAATGGTGTCAGATTACAAAATTTGGAAAGGGAGAACGCAAAACTAATTCAAACCCTGAAAAAATTGAGGCAATTGCCATGCAAGAAACCTAAATTCTGCTGACTGAATACACCTGAAAATCCCATTCACAGTTGATTTCAAGGGAATTAGAGCTGTCCCCTCGCAAAAGAGTTACATTTCCCTTTCCAAACACAAAAACTCATCTTGGTCGTGTTGCCTGTAGATTTAAGCATGAATTGCCAATTTGCTTTGTTTTTTATTTCATTATGGAAACTCTGCCTAACCTCATTATAGTATGGTGTCAAAATACAAAATTTGGGATGGAAGAATGCAAAACTAATCAAGCCCTGAAAAAATTGAGGCAATTGCCAAGCGAGAAACCTGAATGCCGCTGACTGAATACACCTGAAAATCACATTCACACTCGATTTGGACGGAATTCAGAGCTGTCCCCTCTGCAAACGTGTTACATTTCATTTCCCAAAACACAAAAACTCATCTTTGTTTTGTTGCCTGTAGATTTCTAAGCATGAAACGCCAATGTGCTGTGTTTTTTTATTTCATTATGGATACTCTGCGTAAACTTATTTTTGCATGATGTCAGATTACAAAATTTGGAAAGGAAGGAGGCAAAACAAACAGAAACCCAGAATAAATGTATGCAATTGAAATCAAGAAATGTAATTGCTGCTGATTGAATACACCTGAAAATTCCATTCACAGTTGATTTCAAGGGAATTAGAGCTGTCCCCTCGCAAAAGAGTTACATTTCCCTTTCCAAACACAAAAACTCATCTTGGTCGTGTTGCCTGTAGATTTCTAAGCATGAATTGCCAATTTGCTTTGTTTTTTATTTCATTATGGATACTCTGCCTAACCTCATTATAGTATGGTGTCAAAATACAAAATTTGGGATGGAAGAATGCAAAACTAATCAAGCCCTGAAAAAGTTGAGGCAATTGCCAAGTGAGAAACCTGAATGCCGCTGACTGAATACACCTGAAAATCACATTCACACTTGATTTGGAGGGAATTCAGAGCTGTCCTCTCCGCAAAAGCATTACATTTCATTTCCCAAAACACAAACTCATCTTGGTCGTGTTCCCTGTAGATTTCCAAGATTGAAACGCCATTTTGCTTTGTTTTTTATTTCATTATGTATCCTCTTCCTAAACCCATTGTTGTATGGTGTCAGAATACAAAATTTGGAAAGGAAGGAGGCAAAACAAACACAAACACATTATAAATTTAGGCAATTTTCAATCAAGAAACCTGAATGCTGCTTGTTGAATACACCTGAAAATCCCAATCACACTCGATTTGGAGGGAATTAGAGCTGTCCCTTGCAAAAGGGTTACATTTCATTTTCCAAAACACAAAAACTCATATTGGTCTTGTTGCCTGTAGATTTCTAAGCAGGAAACGCCAATTCGCTGTGTTTATTATGTCATTATGGATACTCTGCCTTACCTCTTTTTTTTACTGTGTCATAACACAAAATATGGAAATGAAGAAAGCAAAACAAATACAAACCCAGAATAAATTGAGGCAATTGCCAGTCAATAAACGTTAAAGCAGCTGATTCAATACACCTGAAAATAACATTCACACTCGATTTGGAGGGAATTCTTAGCTGTCCGATCGGCTAAAGAGTTACATTTAATTTTCCAAAACACAAAAACTCATCTTGGTTGTGTTGCCTGTAATTTCTCAGCATGAAACGCCAATTCGCTGTGTTTTTTACTTGATTATGGATACTCTGTGAAACCTCATTTTTGTATGAGTCAGAATACAAAATTTGGAAATGAAGAATGCAAAACTAACTCAAACGCAGAACAAATTTAGGCAATTGCCAATCGAGAAACATGAATGCTGCTAACTGAATACACCTGAAAATCTGATTCACACTTGATTTGGGGGAATTAGAGCTGTCCCCTCTCAAAAGGGTTACATTTCATTTTCCAAAACACAAAAACTCATCTAAGTCGTGTTGCCTGTAGATTTCTAAGCATGAAATGCCAATTTGCTGTGTTTTTCAAATCATTATGGATACTCTGCCTAACCTCATTTTTGAATGGTGTCAGAATACAAGATTTCGAAAGGGAGAAGGGAAAACAAACACAAAACCCAGAAGAAATTTAAGAAATTGCCAATCAAGAAACCTGAATGTTGCTGATTGAATACACCTGAAAATCCGATTCACACTCGATTGGAGGGAATTCAGAGCTGTCACCTCGCAAAAGGGTTACATATCGTTTTCCAAACACAAAAACTCATCTTGGTCATGTTGCCTGTAGATTTCTATGCATGAAACGCCAATTTGCTGTGTTTTTTATTTCATTATGGAAACTCTGCCTAACCTCATTTTTGTATGCTGTCAGAATACAAAATTTGGAAAGGAAGAATGCAAAACTAATTCAAACCCTGGAAAAATTGAGGCAATTGCCAAGCGAGAAACCTGAATGCTGCTGACTGAATACACCTGAAAATCCCAATCACTCACGATTTGGAGGGAATTAGAGCTGTCCCCTTGCAAATGGGTTACATTTCATTTTCCAAACACAGTAACTCATCTTGGTCGTGTTACCTGTAGATTTCTAAGCATGAAACGCCAATGTGCTGTGTTTTTCATTGCATTATGTATACTCTGCCTAACCTCATTTTTGAATGGTGTCAGATTACAAAATTTGGAAAGGGAGAATGCAAAATAATTCAAACCCTGGAATAATTGTGGCAATTGCCAATCAAGAAACCTAAACTCTGCTGAGTGAATACACCTGAAAATCCCATTCATACTCGATTTGTACGGAATTCAGCACTGTTCGCTCCGCATAAGTGTTACATTTCATTTCCCAAAACACAAAAACTCATCTTGGTCGTGTTGCCTGTAGATTTCTAAGCATGAAATGCCAATTTGCTGTGTTTTTTATTTCATTATGGATACTCTGCGAAATCTTATTTTTGAATGATGTCAGATTACAAAATTCGGAAAGGAAGAAGGCAAAACAAACAGAACCCGGAAAAATTTATGCAATTGAAATCAAGAAACTTAAATGCTGCTGATTGAATACACCTGACAATCCCATCACACTCAATTTGGAGGGAATTCAGAGCTGTCCCCTCGTAAAAGAGTTACATTTCCTTTTCCAAACACAAAAACTCATATTGGTCGTGTTGTCTGTAGATTTCTAAGCATGAAACACCAATGTGCTGTGTTTTTATTTCATTATGTATCCTCTGCCTAAACCCATTGTTGTATGCTTTCAGAATACAAAATTTGGAAAGGAAGGAGGCAAAACAAACACAAACGCTTTATAAATTTAGACAACTTTCAATCAAAAAACCTGAATGCTGCTGACTCAATACACCTGAAAATCCCAATCACTCACGATTTGGAGGGAATTAGAGCTGTCCCCTTGCAAATGGGTTACATTTCATATTCCAAAACAGAGAAACTCATCTTGGTCGTGTTGCCTGTGGATTTCTAAGCATGAAACGCCAATTCACTGAGTTTTTTATGTCATTATGGATACTCTGCCTAACCTCTTTTTTGTATGGTGTCATAAGAGAAAATATGGAAATGAAGAAAGCAAAACAAATACAAACCCATAATAAATTGAGGCAATTGCCATTCAATAAACGTTAAAGCAGCTGATTCAATACAACTGAAAATAACATTCACACTCGATTTGGAGGGAATTCTTAGCTGTCCGATCGACTAAAGGGTTACATTTAATTTTCCAAAACACAAAAACTCATCTTGGTTGTGTTGCCTGTAATTTCTCAGCATGAAACGCCAATTTGCTGTGTTTTTTATTTGATTATGGATACTCTGCGAAACCTCATTTTTGTATTGTGTCAGAATACAAAATTTGGAAATGAAGAATGCAAAACTAACTCAAATGCAGAACAAATTTAGGCAATTGCCAAGCGAGAATCATGAATGCTGCTAACTGAATACACCTGAAAATCCGACTCACACTTGATTTAGGGGAATTAGAGCTGTCCCCTCGTAAAAGTGTTACATTTCATGTTCCAAAACACAAAAACTCATCTTGGTCGTGTTGCCTGTAGATTAATAAGCATGAAACGCCATTGTGCTGTGTTTTTCATTTCATTACGGATACTCTGCCTAACCTCATTTTTGAATGGTGTCAGAATACAAAATTTGGAAAGGGAGGATGCAAAACTATTTCAAACCCTGAAAAATTGAATCAATAGGAAAGCAAGAAACCTAAATGCTGCTGATTGAAGACACCTGAAAATCCCATTCACACTCGATTTGGAGGGAATTCGCAGCTGTCCCCTCGGCAAACGTGTTACATTTCATTTCCCAAAACACAAAAACTCATCTTTGTTCTGTTGCCTGCAGAGTTCTAAGCATGAAATGCCAATCTGCTGTGTTTTTCATTTCATTATGGATACTCTGCGTAAACTTATTTTTGAATGAATTCAGATTACAACATTTGGAAAGGATGAAGGCAAAACAAACACAAATGCAGAATAAATTTAGGCAATAGAAATCAAGAAACCTGAAAGCTGCTGGTTGAATACACCTGAAAATCCCATTCACACTTGATTTGGGGGAATTAGAGCTGTCACCTCGCAAAAGGGTTACATTTCATGTTCCAAACACAAAAACTCATCTTGGTCGTGTTGCCTGCAGATTTCTAAGCATGAAACGCCAATGTGCTGTGTTTTTCATTTCATTATGGATATTCTGCCTAACCTCATTTTTGAATGGTGTCAGAATACAAAATTTGGAAAGGAAGAAGGCAAAACAAACACAAACTCAGAAGAAATGTAAGAAATTGTCAATCAAGAAACCTGAATGCTGCTGATTGAATACACCTGAAAATCCCATTCACACTTGATTTGTTGGAATTAGAGCTGTCCCTTCGGAAAAGGGTTACATTTCGTTTTCCAAACATAAAAACTCATCTTGGAAGTGTTGCCTGTACATTTAAGCATGAAACGCCAAATTGCTGTGCTTTTTATTTCATTATGGAAACTCTGCCTAACCTCATTTTTGAATGGTGTCAGAATACAAAATTTGGAAAGGAAGAATGCAAAACTAATTAAAACCCTGGAATAATTGAGGCAATTGCCAAGCGAGAAACCTGAATGCTGCTGACTGAATACACCTGAAAATTCCATTCACACTCGATTTCAAGGGAATTAGAGATATCCCCTCTCAAAAGGGTTACATTTCATTTTCCAAACACAGAAACTCATCTTGGTCATCTTACCTGTAGATTTCTATGCATGAAACGCCAATGTGCTGTGTTTTTCATTGCATTATGTATACTCTGCCTAACCTCATTTTTGAATGGTGTCAGATTACAAAATTTGGAAAGGGAGAACGCAAAACTAATTCAAACCCTGAAAAAATTGAGGCAATTGCCATGCAAGAAACCTAAATTCTGCTGACTGAATACACCTGAAAATCCCATTCACAGTTGATTTCAAGGGAATTAGAGCTGTCCCCTCGCAAAAGAGTTACATTTCCCTTTCCAAACACAAAAACTCATCTTGGTCGTGTTGCCTGTAGATTTAAGCATGAATTGCCAATTTGCTTTGTTTTTTATTTCATTATGGAAACTCTGCCTAACCTCATTATAGTATGGTGTCAAAATACAAAATTTGGGATGGAAGAATGCAAAACTAATCAAGCCCTGAAAAAATTGAGGCAATTGCCAAGCGAGAAACCTGAATGCCGCTGACTGAATACACCTGAAAATCACATTCACACTCGATTTGGACGGAATTCAGAGCTGTCCCCTCTGCAAACGTGTTACATTTCATTTCCCAAAACACAAAAACTCATCTTTGTTTTGTTGCCTGTAGATTTCTAAGCATGAAACGCCAATGTGCTGTGTTTTTTTATTTCATTATGGATACTCTGCGTAAACTTATTTTTGCATGATGTCAGATTACAAAATTTGGAAAGGAAGGAGGCAAAACAAACAGAAACCCAAAATAAATGTATGCAATTGAAATCAAGAAATGTAATTGCTGCTGATTGAATACACCTGAAAATCCCATTCACACTTGATTTGGAGGGAATTCAGAGCTGTCCCCTCGGGAAAAGTGTTACATTGCATTTCCCAAAACACAAAAACACATCTTGGTCGTGTTGCCTGTAGATTTCCAAGATTGAAATGCCAATTCGCTGTGTTTTTTATTTCATTATGTATCCTCTGCCTAAACCCATTGTTGTATGCTTTCAGAATACAAAATTTGGAAAGGAAGGAGGCAAAACAAACACAAACGCTTTATAAATTTAGACAACTTTCAATCAAAAAACCTGAATGCTGCTGACTCAATACGCCTGAAAATCCCAATCACTCACGATTTGGAGGGAATTAGAGCTGTCCCCTTGCAAATGGGTTACATTTCATTTTCCAAAACAGAGAAACTCATCTTGGTCGTGTTGCCTGTGGATTTCTAAGCAGGAAACGCCAATTCACTGTGTTTTTTATGTCATTATGGATACTCTGCCTAACCTCTTTTTTGTATGGTGTCATAACACAAAATATGGCAATGAAGAAAGCAAAACAAATACAAACCCAGAATAAATTGAGGCAATTGCCATTCAATAAACGTTAAAGCTGCTGATTCAATACACCTGAAAATAACATTCACACTCGATTTGGAGGGAATTCTTAGCTGTCCAATCGGCAAAAGAGTTACATTTCATTTCCCAAAACACAAAAACTCATCTTTGTTCTGTTGCCTGCAGAGTTCTAAGCATGAAACGCGAATTCGATGTGTTTTTTATTTCATTATGGATACTCTGCCTAACCTCATTTTTGAATGGTGTCAGAATACAAAATTTGGAAAGGAAGAAGGCAAAACAAACACAAACTCAGAAGAAATTTAAGAAATTGTCAATCAAGAAACCTGAATGCTGCTGATTGAATACACCTGAAAATTCCATTCACACTTGATTTGTTGGAATTAGAGCTGTCCCTTCCAAAAAGGGTTACATTTCATTTTCCAAACATAAAAACTCATCTTGGATGTGTTGCCTGTACATTTAAGCATGAAACGCCAAATTGCTGTGCTTTTTATTTCATTATGGAAACTCTGCCTAACCTCATTTTTGAATGGTGTCAGAATACAAAATTTGGAAAGGAAGAATGCAAAACTAATTAAAACCCTGGAATAATTTAGGCTATTGCCAAGCGAGAAACCTGAATGCTGCTGACTGAATACACCTGAATATTCCATTCACACTCGATTTCAAGGGAATTAGAGATATCTCCTCTCAAAAGGGTTACATTTCATTTTCCAAACACAGAAACTCATCTTGGTCATCTTACCTGTAGATTTCTAAGCATGAAACGCCAATGTGCTGTGTTTTTCATTGCATTATGTATACTCCGCCTAACCTCATTTTTGAATGGTGTCAGATTACAAAATTTGGAAAGGGAGAACGCAAAACTAATTCAAACCCTGAAAATATTGAGGCAATTGCCATGCAAGAAACCTGAATTCTGCTGACTGAATACACCTGAAAATCCCATTCACAGTTGATTTCAAGGGAATTAGAGCTGTCCCCTCGCAAAAGAGTTACATTTCCCTTTCCAAACACAAAAACTCATCTTGGTCGTGTTGCCTGTAGATTTAAGCATGAATTGCCAATTTGCTTTGTTTTTTATTTCATTATGGAAACTCGGCCTAACCTCATTATAGTATGGTGTCAAAATACAAAATTTGGGATGGAAGAATGCAAAACTAATCAAGCCCTGAAAAAATTGAGGCAATTGCCAAGCGAGAAACCTGAATGCCGCTGACAGAATACACCTGAAAATCCCATTCACACTCGATTTGTACGGAATTCAGAGCTGTCCCCTCTGCAAACGTGTTACATTTCGTTTCCCAAAACACAAAAACTCATCTTTGTTTTGTTGCCTGTAGATTTCTAAGCATGAAACGCCAATGTGCTGTGTTTTTTTATTTCATTATGGATACTCTGCGTAAACTTATTTTTGAATGATCTCAGATTACAAAATTTGGAAAGGAAGGAGGCAAAACAAACAGAAACCCAGAATAAATTTATGCAATTGAAATCAAGAAATGTAATTGCTGCTGATTGAATACACCTGAAAATCCCATTCACACTTGATTTGGAGGGAATTCAGAGCTGTCCCCTCGGTAAAAGTGTTACATTGCATTTCCCAAAACACAAAAACTCATATTTGTTTTGTTGCCTGTAGATTTCTAAGCATGAAACGCCAATGTGCTGTGTTTTTTTTATTTCATTATGGATACTCTGCGTAAATTTATTTTTGAATGATGTCAGATTACAAAATTTGGAAAGGAAGGAGGCAAAACAAACAGAAACCCAGAATAAATTTATGCAATTGAAATCAAGAAATGTAATTGCTGCTGATTGAATACACCTGAAAATCCCATTCACACTTGATTTGGAGGGAATTCAGAGCTGTCCCCTCGGGAAAAGTGTTACATTGCATTTCCCAAAACACAAAAACACATCTTGGTCGTGTTGCCTGTAGATTTCCAAGATTGAAATGCCAATTCGCTGTGTTTTTTATTTCATTATGTATCCTCTGCCTAAACCCATTGTTGTATGCTTTCAGAATACAAAATTTGGAAAGGAAGGAGGCAAAACAAACACAAACGCTTTATAAATTTAGACAACTTTCAATCAAAAAACCTGAATGCTGCTGACTCAATACGCCTGAAAATCCCAATCACTCACGATTTGGAGGGAATTAGAGCTGTCCCCTTGCAAATGGGTTACATTTCATTTTCCAAAACAGAGAAACTCATCTTGGTCGTGTTGCCTGTGGATTTCTAAGCATGAAACGCCAATTCACTGTGTTTTTTATGTCATTATGGATACTCTGCCTAACCTCTTTTTTGTATGGTGTCATAACACAAAATATGGCAATGAAGAAAGCAAAACAAATACAAACCCAGAATAAATTGAGGCAATTGCCATTCAATAAACGTTAAAGCTGCTGATTCAATACACCTGAAAATAACATTCACACTCGATTTGGAGGGAATTCTTAGCTGTCCAATCAGCAAAAGAGTTACATTTCATTTCCCAAAACACAAAAACTCATCTTTGTTCTGTTGCCTGCAGAGTTCTAAGCATGAAACGCGAATTCGATGTTTTTTATTTCATTATGGATACTCTGCCTAACCTCATTTTTGAATGGTTTCAGAATACAAAATTTGGAAAGGAAGAATGCAAAACTAATTAAAACCCTGGAATAATTGAGGCAATTGCTAAGCGAGAAACCTGAATGCTGCTGACTGAATACACCTGAAAATCCCATTCACACTCGATTTGGATGGAATTCAGAGCTGTCCCCTCTGCAAACGTGTTACATTTCATTTCCCAAAACACAAACTCATCTTTGTTTTGTTGCCTGTAGATTTCTAAGCATGAAACGCCAATGTGCTGTGTTTTTTATTTCATTATGGATACTCTGCGTAAACTTATTTTTGAATGATGTCAGATTACAAAATTTGGAAAGGAAGGAGGCAAAACAAACAGAAACCCAGAATAAATGTATGCAATTGAAATCAAGAAATGTAATTGCTGCTGATTGAATACACCTGAAAATCCCATTCACACTTGATTTGGAGGGAATTCAGAGCTGTCCCCTCGGTAAAAGTGTTACATTGCATTTCCCAAAACACAAAAACACATCTTGGTCGTGTTGCCTGTAGATTTCCAAGATTGAAATGCCAATTTGCTGTGTTTTTTATTTCATTATGTATCCTCTGCCTAAACCCATTGTTGTATGCTTTCAGAATACAAAATTTGGAAAGGAAGGAGGCAAAACAAACACAAACGCTTTATAAATTTAGACAACTTTCAATCAAAAAACCTGAATGCTGCTGACTCAATACGCCTGAAAATCCCAATCACTCACGATTTGGAGGGAATTAGAGCTGTCCCCGTGCAAATGGGTTACATTTCAATTTCCAAAACAGAGAAACTCATCTTGGTCGTGTTGCCTGTGGATTTCTAAGCAGGAAACGCCAATTCACTGTGTTTTTTATGTCATTATGGATACTCTGCCTAACCTCTTTTTTGTATGGTGTCATAACACAAAATATGGCAATGAAGAAAGCAAAACAAATACAAACCCAGAAAAAATTGAGGCAATTGCCATTCAATAAACGTTAAAGCTGCTGATTCAATACACCTGAAAATAACATTCACACTCGATTTGCAGGGAATTCTTAGCTGTCCGATCAGCAAAAGAGTTACATTTCATTTCCCAAAACACAAAAACTCATCTTTGTTCTGTTCCCTGCAGAGTTCTAAGCATGAAACGCGAATTCGATGTGTTTTTTATTTCATTATGGATACTCTGCCTAACCTCATTTTTGAATGGTTTCAGAATACAAAATTTGGAAAGGGAGAATGCAAAATTAATTCAAACCCTGAAAAAATTGAGGCAATTGCCACGCAAGAAACCTAAATTCTGCTGACTGAATACACCTGAAAATCCCATTCATACTCGATTTGGACGGAATTCAGAGCTGTCCCCTCCGCAGAAGCGTTACATTTCATTTCCCAAAACACAAACTCATCTTGGTCGTGTTGCCTGTAGATTTCCAAGATTGAAATGCCAATTTGCTGTGTTTTTTATTTCATTATTTATCTCTGCCTAAACCCATTTTTGTATGTTGTCAGAATACAAACTTTGGAAAGGAAGGAGGCAAAACAAACACAAATGCATTATAAATTTAGGCAATTTTCAATCAAGAAACCTGAATGCTGCTTGTTGAATACACCTGAAAATCCCAATCACACTCGATTTGGAGGGAATTAGAGCTGTCCCCTTGCAAAAGGGTTACATTTCATTTTCCAAAACACAATAACTCATATTGGTCGTGTTGCCTCTAGATTTCTAAGCAGGAAACGCCAATTCGTTGTGTTTTTTATGTCATTATGGATACTCTGCCTAACCTCATTTTCGAATGGTGTCAGAATACAAGATTTCGAAAGGAAGAAGGGAAAACAAACACAACCCCAGAAGAAATTTAAGAAATTGCCAATCAAGAAACCTGAATGCTGCTGATTGAATACAACTGAAAATCCGATTCACACTCGATTGGAGGGAATTCAGAGCTGTCCCCTCGCAAAAGGGTTACATATCGTTTTCCAAACACAAAAACTCATCTTGGTCATGTTGCCTGTAGATTTCTATGCATGAAACGCCAATTTGCTGTGTTTTTTATTTCATTATGGAAACTCTGCCTAACCTTATTTTTGTATGGTGTCAGATTACAAAATTTGGAAAGGAAGAATGCAAAACTAATTCAAACCCTGGAAAAATTGAGGCAATTGCCAAGCGAGAAACCTGAATGCTGCTGACTGAATACACCTGAAAATCCCATTCACAGTCGATTTCAAGGGAATTAGAGCTGTCCCCTCTCAAAAGGGTTACATTTCATTTTCCAAACACAGTAACTCATCTTGGTCGTGTTACCTGTAGATTTCTAAGCATGAAACGCCAATGTGCTGTGTTTTTCATTGCATTACGTATACTCTGCCAACCTCATTTTTGAATGGTGTCAGATTACAAAATTTGGAAAGGAAGAATGCAAGACTAGTTCAAACCCTGGAATAATTGAGGCAATTGCCAATCAAGAAACCTAAATTCTGCTGAGTGAATACACCTGAAAATCCCATTCATACTCGACTTGGACGGAATTCAGAGCTGTTCGCTCCGCATAAGTGTTACATTTCATTTCCCAAAACACAAAAACTCATCTTGGTCGTGTTGACTGTAGATTTCTAAGCATGAAACGCCAATTTGCTGTGCTTTTTATTTCATTATGGATACTCTGCGTAAACTTATTTTTGAATGATATCAGATTACAAAATTTGGAAAGGAAGAAGGCAAAACAAACAGAAACCCGGAAAAATTTATGCAATTGAAATCAAGAAACTTAAATGCTGCTGATTGAATACACCTGACAATCCCATCACACTCAATTTGGAGGGAATTCAGAGCTGTCCCCTCGCAAAAGAGTTACATTCCCTTTTCCAAACACAAAAACTCATCTTGGTCGTGTTGCCTGTAGATTTAAGCATGAATTGCCAATTTGCTTTGTTTTTTATTTCATTATGGAAACTCTGCCTAACCTCATTATAGTATGGTGTCAAAATACAAAATTTGGGATGGAAGAATGCAAAACTAATCAAGCCCTGAAAAAATTGAGGCAATTGCCAAGCGAGAAACCTGAATGCTGCTGACTGAATACACCTGAAAATCCCATTCACACTCGATTTGGACGGAATTCAGAGCTGTCCCCTCTGCAAACGTGTTACATTTCATTTCCCAAAACACAAAAACTCATCTTTGTTTTGTTGCCTGTAGATTTCTAAGCATGAAACGCCAATGTGCTGTGTTTTTTATTTCATTATGGATACTCTGCGTAAACTTATTTTTGAATGATGTCAGATTACAAAATTTGGAAAGGAAGGAGGCAAAACAAACAGAAACCCAGAATAAATTTATGCAATTGAAATCAAGAAATGTAATTGCTGCTGATTGAATAAACCTGAAAATCCCATTCACACTTGATTTGGAGGGAATTCAGAGCTGTCCCCTCGGTAAAAGTATTACATTGCATTTCCCAAAACACAAAATCACATGTTGGTCGTGTTGCCTGTAGATTTCCAAGATTGAAATGCCAATTTGCTGTGTTTTTTATTTCATTATGGATACTCTGCCTAATCTTATTTTTGAATGATGTCAGATTACAAAATCTGGAAAGGAAGAAGGCAAAACAAACAGAAACCTGGAAAGATTTATGCAATTGAAATCAAGAAACTTAAATGCTGCTGATTGAATACACCTGACAATCCCATCACACTCAATTTGGAGGGAATTCAGAGCTGTCCCCTCGCAAAAGAGTTACATTTCCTTTTCCAAACACAAAAACTCATCTTGGTCGTGTTGCCTGTAGATTTAAGCATGAATCGCCAATTTGCTTTGTTTTTTATTTCATTATGGAAACTCTGCCTAACCTCATTATAGTATGGTGTCAAAATACAAAATTTGGGATGGAAGAATGCAAAACTAATCAAGCCCTGAAAAAATTGAGGCAATTGCCAAGTGAGAAACATGAATGCTGCTGACTGAATACACCTGAAAATCCCATTCACACTCGATTTGGACGGAATTCAGAGCTGTCACCTCTGCAAACGTGTTACATTGCATTTCCCAAAACACAAAAACACATCTTGGTCGTGTTGCCTGTAGATTTCCAAGATTGAAATGCCAATTTGCTGTGTTGTTTATTTCATTATGTATCCTCTGCCTAAACCCATTGTTGTATGCTTTCAGAATAAAAATTTTGAAAGGAAGGAGGCAAAACAAACACAAACGCATTATAAATTTAGACAACTTTCAATTAAAAACCTGAATGCTGCTGAGTGAATACACCTGAAAATCCCATTCACACTTAATTTGGACGGAATTCAGAGCTGTCCCCTCTGCAAACGTGTTACATTGCATTTCCCAAAACACAAAAACTCATCTTGGTCGTGTTGCCTGTAGATTTCTAAGCATGAAACGCCAATGTGCTGTGTTTTTATTTCATTATGGATACTCTGCGTAAACTTATTTTTGCATGATGTCAGATTACAAAATTTGGAAAGGAAGGAGGCAAAACAAACAGAAACCCAGAATAAATTTATGCAATTGAAATCAAGAAATGTAATTGCTGCTGATTGAATACACCTGAAAATCCCATTCACACTTGATTTGGAGGGAATTCAGAGCTGTCCCCTCGGTAAAAGTGTTACATTGCATTTCCCAAAACACAAAAACACATGTTGGTCGTGTTGCCTGTAGATTTCCAAGACTGAAATGCCAATTCGCTGTGTTTTTTATTTCATTATGTATCCTCTGCCTTAACCCATTGTTGTATGCTTTCAGAATACAAAATTTGGAAAGGAAGGAGGCAAAACAAACACAAACGCATTATAAATTTAGACAACTTTCAATCAAAAAACCTGAATGCTGCTGAATCAATACACCTGAAAATCCCAATCACTCATGATTTGGAGGGAATTAGAGCTGTCCCCTTGCAAATGGGTTACATTTCAATTTCCAAAACAGAGAAACTCATCTTGGTCGTGTTGCCTGTGGATTTCTAAGCATGAAACGGCAATTCACTGTGTTTTTTATGTCATTATGGATACTCTGCCTAACCTCTTTTTTGTATGGTGTCATAACACAAAATATGGCAATGAAGAAAGCAAAACAAATACAAACCCAGAATAAATTGAGGCAATTGCCATTCAATAAATGTTAAAGCTGCCTATTCAATACACCTGAAAATAACATTCACACTCGATTTGGAGGGAATTGAGAGCAGTCCCCTCGGCAAAAGGGTTACATTTCATTTTCCAAAACACAAAAACTCATCTTAGTTGTGTTGCCTGTAATTTCTAAGCATGAAACGACAATTTGCTCTGTTTTTTATTTCATTATGGATACTCTGCCTAACCTCATTTTTGAATGGTGTCAGAATACAAAATTTGCAAAGGAAGTATGCAAAATAATTCAAACCCTGGAAAATTGAGGCAATTGCCAAGCAAGAAACCTAAATGCTGCTGAATGAAAACACCTGAAAATCCCATTCACACTTGATTTGGACAGAGTTCAGAGCTGCCATCTCGCAAAACTGTTACATTTCATTTTCCTAAACAGAAACACTCATCTGGTCGTGTTGCCTGTAGATCCAAGTATGAAACGCCAATTTGCTGTGTTTTTATATCATTATGGATACTCTGCCTAACCTCATTTTTGAATGGTGTCAGAATAAAAATATTTGGAAAGGAAGAATGCAAAACTAGTTCAAACCTTGGAATAATTGAGGCAATTGCCACGCAAGAAACCTAAATTCTGCTGAGTGAATACACCTGAAAATCCCATTCATACTCGACTTGGACAGAATTCAGAGCTGTTCGCTCCACATAAGTGTTACATTTCATTTCCCAAAACACAAAAACTCATCTTGGTCGTGTTGACTGTAGATTTCTAAGCATGAAACGCCAATTTGCTGTGTTTTTTATTTCATTATGGATACTCTGCCTAATCTTATTTTTGAATGATGTCAGATTACAAAATTTGGAAAGGAAGAAGGCAAAACAAACAGAAACCCAGAAACATTTATGCAATTGAAATCAAGAAACTTAAATGCTGCTGATTGAATACACCTGACAATCCCATCACACTCAATTTGGAGGGAATTCAGAGCTGTCCCCTCGCAAAAGAGTTACATTTCCTTTTCCAAACACAAAAACTCATCTTGGTCGTGTTGCCTGTAGATTTAAGCATGAATCGCCAATTTGCTTTGTTTTTTATTTCATTATGGAAACTCTGCCTAACCTCATTATAGTATGGTGTCAAAATACAAAATTTGGGATGGAAGAATGCAAAACTAATCAAGCCCTGAAAAAATTGAGGCAATTGCCAAGCGAGAAACCTGAATGCTGCTGACTGAATACACCTGAAAATCCCATTCACACTCGATTTGGACGGAATTCAGAGCTGTCCCCTCTGCAAACGTGTTACATTGCATTTCCCAAAACACAAAAACTCATCTTTGTTTTGTTGCCTATAGATTTCTAAGCATGAAACGCCAATGTGCTGTGTTTTTTATTTCATTATGGATACTCTGCGTAAACTTATTTTTGAATGATGTCAGATTACAAAATTTGGAAAGGAAGGAGGCAAAACAAACAGAAACCCAGAATAAATTTATGCAATTGAAATCAAGAAATGTAATTGCTGCTGATTGAATACACCTGAAAATCCCATTCACACTTGATTTGGAGGGAATTCAGAGCTGTCCCCTCGGGAAAAGTGTTACATTGCATTTCCCAAAACACAAAATCACATGTTGGTCGTGTTGCCTGTAGATTTCCAAGATTGAAATGCCAATTTGCTGTGTTTTTTATTTCATTATGTATCCTCTGCCTAAACCCATTGTTGTATGCTTTCAGAATACAAAATTTGGAAAGGAAGGAGGCAAAACAAACACAAACGCATTATAAATTTAGACAACTTTCAATCAAAAAACCTGAATGCTGCTGAGTGAATACACCTGAAAATCCCATTCACACTTAATTTGGACGGAATTCAGAGCTGTCCCCTTGCAAATGGGTTACATTTCATTTTCCAAAAGAGAGAAACTCATCTTGGTCGTGTTGCCTGTAGATTTCTAAGCATGAAACGCCAATGTGCTGTGTTTTTTATTTTATTATGGATACTCTGCGTAAACTTATTTTTGAATGATGTCAGATTACAAAATTTGGAAAGGAAAGAGGCAAAACAAACAGAAACCAGAATAAATTTATGCAATTGAAATCAAGAAATGTAATTGCTGCTGATTGAATACACCTGAAAATCCCATCACACTAAATTTGGAGGGAATTCAGAGCTGTCCCCTCGCAAAAGAGTTACATTTCCTTTTCCAAACACCAAAACTCATCTTGGTTGTGTTGCCTGTAGATTTAAGCATGAATCGCCAATTTGCTTTGTTTTTTATTTCATTATGGAAACTCTGCCTAACCTCATTATAGTATGGTGTCAAAATACAAAATTTGGGATGGAAGAATGCAAAACTAATCAAGCCCTGAAAAAATTGAGGCAATTGCCAAGCGAGAAACCTGAATGCTGCTGACTGAATACACCTGAAAATCCCATTCACACTCGATTTGGACGGAATTCAGAGCTGTTTCCTCTGCAAACGTGTTACATTTCATTTCCCAAAACACAAAAACTCATCTTGGTCGTGTTGCCTGTAGATTTCTAAGCATGAAACGCCAATGTGCTGTGTTTTTTATTTCATTATGGATACTCTGCGTAAACTTATTTTTGAATGATGTCAGATTACAAAATTTGGAAAGGAAGGAGGCAAAACAAACAGAAACCTAGAATAAATTTATGCAATTGAAATCAAGAAATGTAATTGCTGCTGATTGAATACACCTGAAAATCCCATTCACACTTGATTTGGAGGGAATTCAGAGCTGTCCCCTCGGTAAAAGTGTTACATTGCATTTCCCAAAACACAAAATCACATGTCGGTCGTGTTGCCTGTAGATTTCCAAGATTGAAATGCCAATTTGCTGTGTTTTTTATTTCATTATGGATACTCTGCCTAATCTTATTTTTGAATGATGTCAGGTTACAAAATTTGGAAAGGAAGGAGGCAAAACAAACAGAAACCTGGAAAAATTTATGCAATTGAAATCAAGAAACTTAAATGCTGCTGATTGAATACACCTGACAATCCCATCACACTCAATTTGAAGGGAATTCAGAGCTGTCCCCTCGCAAAAGAGTTACATTTCCTTTTCCAAACACAAAAACTCATCTTGGTCGTGTTGCCTGTAGATTTAAGCATGAATCGCCAATTTGCTTTGTTTTTTATTTCATTATGGAAACTCTGCCTAACCTCATTATAGTATGGTGTCAAAATACAAAATTTGGGATGGAAGAATGCAAAACTAATCAAGCACTGAAAAAATTGAGGCAATTGCCAAGTGAGAAACATGAATGCTGCTGACTGAATACACCTGAAAATCCCATTCACACTCGATTTGGGGGAATTCAGAGCTGTCACCTCTGCAAACGTGTTACATTGCATTTCCCAAAACACAAAAACACATCTTGGTCGTGTTGCCTGTAGATTTCCAAGATTGAAATGCCAATTTGCTGTGTTGTTTATTTCATTATGTATCCTCTGCCTAAACCCATTGTTGTATGCTTTCCGAATAAAAATTTTGAAAGGAAGGAGGCAAAACAAACACAAACGCATTATAAATTTAGACAACTTTCAATTAAAAACCTGAATGCTGCTGAGTGAATACACCTGAAAATCCCATTCACACTTAATTTGGACGGAATTCAGAGCTGTCCCCTCTGCAAACGTGTTACATTGCATTTCCCAAAACACAAAAACTCATCTTTGTTTTGTTGCCTGTAGATTTCTAAGCATGAAACGCCAATGTGCTGTGTTTTTATTTCATTATGGATACTCTGCGTAAACTTATTTTTGCATGATGTCAGATTACAAAATTTGGAAAGGAAGGAGGCAAAACAAACAGAAACCCAGAATAAATGTATGCAATTGAAATCAAGAAATGTAATTGCTGCTGATTGAATACACCTGAAAATCCCATTCACACTTGATTTGGAGGGAATTCAGAGCTGTCCCCTCGGGAAAAGTGTTACATTGCATTTCCCAAAACACAAAAACACATCTTGGTCGTGTTGCCTGTAGATTTCCAAGACTGAAATGCCAATTCGCTGTGTTTTTTATTTCATTATGTATCCTCTGCCTTAACCCATTGTTGTATGCTTTCAGAATACAAAATTTGGAAAGGAAGGAGGCAAAACAAACACAAACGCATTATAAATTTAGACAACTTTCAATCAAAAAACCTGAATGCTGCTGACTCAATACGCCTGAAAATCCCAATCACTCATGATTTGGAGGGAATTAGAGCTGTCCCCTTGCAAATGGGTTACATTTCAATTTCCAAAACAGAGAAACTCATCTTGGTCGTGTTGCCTGTGGATTTCTAAGCATGAAACGCCAATTCACTGTGTTTTTTATGTCATTATGGATACTCTGCCTAACCTCTTTTTTGTATGGTGTCATAACACAAAATATGGCAATGAAGAAAGCAAAACAAATACAAACCCAGAATAAATTGAGGCAATTGCCATTCAATAAATGTTAAAGCTGCCTATTCAATACACCTGAAAATAACATTCACACTCGATTTGGAGGGAATTCTTAGCTGTCCAATCGGCAAAAGGGTTACATTTCATTTCCCAAAACACAAAAACTCATCTTTGTTCTGTTGCCTGTAGATTTCTAAGCATGAAATGCGAATTTGATGTGTTTTTTATTTCATTATGGATACTCTGCCTAACCTCATTTTTGAATGGTGTCAGAATACAAAATTTGGAAAGGGAGAATGCAAAACTAATTCAAACCCTGAAAAAATTGAGGCACTTGCCAAGCGAGAAACCTGAATGCTGCTGAGTGAATACACCTGAAAATCCCATTCACACTCGATTTGGATGGAATTCAGAGATGTTTCCTCCGCAAAAGTGTGACATTTCATTCCCAAAACACAAAAACTCATCTTGGTTGTGTTGCCTGTAATTTCTAAACATGAAACGCAATTTGCTTTGTTTTCCAAATCATTATGGATACACTGCCTAACCTCATTTTTGTATGGTGTCAGAATACAATATTCTGAAAGAAGGCCTTAGAAATGCAAACCGAGAACAAATTGAGGCAATTGCCAAGTAAGAAACCTCAATGCTGCTGATTGAATACACCTGAAAATTCCATTCACACTCGATTTGGAGGGAATTGAGAGCAGTCCCCTCGGCAAAAGGGTTACATTTCATTTTCCAAAACACAAAAACACATCTTAGTTGTGTTGCCTGTAATTGCTAAGCATGAAACGACAATTTGCTGTGTTTTTTATTTCATTATGGATACTCTGCCTAACCTCATTTTTGAATGGTGTCAGAATACAAAATTTGCAAAGGAAGTATGCAAAATAATTCAAACCCTGGAAAATTGAGGCAATTGCCAGGCAAGAAACCTAAATGCTGCTGAATGAAAACACCTGAAAATCCCATTCACACTTGATTTGGACAGAGTTCAGAGCTGCCATCTCGCAAAACTGTTACATTTCATTTTCCTAAACAGAAACACTCATCTGGTCGTGTTGCCTGTAGATCCAAGTATGAAACGCCAATTTGCTGTGTTTTTATATCATTATGGATACTCTGCCTAACCTCATTTTTGAATGGTGTCAGAATAAAAAAATTTGGAAAGGAAGAATGCAAAACTAATTCAAACCCAGAAAAATTGAGGCAAGAGCCAAGCAAGAAGCCTCAATGCTGCTGACTGAATACACCTGAAAATTCCATTCACGATCGATTTGGGGGAATTAGAGCTGACCCCCCACAAAAGGGTTACATTTCATTTTCCAAAAACAAAAACTCATCTTGGTCGTATTGCCTGTAGATTTAAGCATGAAACGCCAATTTGCTGTGTTTTTTATTTCATTATGGACACTCTGCCTAACCTCATTTTTGTATGGTGTCAGAATACAAAATTTGGAAAGGAAGAAGGCAAAACTAATTCAAACCCAGAATAAATTGAGGCAATTGCCAGTCAATAAACGTTAAAGCAGCTGATTCAATACAACTGAAAATAACATTCACACTCGATTTGGAGGGAATTCTTAGCTGTCCGATCGGCTAAAGAGTTACATTTAATTTTCCAAAACACAAAAACTCATCTTGGTTGTGTTGCCTGTAATTTCTCAGCATGAAACGCCAATTTGCTGTGTTTTTTATTTGATTATGGATACTCTGCGAAACCTCACTTTTGTATGGTGTCAGAATACAAAATTTGGAAATGAAGAATGCAAAACTAGCTCAAACGCAGAACAAATTTAGGCAATTGCCAAGCGAGAAACATGAATGCTACTAACTGAATACACCTGAAAATCCGACTCACACTTGATTTGGGGGAATTAGAGCTGTCCCCTCTCAAAAGGGTTACATTTCATTTTCCAAAACACAAAAACTCATCTAAGTCGTGTTGCCTGTAGATTTCTAAGCATGAAATGCCAATTTGCTGTGTTTTTCAAATCATTATGGATACTCTGCCTAACCTCATTTTTGAATGGTGTCAAAATACAAGATTTCGAAAGGGAGAAGGGAAAGCAAACACAAACCCAGAAGAAATTTAAGAAATTGCCAATCAAGAAACCTGAATGTTGCTGATTGAATACACCTGAAAATCCGATTCACACTCGATTGGAGGGAATTCAGAGCTGTCCCCTCGCAAAAGGGTTACATATCGTTTTCCAAACACAAAAACTCATCTTGGTCATGTTGCCTGTAGATTTCTATGCATGAAACGCCAATTTGCTGTGTTTTTTATTTCATTATGGAAACTCTGCCTAACCTCATTTTTGTATGGTGTCAGATTACAAAATTTGGAAAGGAAGAATGCAAAACTAATTCAAACCCTGGAAAAATTGAGGCAATTGCCAAGCGAGAAACCTGAATGCTGCTGACTGAATACACCTGAAAATCCCATTCACAGTCAATTTCAAGGGAATTAGAGCTGTCCCCTCTCAAAAGGGTTACATTTCATTTTCCAAACACAGTAACTCATCTTGGTCGTGTTACCTGTAGATTTCTAAGCATGAAACGCCAATGTGCTGTGTTTTTCATTGCATTATGTATACTCTGCCTAACCTCATTTTTGAATGGTGTCAGATTACAAAATTTGGAAAGGAAGAATGCAAAACTAGTTCAAACCTTGGAATAATTGAGGCAATTGCTACGCAAGAAACCTCAATTCTGCTGAGGGAATACACCTGAAAATCCCATTCATACTCGACTTGGACGGAATTCAGAGCTGTTCGCTCCGCATAAGTGTTACATTTCATTTCCCAAAACACAAAAACTCATCTTGGTCGTGTTGCCTGTAGATTTCTAAGCATGAAATGCCAATTTGCTGTGTTTTTTATGTCAATATGGATACTCTGCGTAATCTTATTTTTGAATGATGTCAGATTACAAAATTTGGAAAGGAAGAAGGCAAAACAAACAGAAACCCGGAAACATTTATGCAATTGAAATCAAGAAACTTAAATGCTGCTGATTGAATACACCTGACAATCCCATCACACTCAATTTGGAGGGAATTCAGAGCTGTCCCCTCGCAAAAGAGTTACATTTCCTTTTCCAAACACATAAACTCATCTTGGTCGTGTTGCCTGTAGATTTAAGCATGAATCGCCAATTTGCTTTGTTTTTTATTTCATTATGGAAACTCTGCCTAACCTCATTATAGTATGGTGTCAAAATACAAAATTTGGGATGGAAAAATCAAAACTAATCAAGCCCTGAAAAAATTGAGGCAATTGCCAAGCGAGAAACCTGAATGCCGCTGACTGAATACACCTGAAAATCACATTCACACTCGATTTGACGGAATTCAGAGCTGTCCCCTCTGCAAACGTGTTACATTTCATTTCCCAAAACACAAAAACTCATCTTTGTTTTGTTCCCTGTACATTTCTAAGCATGAAACGCCAATGTGCTGTGTTTTTTATTTCATTATGGATACTCTGCGTAAACTTATTTTTGAATGATGTCAGATTACAAAATTTGGAAAGGAAGGAGGCAAAACAAACAGAAACCCAGAATAAATTTATGCAATTGAAATCAAGAAATGTAATTGCTGCTGATTGAATACACCTGAAAATCCCATTCACACTTGATTTGGAGGGAATTCAGAGCTGTCCCCTCGGTAAAAGTGTTACATTGCATTTCCCAAAACACAAAAACACATCTTGGTCGTGTTGCCTGTAGATTTCCAAGATTGAAATGCCAATTTGCTGTGTTGTTTATTTCATTATGTATCCTCTGCCTAAACCCATTGTTGTATGCTTTCAGAATACAAAATTTGGAAAGGAAGGAGGCAAAATAAACACAAACGCAATATAAATTTAGACAACTTTCAATCAAAAAACCTGAATGCTGCTGACTCAATACACCTGAAAATCCCAATCACTCACGATTTGGAGGGAATTAGAGCTGTCCCCTTGCAAATGGGTTACATTTCATTTTCCAAAACAGAGAAACTCATCTTGGTCGTGTTGCCTGTGGATTTCTAAGCAGGAAACGCCAATTCACTGTGTTTTTTATGTCATTATGGATACTCTGCCTAACCTCTTTTTTGTATGGTGTCATAACACAAAATATGGCAATGAAGAAAGCAAAACAAATTCAAACCCAGAATAAATTGAGGCAATTGCCATTCAATAAACGTTAAAGCTGCTGATTCAATACACCTGAAAATAACATTCACACTCGATTTGGAGGGAATTCTTAGCTGTCCAATCGGCAAAAGGGTTACATTTCATTTCCCAAAACACAAAAACTCATCTTTGTTCTGTTGCCTGCAGATTTCTAAGCATGAAATGCGAATTTGATGTGTTTTTTATTTCATTATGGATACTCTGCCTAACGTCATTTTTGAATGGTGTCAGAATACAAAATTTGGAAAGGGAGAATGCAAAACTAATTCAAACCCTGAAAAAATTGAGGCAATTGCCAAGCGAGAAACCTGAATGCTGCTGAGTGAATACACCTGAGAATCCCATTCACACTCGATTTGGATGGAATTCAGAGATGTTCCCTCCGCAAAAGTGTGACATTTCATTTCCCAAAACACAAAAACTCATCTTGGTTGTGTTGCCTGTAATTTCTAAACATGAAACGCAATTTGCTTTGTTTTCCAAATAATTATGGATACTCTGCCTAACCTCATTTTTGAATGGTGTCAGAATAAAAAAATTTGGAAAGGAAGAATGCAAGACTAATTCACACCCAGAAAAATTGAGGCAAGAGCCAAGCAAGAAGCCTGAATGTTGCTGACTGAATACACCTGAAAATTCCATTCACGATCGTTTTGGGGGAATTAGAGCTGACCCCCCACAAAAGGGTTACATTTCATTTTCCAAAAACAAAAACTCATCTTGGTCGTATTGCCTGTAGATTTAAGCATGAAACGCCAATTTGCTGTGTTTTTTATTTCATTATGGATACTCTGCCTAGCCTCATTTTTGTATGGTGTCAGAATACAAAATTTGGAAAGGAAGAAGGCAAAACTAATTCAAACCCAGAATAAATTGAGGCAATTGCCAGTCAATAAACATTAAAGCAGCTGATTCAATACAACTGAAAATAACATTCACACTCGATTTGGAGGGAATTTGCAGCTGTCCCCTCGGCAAAAGGGTTACATTTCATTTCCCAAAACACAAAAACTCATCTTTGTTCTGTTGCCTGCAGAGTTCTAAGCATGAAATGCCAATTTGCTCTGTTTTTCATTTCATTATGGATACTCTGCATAAACTTATTTTTGTATGGTGTCAGAATACAAAATTTGGAAAGGAAGAAGGCAAAACAAACAGAAACGCAGAATAAATTTATGCAATAGAAATCAAGAAACCTGAAAGCTGCTGATTGAATACACCTGAAAATCCCATTCACACTTGATTTGTGGGAATTAGAGCTGTCCCCTCGCAAAAGCGTTACATTTCATTTTCCAAACATAAAAACTCATCTTGGACGTGTTGCCTGTACATTTAAGCATGAAACGCCAATTTGCTGTGCTTTTTATTTCATTATGGAAACTCTGCCTAACCCCATTTTTGAATGGTGTCAGAATACAAAATTTGGAAAGGAAGAATGCAAAACTAATTCAAACCCTGGAATAATTGAGGCAATTGCCAAGAGTGAAACCTGAATGCTGCTGACTGAATACACCTGAAAATTCCATTCACACTCGATTTGGAGGGAATTGAGAGCAGTCCCCTCGGCAAAAGGGTTACATTTCATTTTCCAAAACACAAAAACTCATCTTGGTCATCTTACCTGTAGATTTCTAAGCATGAAACGCCAATGTGCTGTGTTTTTCATTGCATTATGCACACTCTGCCTAACCTCATTTTTGAATGGTGTCAGATTACAAAATTTGGAAAGGGAGAACGCAAAACTAATTCAAACCCTGAAAAAATTGAGGCAATTGCCACGCAAGAAACCTCAATTCTGCTGACTGAATACACCTGAAAATCCCATTCATACTCATTTGGACGGAATTCAGAGCTGTCCTCTCCGCAAAAGCGTTACATTTCATTTCCAAAAACACAGACTCATCTTGCTCGTGTTCCCTGTAGATTTCCAAGATTGAAACGCCATTTTGCTTTGTTTTTTATTTCATTATGTATCCTCTTCCTAAACCCATTGTTGTATGGTGTCAGAATACAAACTTTGGAAAGGAAGGAGGCAAAACAAACACAAACACATTATAAATTTAGGCAATTTTCAATCAAGAAACCTGAATGCTGCTTGTTGAATACACCTGAAAATCCCAATCATACTCAATTTGGAGGGAATTAGAGCTGTCACTTGCAAAAGGGTTAAATTTCATTTTCCAAAACACAAAAACTCATATTGGTCTTGTTGCCTGTAGATTTCTAAGCATGAAACGCCAATTCGCTGTGTTTATTATGTCATTATGGATACTCTGCCTTACCTCTTTTTTTTACTGTGTCATAACACAAAATATGGAAATGAAGAAAGCAAAACAAATACAAACCCAGAATAAATTGAGGCAATTGCCAGTCAATAAATGTTAAAGCAGCTGATTCAATACAACTGAAAATAACATTCACAGTTGATTTGGAGGGAATTCTTAGCTGTCCGATCGACTAAAGAGTTACATTTAATTTTCCAAAACACAAAAACTCATCTTGGTTGTGTTGCCTGTAATTTCTCAGCATGAAACGCCAATTCGCTGTGTTTTTTAGTTGATTATGGATACTCTGTGAAACCTCATTTTTGTATGAGTCAGAATACAAAATTTGGAAATGAAGAATGCAAAACTAACTCAAACGCAGAACAAATTTAGGCAATTGCCAAGCAAGAAACATGAATGCTGCTAACTGAATACACCTGAAAATCCGACTCACACTTGATTTGGGGGAATTAGAGCTGTCCCCTCACAAAAGCGTTACATTTCATGTTCCAAACACAAAAACTCATCTTGGTCGTGTTGCCTGTAAATTTCTAAGCATGAAACGCCATTGTGCTGTGTTTTTCATTTCATTACGGATACTCTGCCTAACCTCATTTTTGAATGGTGTCAGAATACAAAATTTGGAAAGGGAGGATGCAAAACTATTTCAAACCCTGAAAAAATTGAATCAATAGGAAAGCAAGAAACCTAAATGCTGCTGATTGAAGACACCTGAAAATCCCATTCAGACTCGATTTGGAGGGAATTCGCAGCTGTCCCCTCGGCAAACGTGTTACATTTCATTTCCCAAAACACAAAAACTCATCTTTGTTCTGTTGCCTGCAGAGTTCTAAGCATGAAATGCCAATCTGCTGTGTTTTTCATTTCATTATGGATACTCTGCGTAAACTTATTTTTGAATGAATTCAGATTACAACATTTGGAAAGGATGAAGGCAAAAGAAACACAAACGCAGAATAAATTTACGCAATAGAAATCAAGAAACCTGAAAGCTGCTGGTTCAATACACCTGAAAATCCCATTCACACTTGATTTGGGGGAATTAGAGCTGTCACCTCGCAAAAGGGTTACATTTCATGTTCCAAACACAAAAACTCATCTTGGTCGTGTTGCCTGCAGATTTCTAAGCATGAAACGCCAATGTGCTGTGTTTTTCATTTCATTATGGATACTCTGCCTAACCTCATTTTTGAATGGTGTCAGAATACAAAATTTGGAAAGGAAGAAGGCAAAACAAACACAAACTCAGAAGAAATGTAAGAAATTGTCAATCAAGAAACCTGAATGCTGCTGATTGAATACACCTGAAAATCCCATTCACACTTGATTTGTTGGAATTAGAGCTGTCCCTTCGGAAAAGGGTTACATTTCGTTTTCCAAACATAAAAACTCATCTTGGAAGTGTTGCATGTACATTTAAGCATGAAACGCCAAATTGCTGTGCTTTTTATTTCATTATGGAAACTCTGCCTAACCTCATTTTTGAATGGTGTCAGATTACAAAATTTGGAAAGGAAGAATGCAAAACTAATTCAAACCCTGGAATAATTTAGGCAATTGCCAAGCGAGAAACCTGAATGCTGCTGACTGAATACACCTGAAAATTCCATTCACACTCGATTTCAAGGGAATTAGAGATATCCCCTCTCAAAAGGGTTACATTTCATTTTCCAAACACAGAAACTCATCTTGGTCATCTTACCTGTAGATTTCTAAGCATGAAACGCCAATGTGCTGTGTTTTTCATTGCATTATGTATACTCTGCCTAACCTCATTTTTGAATGGTGTCAGATTACAAAATTTGGAAAGGGAGAACGCAAAACTAATTCAAACTCTGAAAAAATTGAGGCAATTGCCATGCAAGAAACCTAAATTCTGCTGACTGAATACACCTGAAAATCCCATTCACAGTTGATTTCAAGGGAATTAGAGCTGTCCCCTCGCAAAAGAGTTACATTTCCCTTTCCAAACACAAAAACTCATCTTGGTCGTGTTGCCTGTAGATTTAAGCATGAATTGCCAATTTGCTTTGTTTTTTATTTCATTATGGAAACTCTGCCTAACCTCATTATTGTATGGTGTCAAAATACAAAATTTGGGATGGAAGAATGCAAAACTAATCAAGCCCTGAAAAAATTGAGGCAATTGCCAAGCGAGAAACCTGAATGCTGCTGACTGAATACACCGGAAAATCCCATTCACACTCGATTTGGACGGAATTCAGAGCTGTCCCCTCTGCAAACGTGTTACATTTCATTTCCCAAAACACAAAAACTCATCTTTGTTTTGTTGCCTGTAGATTTCTAAGCATGAAACGCCAATGTGCTGTGTTTTTTTATTTCATTATGGATACTCTGCGTAAACTTATTTTTGAATGATGTCAGATTACAAAATTTGGAAAGGAAGGAGGCAAAACAAACAGAAACCCAGAATAAATTTATGCAATTGAAATCAAGAAATGTAATTGCTGCTGATTGAATACACCTGAAAATCCCATTCACACTTGATTTGGAGGGAATTCAGAGCTGTCCCCTCGGTAAAAGTGTTACATTGCATTTCCCAAAACACAAAAACACATGTTGGTCGTGTTGCCTGTAGATTTCCAAGATTGAAATGCCAATTTGCTGTGTTTTTTATTTCATTATGTATCCTCTGCCTAAACCCATTGTTGTATGCTTTCAGAATACAAAATTTGGAAAGGAAGGAGGCAAAACAAACACAAACGCTTTATAAATTTAGACAACTTTCAATCAAAAAACCTGAATGCTGCTGACTCAATACGCCTGAAAATCCCAATCACTCACGATTTGGAGGGAATTAGAGCTGTCCCCTTGCAAATGGGTTACATTTCATTTTCCAAAACAGAGAAACTCATCTTGGTCGTGTTGCCTGTGGATTTCTAAGCATGAAACGCCAATTCACTGTGTTTTTATGTCATTATGGATACTCTGCCTAACCTCTTTTTTGTATGGTGTCATAACACAAAATATGGCAATGAAGAAAGCAAAACAAATACAAACCCAGAATAAATTGAGGCAATTGCCAGTCAATAAACGTTAAAGCTGCTGATTCAATACACCTGAAAATAACATGCACACTCGATTTGGAGGGAATTCTTAGCTGTCCAATCGGCAAAAGAGTTACATTTCATTTCCCAAAACACAAAAACTCATCTTTGTTCTGTTGCCTGCAGATTTCTAAGCATAAAACGCGAATTCGATGTGTTTTTTATTTCATTATGGATACTCTGCCTAACCTCATTTTTGAATGGTTTCAGAATACAAAATTTGGAAAGGAAGAATGCAAAACTAATTAAAACCCTGGAATAATTGAGGCAATTGCCAAGCGAGAAACCTGAATGCTTCTGACTGAATACACCTGAAAATTCCATTCACACTCGATTTCAAGGGAATTAGAGATGTCCCCTCTCAAAAGGGTTACATTTCATTTTCCAAACACAGAAACTCATCTTGGTCATCTTACCTGTAGATTTCTAAGCATGAAACGCCAATGTGCTGTGTTTTTCATTGCATTATGGATACTCTGCCTAACCTCAATTTGAATGGTGTCAGATTACAAAATTTGGAAAGGAAGAATGCAAAACTAGTTCAAACCCTGAAAAAATTGAGGCAATTGCCATGCAAGAAACCTAAATTCTGCTGACTGAATACACCTGAAAATCCCATTCACAGTCGATTTCAAGGGAATTAGAGCTGTCCCCTCGCAAAAGAGTTACATTTCCTTTTCCAAACACAAAAACTCATCTTGGTCGTGTTGCCTGTAGATTTCCAAGATTGAAATGCCAATTTGCTGTGTTTTTTATTTCATTATTTATCTCTGCCTAAACCCATTTTTGTATGTTGTCAGAATACAAACTTTGGAAAGGAAGGAGGCAAAACAAACACAAATGCATTATAAATTTAGGCAATTTTCAATCAAGAAACCTGAATGCTGCTTGTTGAATACACCTGAAAATCCCAATCACACTCGATTTGGAGGGAATTAGAGCTGTCCCCTTGCAAAAGGGTTACATTTCATTTTCCAAAACACAAAAACTCATATTGGTCGTGTTGCCTCTAGATTTCTAAGCAGGAAACGCCAATTCGTTGTGTTTTTTATGTCATTATGGATACTCTGCCTAACCTCTTTTTTTTACTGTGTCATAACACAAAATATGGCAATGAAGAAAGCAAAACAAATACAAACCCAGAATAAATTGAGGCAATTGCCATTCAATAAAGGTTAAAGCAGCTGATTCAATACAACTGAAAATAACATTCACACTCGATTTGGAGGGAATTCTTAGCTGTCCGATTGACTAAAGAGTTACATTTAATTTTCCAAAACACAAAAACTCATCATGGTTTGTGTTGCCTGTAATTTCTCAGCATGAAACGCCAATTTGCTGTGTTTTTTAGTTGATTATGGATACTCTGCGAAACCTCATTTTTGTATGGTGTCAGAATACAAAATTTGGAAATGAAAAATGCAAAACTAACTCAAACACAGTACAATTTATGCAATTGCCAAGCGAGAAACATGAATGCTGCTAACTGAATACACCTGAAAATCCGACTCACACTTGATTTGGGGGAATTAGAGCTGTCCCCTCTCAAAAGGGTTACATTTCATTTTCCAAAACACAAAAACTCATCTAAGTCGTGTTGCCTGTAGATTTCTAAGCATGAAATGCCAATTTGCTGTGTTTTTCAAATCATTATGGATACTCTGCCTAACCTCATTTTCGAATGGTGTCAGAATACAAGATTTCGAAAGGAAGAAGGGAAAACAAACACAAACCCAGAAGAAATTTAAGAAATTGCCAATCAAGAAACCTGAATGCTGCTGATTGAATACACCTGAAAATCCGATTCACACTCGATTGGAGGGAATTCAGAGCTGTCCCCTCGCAAAAGGGTTACATATCGTTTTCCAAACACAGAAACTCATCTTGGTCATGTTGCCTGTAGATTTCTATGCATGAAACGCCAATTTGCTGTGTTTTTTATTTCATTATGGAAACTCTGCCTAACCTTATTTTTGTATGGTGTCAGATTACAAAATTTGGAAAGGAAGAATGCAAAACTAATTCAAACCCTGGAAAAATTGAGGCAATTGCCAAGCGAGAAACCTGAATGCTGCTGACTGAATACACCTGAAAATCCCATTCACACTCGATTTGGATGGAATTCAGAGCTGTCCCCTCTGCAAACGTGTTACACTTCATTTCCCAAAACACAAAAACTCATCTTTGTTTTGTTGCCTGTAGATTTCTATGCATGAAACGCCAATGTGCTGTGTTTTTTTATTTCATTATGGATACTCTGCGTAAACTTATTTTTGAATGATGTCAGATTACAAAATTTGGAAAGGAAGGAGGCAAAACAAACAGAAACCCAGAATAAATTTATGCAATTGAAATCAAGAAATGTAATTGCTGCTGATTGAATACACCTGAAAATCCCATTCACACTTGATTTGGAGGGAATTCAGAGCTGTCCCCTCGGTAAAAGTGTTACATTGCATTTCCCAAATCACAAAAACACATCTTGGTCGTGTTGCCTGTAGATTTCCAAGATTGAAATGCCAATTTGCTGTGTTTTTTATTTCATTATGTATCCTCTGCCTAAACCCATTGTTGTATGCTTTCAGAATACAAAATTTGGAAAGGAAGGAGGCAAAACAAACACAAACGCTTTATAAATTTAGACAACTTTCAATCAAAAAACCTGAATGCTGCTGACTCAATACGCCTGAAAATCCCAATCACTCACGATTTGGAGGGAATTAGAGCTGTCCCCTTGATATGGGTTACATTTCATTTTCCAAAACAGAGAAACTCATCTTGGTCGTGTTGCCTGTGGATTTCTAAGCATGAAACGCCAATTCACTGAGTTTTTTATGTCATTATGGATACTCTGCCTAACCTCTTTTTTGTATGGTGTCATAACACAAAATATGGCAATGAAGAAAGCAAAACAAATACAAACCCAGAATAAATTGAGGCAATTTCCATTCAATAAACGTTAAAGCTGCTGATTCAATACACCTGAAAATAACATTCACACTCGATTTGGAGCGAATTCTTAGCTGTCCGATCGGCAAAAGAGTTACATTTCATTTCCCAAAACACAAAAACTCATCTTTGTTCTGTTCCCTGCAGAGTTCTAAGGATGAAACGCGAATTCGATGTGTTTTTTATTTCATTATGGATACTCTGCCTAACCTCATTTTTGAATGGTTTCAGAATACAAAATTTGGAAAGGGAGAATGCAAAATTAATTCAAACCCTGAAAAAATTGAGGCAAGTGCCACGCAAGAAACCTAAATTCTGCTGACTGAATACACCTGAAAATCCCATTCATACTCGATTTGGACGGAATTCAGAGCTGTCCCCTCCGCAGAAGCGTTACATTTCATTTCCCGAAACACAAATTCATCTTGGTCGTGTTGCCTGTAGATTTCCAAGATTGAAATGCCAATTTGCTGTGTTTTTTATTTCATTATTTATCTCTGCCTAAACCCATTTTTGTATGTTGTCAGAATACAAACTTTGGAAAGGAAGGAGGCAAAACAAACACAAATGCATTATAAATTTAGGCAATTTTCAATCAAGAAACCTGAATGCTGCTTGTTGAATACACCTGAAAATCCCAATCACACTCGATTTGGAGGGAATTAGAGCTGTCCCCTTGCAAAAGGGTTACATTTCATTTTCCAAAACACAAAAACTCATATTGGTCGTGTTGACTGTAGATTTCTAAGCAGGAAACGCCAATTCGTTGTGTTTTTTATGTCATTATGGATACTCTGCCTAACCTCTTTTTTTTACTGTGTCATAACACAAAATATGGCAATGAAGAAAGCAAAACAAATACAAACCCAGAATAAATTGAGGCAATTGCCATTCAATAAACGTTAAAGCAGTTGATTCAATACAACTGAAAATAACATTCACACTCGATTTGGAGGGAATTCTTAGCTGTCCGATCGACTAAAGAGTTACATTTAATTTTCCAAAACACAAAAACTCATCATGGTTTGTGTTGCCTGTAATTTCTCAGCATGAAACGCCAATTTGCTGTGTTTTTTAGTTGATTATGGATACTCTGCGAAACCTCATTTTTGTATGGTGTCAGAATACAAAATTTGGAAATGAAGAATGCAAAACTAACTCAAACGCAGTACAATTTAGGCAATTGCCAAGCGAGAAACATGAATGCTGCTAACTGAATACACCTGAAAATCCGATTCACACTTGATTTGGGGGAATTAGAGCTGTCCCCTCTCAAAAGGGTTACATTTCATTTTCCAAAACACAAAAACTCATCTAAGTCATGTTGCCTGTAGATTTCTAAGCATGAAATGCCAATTTGCTGTGTTTTTCAAATCATTATGGATACTCTGCCTAACCTCATTTTCGAATGGTGTCAGAATACAAGATTTCGAAAGGAAGAAGGGAAAACAAACACAAACCCAGAAGAAATTTAAGAAATTGCCAATCAAGAAACCTGAATGCTGCTGATTGAATACACCTGAAAATCCGATTCGCACTCGATTGGAGGGAATTCAGAGCTGTCCCCTCGCAAAAGGGTTACATATCGTTTGCCAAACACAGAAACTCATCTTGGTCATGTTGCCTGTAGATTTCTATGCATGAAACGCCAATTTGCTGTGTTTTTTATTTCATTAAGGAAACTCTGCCTAACCTTATTTTTGTATGGTGTCAGATTACAAAATTTGGAAAGGAAGAATGCAAAACTAATTCAAACCCTGGAAAAATTGAGGCAATTGCCAAGCGAGAAACCTGAATGCTGCTGACTGAATACACCTGAAAATCCCATTCATACTCTATTTGGAGGGAATTCAGAGCTGTTCGCTCTGCATAACTGTTACATTTCATTTCCCAAAACACAAAAACTAATCTTGGTCGTGTTGACTGTAGATTTCTAAGCATGAAACGCCAATTTGCTGTGTTTTCTATTTAATCATGGATACTCTGCCTAATCTTATTTTTGAATGATGTCAGATTACAAAATTTGGAAAAGAAGATGGCAAAACAAACAGAAACCCGGAAAAATTTATGCAATTGAAATCAAGAAACTTAAATGCTGCAGATTAAATACACCTGACAATTTCATCACACTTAATTTGGAGGGAATTCAGAGCTGTTCCCTCGCAAAAGAGTTACATTTCCTTTTCCAAGCACAAAAACTCATCTTGGTCTTGTTGTCTGTAGATTTAAGCATGAATCGCCAATTTGCTTTGTTTTTTATTTCATTATGGAAACTCTGCCTAACCTCATTATAGTATGGTGTCAAAATACAAAATTTGGGATGGAAGAATGCAAAACTAATCAAGCACTGAAAAAATTGAGACAATTGCCAAGCGAGAAACCTGAATGCTGCTGACTGAATACACCTGAAAATCCCATTCACACTCGATTTGGATGGAATTCAGAGCTGTCCCCTCTGCAAACGTGTTACATTTCATTTCCCAAAACACAAAAACTCATCTTTGTTTTGTTGCCTGTAGATTTCTAAGCATGAAACGCCAATGTGCTGTGTTTTTTTATTTCATTATGGATACTCTGCGTAAACTTATTTTTGAATGATGTCAGATTACAAAATTTGGAAAGGAAGGAGGCAAAACAAACAGAAACCCAGAATAAATGTATGCAATTGAAATCAAGAAATGTAATTGCTGCTGATTGAATACACCTGAAAATCCCATTCACACTTGATTTGGAGGGAATTCAGAGCTGTCCCCTCGGTAAAAGTGTTACATTGCATTTCCCAAAACACAAAAACACATGTTGGTCGTGTTGCCTGTAGATTTCCAAGATTGAAATGCCAATTTGCTGTGTTTTTTATTTCATTATGTATCCTCTGCCTAAACCCATTGTTGTATGCTTTCAGAATACAAAATTTGGAAAGGAAGGAGGCAAAACAAACACAAACGCTTTATAAATTTAGACAACTTTCAATCAAAAAACCTGAATGCTGCTGACTCAATACACCTGAAAATAACATTCACACTTGATTTGGAGGGAATTCTTAGCTGTCCGATCGGCAAAAGAGTTACATTTCATTTCCCAAAACACAAAAACTCATCATTGTTCTGTTCCCTGCAGAGTTCTAAGCATGAAACGCGAATTCGATATGTTTTTTATTTCATTATGGATACTCTGCCTAACCTCATTTTCGAATGGTGTCAGAATACAAGATTTCGAAAGGGAGAAGGGAAAACTAATTAAAACCCTGGAATAATTGAGGCAATTGCCAAGCGAGAAACCTGAATGCTGCTGACTGAATACACCTGAAAATTCCATTCACACTCGATTTCAAGGGAATTAGAGATGTCCCCTCTCAAAAGGGTTACATTTCATTTTCCAAACACAGAAACTCATCTTGGTCATCTTACCTGTAGATTTCTAAGCATGAAACGCCAATGTGCTTTTTTTTTCATTGTATTATGGATACTCTGCCTAACCTCATTTTTGAATGGTGTCAGATTACAAAATTTGGAAAGGAAGAATGCAAAACTAGTTCAAACCCTGGAATAATTGAGACAATTGCCAAGAGAGACACCTGAATGCTGCTGACTGAATACACCTGAAAATTCCATTCACACTCGATTTCAAGGGAATTAGAGATGTCCCCTCTCAAAAGGGTTACATTTCATTTTCCAAACACAGAAACTCATCTTGGTCATCTTACCTGTAGATTTCTAGGCATGAAACGCCAATGTGCTTTGTTTTTCATTGCATTATGTATACTCTGCCTAACCTCATTTTTGAATGGTGTCAGATTACAAAATTTGGAAAGGGAGAACGCAAAACTAATTCAAACCCTGAAAAAATTGAGGCAATTGCCATGCAAGAAACCTAAATTCTGCTGACTGAATACACCTGAAAATCCCATTCACAGTCGATTTCAAGGGAATTAGAGCTGTCCCCTCGCAAAAGAGTTACATTTCCTTTTCCAAACACAAAAACTCATCTTGGTCGTGTTGCCTGTAGATTTAAGCATGAATCGCCAATTTGCTTTGTTTTTTATTTCATTATGGAAACTCTGCCTAACCTCATTATAGTATGGTGTCAAAATACAAAATTTGGGATGGAAGAATCCAAAACTAATCAAGCCCTGAAAAAATTGAGGCAATTGCCAAGCGAGAAACCTGAATGCCGCTGACTGAATACACCTGAAAATCCCATTCACACTCGATTTGGACGGAATTCAGAGCTGTCCCCTCTGCAAACGTGTTACATACATTTCCCAAAACACAAAAACTCATCTTTGTTTTGTTGCCTGTACATTTCTAAGCATGAAATGCCAATGTGCTGTGTTTTTTATTTCATTATGGATACTCTGCGTAAAGTTATTTTTGAATGATGTCAGATTACAAAATTTGGAAAGGAAGGAGGCAAAACAAACAGAAACCCAGAATAAATTTATGCAATTGAAATCAAGAAATGTAATTGCTGCTGATTGAATACACCTGAAAATCCCATTCACACTTGATTTGGAGGGAATTCAGAGCTGTCCCCTCGGTAAAAGTGTTACATTGCATTTCCCAAAACACAAAAACACATCTTGGTCGTGTTGCCTGTAGATTTCCAAGATTGAAATGCCAATTTGCTGTGTTTTTTATTTCATTATGTATCCTCTGCCTAAACCCATTGTTGTATGCTTTCAGAATACAAAATTTGGAAAGGAAGGAGGCAAAACAAACACAAACGCAGAATAAATTTATGCAATAGAAATCTAGAAACCTGAAAGCTGCTGATTGAATACACCTGAAAATCCCATTTACACTTGATATGGGGGAATTAGAGCAGTCCCTTCAGAAAAGGGTTACATTTCGTTTTCCAAACATAAAAACTCATCTTGGACGTGTTGCCTGTACATTTAAGCATGAAACGCCAATTTGCTGCGCTTTTTATTTCATTATGGAAACTCTGCCTAACCTCATTTTTGAATGGTGTCAGAATACAAAATTTGGAAAGGAAGAAGGCAAAACTAATAAAACCCTGGAATAATTGAGGCAATTGCCAAGAGAGAAAACTGAATGCTGCTGACTGAATACACCTGAAAATTCCATTCACACTCGATTTCAAGGGAATTAGAGATATCCCCTCTCAAAGGGTTACATTTCATGTTCCAAACACAAAAACTCATCTTGGTCGTGTTGCCTGTAGATTTCTAAGCATGAAACGCCAATGTGCTGTGTTTTTCATTTCATTATGGATACTCTGCCTAACCTCATTTTTGAATGGTGTCAGAATACAAAATTAGGAAAGGAAGAAGGCAAAACAAACACAAACCCAGAAGAAATTAAAAAATTGTCAATCAATAAACCTGAATGCTGCTGATTGAACACACCTGAAAATCCCATTCACACTTGATTTGTGGGAATTAGAGCAGTCCCTTCGGAAAAGGGTTACATTTCGTTTTCCAAACATAAAAACTCATCTTGGACGTGATGCCTGTACATTTAAGCATGAAACGCCAATTTGCTGCGCTTTTTATTTCATTATGGAAACTCTGCCTAACCTCATTTTTGAATGGTGTCAGAATACAAAATTTGGAAAGGAAGAAGGCAAAACTAATAAAACCCTGGAATAATTGAGGCAATTGCCAAGAGAGAAAACTGAATGCTGCTGACTGAATACACCTGAAAATTCCATTCACACTCGATTTCAAGGGAATTAGAGATGTCCCCTCTCAAAGGGTTACATTTCATTTTCCAAACACAGAAACTCATCTTGGTCATCTTACCTGTAGATTTCTAAGCATGAAACGCCAATGTGCTGTGTTTTTCATTGCATTATGTATACTCTGCCTAACCTCATACTCAATTTGGACGGAATTCAGAGCTGTCCCCTCCGCAAAAGCGTTACATTTCATTTCCCAAAACACAAACTCATCTTGGTCGTGTTGCCTGTAGATTTCCAAGATTGAAACGCCAATTTGCTGTGTTTTTTATTTCATTATGTATCCTCTGCCTAAACCCATTTGTATGGTGTCAGAATACAAAATTTGGAAAGGAAGGAAGCAAAACAAACACAAACGCATTATTACTTCAGGCAATTTTCAATCAAGAAACCTGCATGCTGCTTGTTGAATACACCTGAAAATCCCAATCACACTCGATTTGGAGGGAATTAGAGCTGTCCCCTTGCAAAAGGGTTACATTTCATTTTCCAAAACACAAAAACTCATATTGGTCTTGTTGCCTGTAGATACCTAAGCAGGAAACGCCAATTCGCTGTGTTTTTTATGTCATTATGCATACTCTGCCTAACCTCATTTTTGTATGGTGTCATAACACAAAATATGGCAATGAAGAAAGCAAAACAAATACAAACCCAGAATAAATTGAGGCAATTGCCATTCAATAAACGATAAAGCAGCTGATTCAATACACCTGAAAATAACATTCAAACTCAATTTGGAGGGAATTCTTAGCTGTCCGATCGGCTAAAGTGTTACATTTAATTTTCCAAAACACAAAAACTCATCTTGGTTTTGTTGCCTGTAATTTCTCAGCATGAAACGCCAATTTGCTGTGTTTTTTAATAGATTATGGATACTCTGCGAAACCTCATTTTTGTATGGTGTCAGAATACAAAATTTGGAAATGAAGAATGCAAAACTAACTCAAACGCAGAACAAATTTAGGCAATTGCCAAGCGAGAAACATGAATGCTGCTAACTGAATACACCTGAAAATCCGATTCACACTTGATTTGGGGGAATTAGAGTTCTCCCCTCTCAAAAGGGTTTCAATTCATTTTCCAAAACACAAAAACACATCTAAGTCGTGTTGCCTGTAGATTTCTAAGCATGAAATGCCAATTTCCTGTGTTTTTCATTTCATTATGGATACTCAGCCTAACCTCATTTTCGAATGGTGTCAGAATACAAGATTTCGAAAGGAAGAAGGGAAAACAAACACAAACCCAGAAGAAATTTAAGAAATTGCCAATCAAGAAACCTGAATGCTGCTGATTGAATACACCTGAAAATCCAATTCACACTCGATTGGAGGGAATTCAGAGCTGTCCCCTCGCAAAAGGGTTACATATCGTTTGCCAAACACAGAAACTCATCTTGGTCATGTTGCCTGTAGATTTCTATGCATGAAACGCCAATTTGCTGTGTTTTTTATTTCATTATGGAAACTCTGCCTAACCTCATTTTTGTATGGTGTCAGATTACAAAATTTGGAAAGGAAGAATGCAAAACTAATTCAAACCCTGGAAAAATTGAGGCAATTGCCAAGCGAGAAACCTGAATGCTGCTGACTGAATACACCTGAAAATCCCATTCACAGTCGATTTCAAGGGAATTAGAGCTGTCCCCTCCCAAAAGGGTTACATTTCATTTTCCAAACACAGTAACTCATCTTGGATGTGTTACCTGTAGATTTCTAAGCATGAAACGCCAATGTGCTGTGTTTTTCATTGCATTATGTATACTCTGCCAACCTCGTTTTTGAATGGTGTCAGAATTCAAAATTTGGAAAGGGAGAAGGCAAAACTAATTCAAACCCTGAAAAAATTGAGGCAATTGCCAATCAAGAATCCTAAATTCTGCTGAGTGAATACACCTGAAAATTCCATTCATACTCGACTTGGACGGAATTCAGAGCTGTCGCACCGCATAAGTGTTGCATTTCATTTCCCAAAACACAAAAACTAATCTTGGTCGTGTTGACTTTAGATTTCTAAGCATGAAACGCCATTTCCTGTGTTATTTATTGGTTTATGGACTCCGCCTACCTCATTTTTGTATGGAATCAGAATACAAAATTTGGAAAGGAAGAAGGCAAAACAAACACAAACCCAGAACAAATTGAGGCAATTCCCAATGAAGAGACCTAAATGCTGCTGATTGAATGCACGTGAAAATCTCATTCACACTCGATTTGAAGGGGATTCAGAGCTGTCCACTCTGGAAAAGTGTTACATTTCATTTTCCAAAACACATAACCTTATCTTGCTCGTGTTGCCTGTACATTTCTAAGCATGAAACGCCAATTTGCTTTGTTTTTTATTTCATTATGAATACTCTCCCTAAACACATTTTTGTATGGTGTCAGAATACAAAATTCAGAAAGGAAGAAGGCAAAACAAACACAAACCCAGAACAAATTTAGGCAATTGACAATCAAGAGACCTGAATGCTGCCAATTGAATACAGCAGAAAATCCCATTCGCTCTCCATTTGAAGCGAATTCAGAGCTGTCCCCTCTTGACAAGTGTCACATTTCATTTTCCAAACACATTACCTATTCTCGTTCGGGTTGCCTGTAGATTTCTAAGCATGAAACACCATTTCCTGTGTTATTTATTGCTTTGTGGACTCTGCCTAACCTCATTTTTGTATGGTGTCAGATTACAAAATTTGGAAAGGAAGAAGGTAAAACAAACACAAACCCAGAACAAATTGAGGCAATTGCCTAGCAGGAGACCAGAATGCTGCCGATTGTATACACCTGAAATTCCCATTCACACATGATTTGGAGGGAATTCAGAGCATTCCCCTCGGCAAAAGTGTTATATTTCATTCTCCAAAACACATAACCTTATCTTGGTGGTGTTGCCTGTACATTTCACAGCATGAAACGCCGTTTCCTGTGTTATTTATTGCTTTCTAGACTCAGCCTAACCTCATTTTTGTATGGTGTCAGAATACAAAATTTGGAAAGGAAGAAGGTAAAACAAACAGAAACCCAGAACAAATTGAGGCAACTGCCTAGAAGGAGACCTGAATGCTGCCGATTGTATACACCTGAAAATCTCATTCACACTCGATTTGGAGGGGATTCAGAGCTGTCCCCTCTTGACAAGTGTTACATTTCATTTTCCAAAACACATAACCTTATTTTGGTCTGGTTGCCCTTAGATTTCTAAGCATGAAATGCCAATTTATTGTGTGTTGTATTTTATTATGAATACTTTGCCTAAACTCGTTTTTGTATGGTGTCAGAATGCAACATTCAGAAAGGAAGAAGGCAAAACAAACACAAACCCAGAACAAATTGAGGCAATTGTCTAGCAGGAGACCTGAATGCTGCCGATTGAATACACCTGAAACTCCCATTCACACATGATTTGGAGGGAATTCAGAGCATTCCCCTCGCCAAAAGTGTTATATTTCACTTTCCAAAACACATAACGTTATCTTGGTCGTATTGCCTGTAGATTTGTAAGCATGAAATGCCAATTTCCTTTGTTTTTTATTTCATTATGAATACTCTGCCTAAACTCTTTTTTGTATGGTGTCAGAATGCAACATTCAGAAAGCAAGAAGGCAAAACAAACACAAACCCAGAACAAATTTAGGCAATTGCCAATCAAGAGACCTGAATGCTGCCGATTGTATACAGCAGAAAATCCCATTCACACTCGATTTGGAGGGAATTCAGAGCTGTCCCCTCTGGAAAAGTGTTATATTTCATTTGCCAAAACAGAAAAACTCATCTCGGTCGTGTTGTCTGTAGATTTCTAAGCATGAAACGCCATTTCCTGTGTTATGTATTGCTTTATGGACTCCGCCTACCTCATTTTTGTATGGAATCAGAATACAAAATTTGGAAAGGAAGAAGGCAAAACAAACACAAACCCAGAACAAATTGAGGCAATTCCCAATCAAGAGACCTAAATGCTGCTGATTGAATGCACGTGAAAATCTCATTCACACTCGATTTGAAGGGGATTCAGAGCTGTCCCCTCTGGAAAAGGGTTACATTTCATTTTCCAAAACACATAACCTTATCTTGGTCGTGTTGTCTGTATATTTATAAGGATAAAATGCCAATTTCCTGAGTTTTGAATTTATTATGAATACTCTGCCTAAACTCGTTTTTGTATACTGTCAGAATGCAAAATTCAGAAAGGAAGAAGGCAAAACAAACACAAACCCAGAACAAATTTAGGCAATTGACAATCAAGAGACCTGAATGCTGCCGATTGAATACAGCAGAAAATCCCATTCGCACTCCATTTGAAGGGAATTCAGAGCTGTCCCCTCTTGACAAGTGTCACATTTCATTTTCCAAACACATTACCTAATCTCGTTCGGGGTGCCTGTAGATTTCTAAGCATGAAACACCATTTCCTGTGTTATTTATTGCTTTGTGGACTCTGCCTAACCTCATTTTTGTATGGTGTCAGAATACAAAATTTGGAAAGGGAGAAGGTAAAACAAACACAAACCCAGAACAAATTGAGGCAATTGCCTAGCAGGAGACCAGAATGCTGCCGATTGTATACAACTGAAATTCCTATTCACACATGATTTGGAGGGAATTCAGAGCATTCCCCTCGGCAAAAGTGTTACATTTCATTTTCCAAAACACATAACATTATCTTGGTCGTGTTCTCTGTAGATTTATAAGGATAAAATGTCAATTACCTGAGTTTTGATTTTATTATGAATACTCTGCCTAAACTCGTTTTTGTATGGGGTCAGAATACAAAATTCAGAAAGGAAGAAGGCAAAACAAACACAAACCCAGAACAAATTGAGGCGATTGCCAATCAAGAGACCTGAATGCTGCCGATTGAATACACCAGAAAATGTCATTCACACTCCATTTGGAGGGGATTCAGAGCTGTCCCCACTTGACAAGTGTTACATTTCATTTTCCAAACCACAGAACCTTATCTTGGTCGTGTTGCCTGTAGATTTCTAAGCATGAAATGCCAATTTATTGTGTTTTGAATTTTATTATGAATACTTTGCCTAAACTCGTTTTGTGTGGTGTCAGAATACAACATTCAGAAAGGAAGAAGGCAAAAGAAACACAAACCCAGGACAAATTGAGGCAATTGCCAATCAAGAGACCTGAATGCTGACAATTGAATACGCCTGAAAATCCCATTCACACATGATTTGGAGGGAATTCAGAGCTTTCCCCTCTGGAAAAGTGTTGCATTTCATTTTCCAAAACACATAACTTTATCTTGGTCGTGTTCTCTGTAGATTTATAAGGATAAAATGTCAATTACCTGAGTTTTGATTTTATTATGAATACTCTGCCTAAACTCGTTTTTGTATGGTGTCAGAATAAAACATTGCGAAAGGAAGAAGGCAAAACAAACACAAACCCAGAACAAATTGAGGCAATTGCCTAGCAGGAGACCTGAATGCTGCCGATTGAATGCACCTGAAATTCCCATTCACACTGGATTTGGAGGGAATTCAGAGCATTCCCCTCGGCAAAAGTGTTATATTTCATTTTCCAAAACACATAACCTTATCTTGGTCGTATTGCCTGTAGATTTGTAAGCATGAAACTCCAATTTCCTTTGTTTTTCATTTCACTATGAATACTCTGCCTGAACTCGTTTTTGTATGGTGTCAGAATACAAATTCAGAAAGGAAGAAGGCAAAACAAACACAAACCCAGAACACGTTTAGGCAATTGCCAATCAAGAGACCTGAATGCTGCCGATTGAATACAGCAGAAAACCCCATTCAGACTCGATTTGGAGGGAAATCAGAGCTGTCCCCTCTGGAAAAGGGTTACATTTCATTTTTCAAAATACAAAAAATCATCTTGTTCGTTTTGCCTGTAGATTTCTAAGCATGAATTGCAAGTTTACTGTGTTTTGTATTTTATTATGAATACTCTGCCTAAACTCGTTTTTGTATACTGTAAGAATGCAAAATTCAGAAAGGAAGAAGGCAAAACAAACACAAACCCAGAACAAATTGAGGCAATTGTCTAGCAGGAGACCTGAATGCTGCCGATTGAATACACCTGAAACTCCCATTCACACATGATTTGGAGGGAATTCAGAGCATTCCCCTCGCCAAAAGTGTTATATTTCACTTTCCAAAACACATAACGTTATCTTGGTCATATTGCCTGTAGATTTGTAAGCATGAAATGCCAATTTCCTTTGTTTTTTATTTCATTATGAATACTCTGCCTAAACTCGTTTTTGTATGGTGTCAGAATACAAAATTCAGAAAGCAAGAAGGCAAAACAAACACAAACCCAGAACAAATTTAGGCAATTGCCAATCAAGAGACCTGAATGCTGCCGATTGTATACAGCAGAAAATCCCATTCACACTCGATTTGGAGGGAATTCAGAGCTGTGCCCTCTGGTAAAGAGTTATATTTCATTTGCCAGAACAGAAAACCTCATCTTGGTCGTGTTGTCTGTAGATTTCTAAGCATGAAACGCCAATTTGCTTTGTTTTTTATTTCATTATGAATACTCTCCCTAAACACATTTTTGTATGGTGTTAGAATACAAAATTTGGAAAGGAAGAAGGCAAAACAAACACAAACCCAGAACAAATTTAGGCCATTGACAATCAAGAGACCTGAATGCTGCCGATTGAATACAGCAGAAAATCCCATTCGCACTCCATTTGAAGGGAATTCAGAGCTGTCCCCTCTTGACAAGTGTCACATTTCATTTTCCAAACACATTACCTAATCTCGTTCGGGTTGCCTGTAGATTTCTAAGCATGAAACACCATTTCCTGTGTTATTTATTGCTTTGTGGACTCTGCCTAACCTCATTTTTGTATGGTGTCAGAATACAAAATTTGGAAAGGGAGAAGGTAAAACAAACACAAACCCAGAACAAATTGAGGCAATTGCCTAGCAGGAGACCAGAATGCTGCCGATTGTATACACCTGAAATTCCTATTCACACATGATTTGGAGGGAATTCAGAGCATTCCCCTCGGCAAAAGTGTTACATTTCATTTTCCAAAACACATAACATTATCTTGGTCGTGTTGCCTGTAGATTTCTAAGCATGAAATGCCAATTTATTGTGTTTTGAATTTTATTATGAATACTTTGCCTAAACTCGTTTTGTGTGGTGTCAGAATACAACATTCAGAAAGGAAGAAGGCAAAACAAACACAAACCCAGGACAAATTGAGGCAATTCCCAATCAAGAGACCTGAATGCTGACAATTGAATACGCCTGAAAATCCCATTCACACATGATTTGGAGGGAATTCAGAGCTTTCCCCTCTGGAAAAATGTTGCATTTCATTTTCCAAAACACATAACCTTATCTTGGTCGTGTTCTCTGTAGATTTATAAGGATAAAATGTCAATTTCCTGAGTTTTGATTTTATTATGAATACTCTGCCTAAACTCGTTTTTGTATGGTGTCAAAATAAAACATTGCGAAAGGAAGAAGGCAAAACAAACACAAACCCAGAACAAATTGAGGCAATTACCTAGCAGGAGACCTGAATGCTGCCGATTGAATACAGCAGAAAATCCCATTCACACTCGATTTGGAGGGAATTCAGAGCTGTCCCCTCTGGAAAAGGGTTATATTTCATTTGCCAAAACAGAAAAACTCATCTTGGTCGTGTTGCCTGTAGATTTCTAAGCATGTAATGCCGTTTCCTGTGTTATTTATTGCTTTGCAGACTCTGCCTAAATTCATTTTTGTATGGTGTCAGAATACAAAATTTGGAAAGGAAGAAGGTAAAACAAACACAACCCCAGAACAAATTGAGGCAATTGCCAATCATGAGACCTGAAGGCTGCCGATTGAATACACCTGAAAATCTCATTCACACTCAAATTGGAGGGGATTCAGAGCTGTCCCCTGTGGAAAAGGGTTACATTTCATTTTCCAAAACACTTAACCTTATCTTGGTCGTGTTGCCTGTAGATTTCTAAGCATGAAATGCCAATTTATTGTGTTTTGTATTTTATTATGAATACTTTGCCTAAACTCGTTTTGTGTGGTGTCAGAATACAACATTCAGAAAGGAAGAAGGCAAAACAAACACAAACCCAGAACAAATTGAGGTAATTGCCAATCAAGAGCCCTGAATGCTGACAATTGAATACACCTGAAAATCCCATTCACACATGATTTGAAGGGAATTCAGAGCTGTCCCCTCTGCAAAAGGGTTACATTTCATTTTCCTAAACACATAACCTTATCCTGGTCGTGTTCTCTGTAGATTTATAAGGATAAAATGTCAATTTCATGAGTTTTGATTTTATTATGAATACTCTGCCTAAACTCGTTTTTGTATGGTGTCAGAATAAAACATTGAGAAAAAAGAAGGCAAAACAAACACAAACCCAGAACAAATTGAGGCAATTGCCTAGCAGGAGACCTGAATGCTGCCGATTGAATGCACCTGAAATTCCCATTCACACTGGATTTGGAGGGAATTCAGAGCATTCCCCTCGGCAAAAGTGTTATATTTCATTTTCCAAAACACATAACCTTATCTTGGTCGTATTGCCTGTAGATTTGTAAGCATGAAACGCCAATTTCCTTTGTTTTTTATTTCACTATGAATACTCTGCCTGAACTCGTTTTTGTATGGTGTCAGAATACAAATTCTGAAAGGAAGAAGGCAAAACAAACACAAACCCAGAACACGTTTAGGCAATTGCCAATAAGAGACCTGAATGCGGACGATTTTATACACCTGAAAATCCCATTGACACTCGATTTAGAGGGAAATCAGAGCTGTCCCCTCTGGAAAAGGGTTACATTTCATTTTTCAAAATACAAAAAATCATCTTGTTCGTTTTGCCTGTAGATTTCTAAGCATGAATTGCAAGTTTTCTGTGTTTTGTATTTTATTATGAATACTCTGCCTAAACTCGTTTTTGTATACTGTAAGAATGCAAAATTCAGAAAGGAAGAAGGCAAAACAAACACAAACCCAGAACAAATTGAGGCAATTGCCTAGCAGGAGACCTGAATGCTGCCGATTGAATACACCTGAAACTCCCATTCACACATGATTTGGAGGGAATTCAGAGCATTCCCCTCGCCAAAAGTGTTATATTTCACTTTCCAAAACACATAACCTTATCTTGGTCGTATTGCCTGTAGATTTGTAAGCATGAAATGCCAATTTCCTTTGTTTTTTATTTCATTATGAATACTCTGCCTAAACTCGTTTTTGTATGGTGTCAGAATGCAACATTCAGAAAGCAAGAAGGCAAAACAAACACAAACCCAGAACACGTTTAGGCAATTGCCAATCAAGAGACCTGAATGCTGCCGATTGTATACAGCAGAAAATCCCATTCACACTCGATTTGGAGGGAATTCAGAGCTGTCCCCTCTGGAAAAGTGTTATATTTCATTTGCCAAAACAGAAAAACTCATCTCGGTCGTGTTGTCTGTAGATTTCTAAGCATGAAACGCCATTTCCTGTGTTATGTATTGCTTTATGGACTCCGCCTACCTCATTTTTGTATGGAATCAGAATACAAAATTTGGAAAGGAAGAAGGCAAAACAAACACAAACCCAGAACAAATTGAGGCAATTCCCAATCAAGAGACCTAAATGCTGCTGATTGAATGCACGTGAAAATCTCATTCACACTCGATTTGAAGGGGATTCAGAGCTGTCCCCTCTGGAAAAGTGTTACATTTCATTCTCCAAAACACATAACCTTATCTTGGTCGTGTTGTCTGTATATTTATAAGGATAAAATGCCAATTTCCTGAGTTTTGAATTTATTATGAATACTCTGCCTAAACTCGTTTTTGTATACTGTCAGAATGCAAAATTCAGAAAGGAAGAAGGCAAAACAAACACAAACCCAGAACAAATTTAGGCCATTCCAATCAAGAGACCTGAATGCTGCCGATTGAATACAGCAGAAAATCCCATTCGCACTCCATTTGAAGGGAATTCAGAGCTGTCCCCTCTTGACAAGTGTCACATTTCATTTTCCAAACACATTACCTAATCTCGTTCGGGGTGCCTGTAGATTTCTAAGCATGAAACACCATTTCCTGTGTTATTTATTGCTTTGTGGACTCTGCCTAACCTCATTTTTGTATGGTGTCAGAATACAAAATTTGGAAAGGGAGAAGGTAAAACAAACACAAACCCAGAACAAATTGAGGCAATTGCCTAGCAGGAGACCAGAATGCTGCCGATTGTATACAACTGAAATTCCTATTCACACATGATTTGGAGGGAATTCAGACCATTCCCCTCGGCAAAAGTGTTACATTTCATTTTCCAAAACACAGAACCTTATCTTGGTCGTGTTGCCTGTAGATTTCTAAGCATGAAATGCCAATTTATTGTGTTTTGAATTTTATTATGAATACTTTGCCTAAACTCGTTTTGTGTGGTGTCAGAATACAACATTCAGAAAGGAAGAAGGCAAAACAAACACAAACCCAGGACAAATTGAGGCAATTGCCAATCAAGAGACCTGAATGCTGACAATTGAATACGCCTGAAAATCCCATTCACACATGATTTGGAGGGAATTCAGAGCTTTCCCCTCTGGAAAAGTGTTGCATTTCATTTTCCAAAACACATAACTTTATCTTGGTCGTGTTCTCTGTAGATTTATAAGGATAAAATGTCAATTTCCTGAGTTTTGATTTTATTATGAATACTCTGCCTAAACTCGTTTTTGTATGGTGTCAGAATAAAACATTGCGAAAGGAAGAAGGCAAAACAAACACAAACCCAGAACAAATTGAGGCAATTGCCTAGCAGGAGACCTGAATGCTGCCGATTGAATGCACCTGAAATTCCCATTCACACTGGATTTGGAGGGAATTCAGAGCATTCCCCTCGGCAAAAGTGTTATATTTCATTTTCCAAAACACATAACCTTATCTTGGTCGTATTGCCTGTAGATTTGTAAGCATGAAACTCCAATTTCCTTTGTTTTTCATTTCACTATGAATACTCTGCCTGAACTCGTTTTTGTATGGTGTCAGAATACAAATTCAGAAAGGAAGAAGGCAAAACAAACACAAACCCAGAACACGTTTAGGCAATTGCCAATCAAGAGACCTGAATGCTGCCGATTGAATACAGCAGAAAACCCCATTCAGACTCGATTTGGAGGGAAATCAGAGCTGTCCCCTCTGGAAAAGGGTTACATTTCATTTTTCAAAATACAAAAAATCATCTTGTTCATTTTGCCTGTAGATTTCTAAGCATGAATTGCAAGTTTACTGTGTTTTGTATTTTATTATGAATACTCTGCCTAAACTCGTTTTTGTATACTGTAAGAATGCAAAATTCAGAAAGGAAGAAGGCAAAACAAACACAAACCCAGAACAAATTGAGGCAATTGCCTAGTAGGAGACCTAAATGCTGCCGATTGAATACACCTGAAACTCCCATTCACACATGATTTGGAGGGAATTCAGAGCATTCCCCTCGCCAAAAGTGTTATATTTCACTTTCCAAAACACATAACGTTATCTTGGTCGTATTGCCTGTAGATTTGTAAGCATGAAATGCCAATTTCCTTTGTTTTTTATTTCATTATGAATACTCTGCCTAAACTCGTTTTTGTATGGTGTCAGAATACAAAATTCAGAAAGCAAGAAGGCAAAACAAACACAAACCCAGAACAAATTTAGGCAATTGCCAATCAAGAGACCTGAATGCTGCCGATTGTATACAGCAGAAAATCCCATTCACACTCGATTTGGAGGGAATTCAGAGCTGTGCCCTCTGGTAAAGAGTTATATTTCATTTGCCAGAACAGAAAACCTCATCTTGGTCGTTTTGTCTGTAGATTTCTAAGCATGAAACGCCAATTTGCTTTGTTTTTTATTTCATTATGAATACTCTCCCTAAACACATTTTTGTATGGTGTTAGAATACAAAATTTGGAAAGGAAGAAGGCAAAACAAACACAAACCCAGAACAAATTTAGGCCATTGACAATCAAGAGACCTGAATGCTGCCGATTGAATACAGCAGAAAATCCCATTCGCACTCCATTTGAAGGGAATTCAGAGCTGTCCCCTCTTGACAAGTGTCACATTTCATTTTCCAAACACATTACCTAATCTCGTTCGGGTTGCCTGTAGATTTCTAAGCATGAAACACCATTTCCTGTGTTATTTATTGCTTTGTGGACTCTGCCTAACCTCATTTTTGTATGGTGTCAGAATACAAAATTTGGAAAGGGAGAAGGTAAAACAAACACAAACCCAGAACAAATTGAGGCAATTGCCTAGCAGGAGACCAGAATGCTGCCGATTGTATACACCTGAAATTCCTATTCACACATGATTTGGAGGGAATTCAGAGCATTCCCCTCGGCAAAAGTGTTACATTTCATTTTCCAAAACACATAACATTATCTTGGTCGTGTTGCCTGTAGATTTCTAAGCATGAAATGCCAATTTATTGTGTTTTGAATTTTATTATGAATACTTTGCCTAAACTCGTTTTGTGTGGTGTCAGAATACAACATTCAGAAAGGAAGAAGGCAAAACAAACACAAACCCAGGACAAATTGAGGCAATTGCCAATCAAGAGACCTGAATGCTGACAATTGAATACGCCTGAAAATCCCATTCACACATGATTTGGAGGGAATTCAGAGCTTTCCCCTCTGGAAAAATGTTGCATTTCATTTTCCAAAACACATAACCTTATCTTGGTCGTGTTCTCTGTAGATTTATAAGGATAAAATGTCAATTTCCTGAGTTTTGATTTTATTATGAATACTCTGCCTAAACTCGTTTTTGTATGGTGTCAAAATAAAACATTGCGAAAGGAAGAAGGCAAAACAAACACAAACCCAGAACAAATTGAGGCAATTACCTAGCAGGAGACCTGAATGCTGCCGATTGAATACAGCAGAAAATCCCATTCACACTCGATTTGGAGGGAATTCAGAGCTGTCCCCTCTGGAAAAGGGTTATATTTCATTTGCCAAAACAGAAAAACTCATCTTGGTCGTGTTGCCTGTAGATTTCTAAGCATGTAATGCCGTTTCCTGTGTTATTTATTGCTTTGCAGACTCTGCCTAAATTCATTTTTGTATGGTGTCAGAATACAAAATTTGGAAAGGAAGAAGGTAAAACAAACACAACCCCAGAACAAATTGAGGCAATTGCCAATCATGAGACCTGAAGGCTGCCGATTGAATACACCTGAAAATCTCATTCACACTCAAATTGGAGGGGATTCAGAGCTGTCCCCTGTGGAAAAGGGTTACATTTCATTTTCCAAAACACTTAACCTTATCTTGGTCGTGTTGCCTGTAGATTTCTAAGCATGAAATGCCAATTTATTGTGTTTTGTATTTTATTATGAATACTTTGCCTAAACTCGTTTTGTGTGGTGTCAGAATACAACATTCAGAAAGGAAGAAGGCAAAACAAACACAAACCCAGAACAAATTGAGGTAATTGCCAATCAAGAGCCCTGAATGCTGACAATTGAATACACCTGAAAATCCCATTCACACATGATTTGAAGGGAATTCAGAGCTGTCCCCTCTGCAAAAGGGTTACATTTCATTTTCCTAAACACATAACCTTATCCTGGTCGTGTTCTCTGTAGATTTATAAGGATAAAATGTCAATTTCATGAGTTTTGATTTTATTATGAATACTCTGCCTAAACTCGTTTTTGTATGGTGTCAGAATAAAACATTGAGAAAAAAGAAGGCAAAACAAACACAAACCCAGAACAAATTGAGGCAATTGCCTAGCAGGAGACCTGAATGCTGCCGATTGAATGCACCTGAAATTCCCATTCACACTGGATTTGGAGGGAATTCAGAGCATTCCCCTCGGCAAAAGTGTTATATTTCATTTTCCAAAACACATAACCTTATCTTGGTCGTATTGCCTGTAGATTTGTAAGCATGAAACGCCAATTTCCTTTGTTTTTTATTTCACTATGAATACTCTGCCTGAACTCGTTTTTGTATGGTGTCAGAATACAAATTCTGAAAGGAAGAAGGCAAAACAAACACAAACCCAGAACACGTTTAGGCAATTGCCAATAAGAGACCTGAATGCGGACGATTTTATACACCTGAAAATCCCATTGACACTCGATTTAGAGGGAAATCAGAGCTGTCCCCTCTGGAAAAGGGTTACATTTCATTTTTCAAAATACAAAAAATCATCTTGTTCGTTTTGCCTGTAGATTTCTAAGCATGAATTGCAAGTTTTCTGTGTTTTGTATTTTATTATGAATACTCTGCCTAAACTCGTTTTTGTATACTGTAAGAATGCAAAATTCAGAAAGGAAGAAGGCAAAACAAACACAAACCCAGAACAAATTGAGGCAATTGCCTAGCAGGAGACCTGAATGCTGCCGATTGAATACACCTGAAACTCCCATTCACACATGATTTGGAGGGAATTCAGAGCATTCCCCTCGCCAAAAGTGTTATATTTCACTTTCCAAAACACATAACCTTATCTTGGTCGTATTGCCTGTAGATTTGTAAGCATGAAATGCCAATTTCCTTTGTTTTTTATTTCATTATGAATACTCTGCCTAAACTCGTTTTTGTATGGTGTCAGAATGCAACATTCAGAAAGCAAGAAGGCAAAACAAACACAAACCCAGAACACGTTTAGGCAATTGCCAATCAAGAGACCTGAATGCTGCCGATTGTATACAGCAGAAAATCCCATTCACACTCGATTTGGAGGGAATTCAGAGCTGTCCCCTCTGGAAAAGTGTTATATTTCATTTGCCAAAACAGAAAAACTCATCTCGGTCGTGTTGTCTGTAGATTTCTAAGCATGAAACGCCATTTCCTGTGTTATGTATTGCTTTATGGACTCCGCCTACCTCATTTTTGTATGGAATCAGAATACAAAATTTGGAAAGGAAGAAGGCAAAACAAACACAAACCCAGAACAAATTGAGGCAATTCCCAATCAAGAGACCTAAATGCTGCTGATTGAATGCACGTGAAAATCTCATTCACACTCGATTTGAAGGGGATTCAGAGCTGTCCCCTCTGGAAAAGGGTTACATTTCATTTTCCAAAACACATAACCTTATCTTGGTCGTGTTGTCTGTAGATTTATAAGGATAAAATGCCAATTTCCTGAGTTTTGAATTTATTATGAATACTCTGCCTAAACTCGTTTTTGTATACTGTCAGAATGCAAAATTCAGAAAGGAAGAAGGCAAAACAAACACAAACCCAGAACAAATTTAGGCAATTGACAATCAAGAGACCTGAATGCTGCCGATTGAATACAGCAGAAAATCCCATTCGCACTCCATTTGAAGGGAATTCAGAGCTGTCCCCTCTTGACAAGTGTCACATTTCATTTTCCAAACACATTACCTAATCTCGTTCGGGGTGCCTGTAGATTTCTAAGCATGAAACACCATTTCCTGTGTTATTTATTGCTTTGTGGACTCTGCCTAACCTCATTTTTGTATGGTGTCAGAATACAAAATTTGGAAAGGGAGAAGGTAAAACAAACACAAACCCAGAACAAATTGAGGCAATTGCCTAGCAGGAGACCAGAATGCTGCCGATTGTATACAACTGAAATTCCTATTCACACATGATTTGGAGGGAATTCAGAGCATTCCCCTCGGCAAAAGTGTTACATTTCATTTTCCAAAACACATAACATTATCTTGGTCGTGTTGCCTGTAGATTTCTAAGCATGAAATGCCAATTTATTGTGTTTTGAATTTTATTATGAATACTTTGCCTAAACTCGTTTTGTGTGGTGTCAGAATACAACATTCAGAAAGGAAGAAGGCAAAACAAACACAAACCCAGGACAAATTGAGGCAATTGCCAATCAAGAGACCTGAATGCTGACAATTGAATACGCCTGAAAATCCCATTCACACATGATTTGGAGGGAATTCAGAGCTTTCCCCTCTGGAAAAGTGTTGCATTTCATTTTCCAAAACACATAACCTTATCTTGGTCGTGTTCTCTGTAGATTTATAAGGATAAAATGTCAATTTCCTGAGTTTTGATTTTATTATGAATACTCTGCCTAAACTCGTTTTTGTATGGTGTCAGAATAAAACATTGCGAAAGGAAGATGGCAAAACAAACACAAACCCAGAACAAATTGAGGCAATTGCCTAGCAGGAGACCTGAATGCTGCCGATTGAATGCACCTGAAATTCCCATTCACACTGGATTTGGAGGGAATTCAGAGCATTCCCCTCGGCAAAAGTGTTATATTTCACTTTCCAAAACACATAACCTTATCTTGGTCGTATTGCCTGTAGATTTGTAAGCATGAAACGCCAATTTGCTTTGTTTTTTATTTCACTATGAATACTCTGCCTGAACTCGTTTTTGTATGGTGTCAGAATACAAATTCAGAAAGGAAGAAGGCAAAACAAACACAAACCCAGAACACGTTTAGGCAATTGCCAATAAGAGACCTGAATGCGGACGATTTTATACACCTGAAAATCCCATTGACACTCGATTTAGAGGGAAATCAGAGCTGTCCCCTCTGGAAAAGGGTTACATTTCATTTTTCAAAATACAAAAAATCATCTTGTTCGTTTTGCCTGTAGATTTCTAAGCATGAATTGCAAGTTTTCTGTGTTTTGTATTTTATTATGAATACTCTGCCTAAACTCGTTTTTGTATACTGTAAGAATGCAAAATTCAGAAAGGAAGAAGGCAAAACAAACACAAACCCAGAACAAATTGAGGCAATTGCCTAGCAGGAGACCTGAATGCTGCCGATTGAATACACCTGAAACTCCCATTCACACATGATTTGGAGGGAATTCAGAGCATTCCCCTCGCCAAAAGTGTTATATTTCACTTTCCAAAACACATAACCTTATCTTGGTCGTATTGCCTGTAGATTTGTAAGCATGAAATGCCAAATTCCTTTGTTTTTTATTTCATTATGAATACTCTGCCTAAATTCGTTTTTGTATGGTGTCAGAATGCAACATTCAGAAAGCAAGAAGGCAAAGCAAACACAAACCCAGAACAAATTTAGGCAATTGCCAATCAAGAGACCTGAATGCTGCCAATTGTATACAGCAGAAAATCCCATTCACACTCGATTTGGAGGGAATTCAGAGCTGTCCCCTCTGGAAAAGTGTTATATTTCATTTTCCAAAACAGATAACCTTATCTTGGTCGTATTGCCTGTAGATTTGTAAGCATGAAACGCCAATTTCCTTTGTTTTTTATTTCACTATGAATACTCTGCCTAAACTCGTTTTTGTATGGTGTCAGAATACAAAATTCAGAAAGCAAGAAGGCAAAACAAACACAAACCCAGAACAAATTTAGGCAATTGCCAATCAAGAGACCTGAATGCTGCCGATTGTATACAGCAGAAAATCCCATTCACACTCGATTTGGAGGGAATTCAGAGCTGTGCCCTCTGGTAAAGAGTTATATTTCATTTGCCAGAACAGAAAACCTCATCTTGGTCGTGTTGTCTGTAGATTTCTAAGCATGAAACGCCACTTTGCTTTGTTTTTTATTTCATTATGAATACTCTCCCTAAACACATTTTTGTATGGTGTTAGAATACAAAATTTGGAAAGGAAGAAGGCAAAACAAACACAAACCCAGAACAAATTTAGGCAATTGACAATCAAGAGACCTGAATGCTGCCGATTGAATACAGCAGAAAATCCCATTCGCACTCCATTTGAAGGGAATTCAGAGCTGTCCCCTCTTGACAAGTGTCACATTTCATTTTCCAAACACATTACCTAATCTCGTTCGGGTTGCCTGTAGATTTCTAAGCATGAAACACCATTTCCTGTGTTATTTATTGCTTTGTGGACTCTGCCTAACCTCATTTTTGTATGGTGTCAGAATACAAAATTTGGAAAGGGAGAAGGTAAAACAAACACAAACCCAGAACAAATTGAGGCAATTGCCTAGCAGGAGACCAGAATGCTGCCGATTGTATACACCTGAAATTCCTATTCACACATGATTTGGAGGGAATTCAGAGCATTCCCCTCAGCAAAAGTGTTACATTTCATTTTCCAAAACACATAACATTATCTTGGTCGTGTTGCCTGTAGATTTCTAAGCATGAAATGCCAATTTATTGTGTTTTGAATTTTATTATGAATACTTTGCCTAAACTCGTTTTGTGTGGTGTCAGAATACAACATTCAGAAAGGAAGAAGGCAAAACAAACACAAACCCAGGACAAATTGAGGCAATTGCCAATCAAGAGACCTGAATGCTGACAATTGAATACGCCTGAAAATCCCATTCACACATGATTTGAAGGGAATTCAGAGCTGTCCCCTCTGCAAAAGGGTTACATTTCATTTTCCTAAACACATAACCTTATCTTGGTCGTGTTCTCTGTAGATTTATAAGGATAAAATGTCAATTTCCTGAGTTTTGATTTTATTATGAATACTCTGCCTAAACTCATTTTTGTATGGTGTCAAAATAAAACATTGCGAAAGGAAGAAGGCAAAACAAACACAAACCCAGAACAAATTGAGGCAATTGCCAATCAAGAGACCTGAAGGCTGCCGATTGAATACAGCAGAAAATCCCATTCACACTCGATTTGGAGGGAATTCAGAGCTGTCCCCTCTGGAAAAGGGTTATATTTCATTTGCCAAAACAGAAAAACTCATCTTGGTCGTGTTGCCTGTAGATTTCTAAGCATGTAATGCCGTTTCCTGTGTTATTTATTGCTTTGCAGACTCTGCCTAAATTCATTTTTGTATGGTGTCAGAATACAAAATTTGGAAAGGAAGAAGGTAAAACAAACACAACCCCAGAACAAATTGAGGCAATTGCCAATCATGAGACCTGAAGGCTGCCGATTGAATACACCTGAAAATCTCATTCACACTCAAATTGGAGGGGATTCAGAGCTGTCCCCTGTGGAAAAGGGTTACATTTCATTTTCCAAAACACTTAACCTTATCTTGGTCGTGTTGCCTGTAGATTTCTAAGCATGAAATGCCAATTTATTGTGTTTTGTATTTTATTATGAATACTTTGCCTAAACTCGTTTTGTGTGGTGTCAGAATACAACATTCAGAAAGGAAGAAGGCAAAACAAACACAAACCCAGAACAAATTGAGGTAATTGCCAATCAAGAGCCCTGAATGCTGACAATTGAATACACCTGAAAATCCCATTCACATATGATTTGAAGGGAATTCAGAGCTGTCCCCTCTGCAAAAGGGTTACATTTCATTTTCCTAAACACATAACCTTATCCTGGTCGTGTTCTCTGTAGATTTATAAGGATAAAATGTCAATTTCATGAGTTTTGATTTTATTATGAATACTCTGCCTAAACTCGTTTTTGTATGGTGTCAGAATAAAACATTGAGAAAAAAGAAGGCAAAACAAACACAAACCCAGAACAAATTGAGGCAATTGCCTAGCAGGAGACCTGAATGCTGCCGATTGAATGCACCTGAAATTCCCATTCACACTGGATTTGGAGGGAATTCAGAGCATTCCCCTCGGCAAAAGTGTTATATTTCATTTTCCAAAACACATAACCTTATCTTGGTCGTATTGCCTGTAGATTTGTAAGCATGAAACGCCAATTTCCTTTGTTTTTTATTTCACTATGAATACTCTGCCTGAACTCGTTTTTGTATGGTGTCAGAATACAAATTCAGAAAGGAAGAAGGCAAAACAAACACAAACCCAGAACACGTTTAGGCAATTGCCAATAAGAGACCTGAATGCGGACGATTTTATACACCTGAAAACCCCATTCAGACTCGATTTGGAGGGAAATCAGAGCTGTCCCCTCTGGAAAAGGGTTACATTTCATTTTTCAAAATACAAAAAATCATCTTGTTCGTTTTGCCTGTAGATTTCTAAGCATGAATTGCAAGTTTTCTGTGTTTTGTATTTTATTATGAATACTCTGCCTAAACTCGTTTTTGTATACTGTAAGAATGCAAAATTCAGAAAGGAAGAAGGCAAAACAAACACAAACCCAGAACAAATTGAGGCAATTGCCTAGCAGGAGACCTGAATGCTGCCGATTGAATACACCTGAAACTCCCATTCACACATGATTTGGAGGGAATTCAGAGCATTCCCCTCGCCAAAAGTGTTATATTTCACTTTCCAAAACACATAACCTTATCTTGGTCGTATTGCCTGTAGATTTGTAAGCATGAAATGCCAATTTCCTTTGTTTTTTATTTCATTATGAATACTCTGCCTAAACTCGTTTTTGTATGGTGTCAGAATGCAACATTCAGAAAGCAAGAAGGCAAAACAAACACAAACCCAGAACACGTTTAGGCAATTGCCAATCAAGAGACCTGAATGCTGCCGATTGTATACAGCAGAAAATCCCATTCACACTCGATTTGGAGGGAATTCAGAGCTGTCCCCTCTGGAAAAGTGTTATATTTCATTTGCCAAAACAGAAAAACTCATCTCGGTCGTGTTGTCTGTAGATTTCTAAGCATGAAACGCCATTTCCTGTGTTATGTATTGCTTTATGGACTCCGCCTACCTCATTTTTGTATGGAATCAGAATACAAAATTTGGAAAGGAAGAAGGCAAAACAAACACAAACCCAGAACAAATTGAGGCAATTCCCAATCAAGAGACCTAAATGCTGCTGATTGAATGCACGTGAAAATCTCATTCACACTCGATTTGAAGGTGATTCAGAGCTGTCCCCTCTGGAAAAGGGTTACATTTCATTTTCCAAAACACATAACCTTATCTTGGTCGTGTTGTCTGTATATTTATAAGGATAAAATGCCAATTTCCTGAGTTTTGAATTTATTATGAATACTCTGCCTAAACTCATTTTTGTATACTGTCAGAATGCAAAATTCAGAAAGGAAGAAGGCAAAACAAACACAAACCCAGAACAAATTTAGGCAATTGACAATCAAGAGACCTGAATGCTGCCGATTGAATACAGCAGAAAATCCCATTCGCACTCCATTTGAAGGGAATTCAGAGCTGTCCCCTCTTGACAAGTGTCACATTTCATTTTCCAAACACATTACCTAATCTCGTTCGGGGTGCCTGTAGATTTCTAAGCATGAAACACCATTTCCTGTGTTATTTATTGCTTTGTGGACTCTGCCTAACCTCATTTTTGTATGGTGTCAGAATACAAAATTTGGAAAGGGAGAAGGTAAAACAAACACAAACCCAGAACAAATTGAGGCAATTGCCTAGCAGGAGACCAGAATGCTGCCGATTGTATACAACTGAAATTCCTATTCACACATGATTTGGAGGGAATTCAGAGCATTCCCCTCGGCAAAAGTGTTACATTTCATTTTCCAAAACACATAACATTATCTTGGTCGTGTTGCCTGTAGATTTCTAAGCATGAAATGCCAATTTATTGTGTTTTGAATTTTATTATGAATACTTTGCCTAAACTCGTTTTGTGTGGTGTCAGAATACAACATTCAGAAAGGAAGAAGGCAAAACAAACACAAACCCAGGACAAATTGAGGCAATTGCCAATCAAGAGACCTGAATGCTGACAATTGAATACGCCTGAAAATCCCATTCACACATGATTTGGAGGGAATTCAGAGCTTTCCCCTCTGGAAAAGTGTTGCATTTCATTTTCCAAAACACATAACCTTATCTTGGTCGTGTTCTCTGTAGATTTATAAGGATAAAATGTCAATTTCCTGAGTTTTGATTTTATTATGAATACTCTGCCTAAACTCGTTTTTGTATGGTGTCAGAATAAAACATTGCGAAAGGAAGAAGGCAAAACAAACACAAACCCAGAACAAATTGAGGCAATTGCCTAGCAGGAGACCTGAATGCTGCCGATTGAATGCACCTGAAATTCCCATTCACACTGGATTTGGAGGGAATTCAGAGCATTCCCCTCGGCAAAAGTGTTATATTTCATTTTCCAAAACACATAACCTTATCTTGGTCGTATTGCCTGTAGATTTGTAAGCATGAAACGCCAATTTCCTTTGTTTTTTATTTCACTATGAATACTCTGCCTGAACTTGTTTTTGTATGGTGTCAGAATACAAATTCAGAAAGGAAGAAGGCAAAACAAACACAAACCCAGAACACGTTTAGGCAATTGCCAATAAGAGACCTGAATGCGGACGATTTTATACACCTGAAAATCCCATTGACACTCGATTTAGAGGGAAATCAGAGCTGTCCCCTCTGGAAAAGGGTTACATTTCATTTTTCAAAATACAAAAAATCATCTTGTTCGTTTTGCCTGTAGATTTCTAAGCATGAATTGCAAGTTTTCTGTGTTTTGTATTTTATTATGAATACTCTGCCTAAACTCGTTTTTGTATACTGTAAGAATGCAAAATTCAGAAAGGAAGAAGGCAAAACAAACACAAACCCAGAACAAATTGAGGCAATTGCCTAGCAGGAGACCTGAATGCTGCCGATTGAATACACCTGAAACTCCCATTCACACATGATTTGGAGGGAATTCAGAGCATTCCCCTCGCCAAAAGTGTTATATTTCACTTTCCAAAACACATAACCTTATCTTGGTCGTATTGCCTGTAGATTTGTAAGCATGAAATGCCAAATTCCTTTGTTTTTTATTTCATTATGAATACTCTGCCTAAACTCGTTTTTGTATGGTGTCAGAATGCAACATTCAGAAAGCAAGAAGGCAAAACAAACACAAACCCAGAACAAATTTAGGCAATTGCCAATCAAGAGACCTGAATGCTGCCGATTGTATACAGCAGAAAATCCCATTCACACTCGATTTGGAGGGAATTCAGAGCTGTCCCCTCTGGAAAAGTGTTATATTTCATTTTCCAAAACACATAACCTTATCTTGGTCGTATTGCCTGTAGATTTGTAAGCATGAAACGCCAATTTCCTTTGTTTTTTATTTCACTATGAATACTCTGCCTGAACTCGTTTTTGTATGGTGTCAGAATACAAATTCAGAAAGGAAGAAGGCAAAACAAACACAAACCCAGAACACGTTTAGGCAATTGCCAATAAGAGACCTGAATGCGGACGATTTTATACACCTGAAAATCCCATTGACACTCGATTTAGAGGGAAATCAGAGCTGTCCCCTATGGAAAAGGGTTACATTTCATTTTTCAAAATACAAAAAATCATCTTGTTCGTTTTGCCTGTAGATTTCTAAGCATGAATTTCAAGTTTTCTGTGTTTTGTATTTTATTATGAATACTCTGCCTAAACTCGTTTTTGTATACTGTAAGAATGCAAAATTCAGAAAGGAAGAAGGCAAAACAAACACAAACCCAGAACTAATTGAGGCAATTGCCTAGCAGGAGACCTGAATGCTGCCGATTGAATACACCTGAAACTCCCATTCACACATGATTTGGAGGGAATTCAGAGCATTCCCCTCGCCAAAAGTGTTATATTTCACTTTCCAAAACACATAACCTTATCTTGGTCGTATTGCCTGTAGATTTGTAAGCATGAAATGCCAATTTCCTTTGTTTTTTATTTCATTATGAATACTCTGCCTAAACTCGTTTTTGTATGGTGTCAGAATGCAACATTCAGAAAGCAAGAAGGCAAAACAAACACAAACCCAGAACAAGTTTAGGCAATTGCCAATCAAGAGACCTGAATGCTGCCGATTGAATACAGCAGAAAATCCCATTCACACTCGATTTGGAGGGAATTCAGAGCTGTCCCCTCTGGAAAAGTGTTATATTTCATTTGCCAAAACAGAAAAACTCATCTCGGTCGTGTTGTCTGTAGATTTCTAAGCATGAAACGCCATTTCCTGTGTTATGTATTGCTTTATGGACTCCGCCTACCTCATTTTTGTATGGAATCAGAATACAAAATTTGGAAAGGAAGAAGGCAAAACAAACACAAACCCAGAACAAATTGAGGCAATTCCCAATCAAGAGACCTAAATGCTGCTGATTGAATGCACGTGAAAATCTCATTCACACTCGATTTGAAGGGGATTCAGAGCTGTCCCCTCTGGAAAAGTGTTACATTTCATTCTCCAAAACACATAACCTTATCTTGGTCGTGTTGTCTGTATATTTATAAGGATAAAATGCCAATATCCTGAGTTTTGAATTTATTATGAATACTCTGCCTAAACTCGTTTTTGTATACTGTCAGAATGCAAAATTCAGAAAGGAAGAAGGCAAAACAAACACAAACCCAGAACAAATTTAGGCAATTGACAATCAAGAGACCTGAATGCTGCCGATTGAATACAGCAGAAAATCCCATTCGCACTCCATTTGAAGGGAATTCAGAGCTGTCCCCTCTTGACAAGTGTCACATTTCATTTTCCAAACACATTACCTAATCTCGTTCGGGGTGCCTGTAGATTTCTAAGCATGAAACACCATTTCCTGTGTTATTTATTGCTTTGTGGACTCTGCCTAACCTCATTTTTGTATGGTGTCAGAATACAAAATTTGGAAAGGGAGAAGGTAAAACAAACACAAACCCAGAACAAATTGAGGCAATTGCCTAGCAGGAGACCAGAATGCTGCCGATTGTATACAACTGAAATTCCTATTCACACATGATTTGGAGGGAATTCAGACCATTCCCCTCGGCAAAAGTGTTACATTTCATTTTCCAAAACACAGAACCTTATCTTGGTCGTGTTGCCTGTAGATTTCTAAGCATGAAATGCCAATTTATTGTGTTTTGAATTTTATTATGAATACTTTGCCTAAACTCGTTTTGTGTGGTGTCAGAATACAACATTCAGAAAGGAAGAAGGCAAAACAAACACAAACCCAGGACAAATTGAGGCAATTGCCAATCAAGAGACCTGAATGCTGACAATTGAATACGCCTGAAAATCCCATTCACACATGATTTGGAGGGAATTCAGAGCTTTCCCCTCTGGAAAAGTGTTGCATTTCATTTTCCAAAACACATAACCTTATCTTGGTCGTGTTCTCTGTAGATTTATAAGGATAAAATGTCAATTTCATGAGTTTTGATTTTATTATGAATACTCTGCCTAAACTCGTTTTTGTATGGTGTCAGAATAAAACATTGCGAAAGGAAGAAGGTAAAACAAACACAAACCCAGAACAAATTGAGGCAATTGCCTAGCAGGAGACCTGAATGCTGCCGATTGAATGCACCTGAAATTCCCATTCACACTGGATTTGGAGGGAATTCAGAGCATTCCCCTCGGCAAAAGTGTTATATTTCATTTTCCAAAACACATAACCTTATCTTGGTCGTATTGCCTGTAGATTTGTAAGCATGAAACGCCAATTTCCTTTGTTTTTTATTTCACTATGAATACTCTGCCTGAACTCGTTTTTGTATGGTGTCAGAATACAAATTCAGAAAGGAAGAAGGCAAAACAAACACAAACCCAGAACACGTTTAGGCAATTGCCAATCAAGAGACCTAAATGCTGCCGATTGAATACAGCAGAAAACCCCATTCACACTCGATTTAGAGGGAAATCAGAGCTGTCCCCTCTGGAAAAGGGTTACATTTCATTTTTCAAAATACAAAAAAATCATCTTGTTCGTTTTGCCTGTAGATTTCTAAGCATGAATTGCAAGTTTACTGTGTTTTGTATTTTATTATGAATACTCTGCCTAAACTCGTTTTTGTATACTGTAAGAATGCAAAATTCAGAAAGGAAGAAGGCAAAACAAACACAAACCCAGAACAAATTGAGGCAATTGCCTAGCAGGAGACCTAAATGCTGCCGATTGAATACACCTGAAACTCCCATTCACACATGATTTGGAGGGAATTCAGAGCATTCCCCTCGCCAAAAGTGTTATATTTCACTTTCCAAAACACATAACGTTATCTTGGTCGTATTGCCTGTAGATTTGTAAGCATGTAATGCCAATTTCCTTTGTTTTTTATTTCATTATGAATACTCTGCCTAAACTCGTTTTTGTATGGTGTCAGGATACAAAATTCAGAAAGCAAGAAGGCAAAACAAACACAAACCCAGAACAAATTTAGGCAATTGCCAATCAAGAGACCTGAATGCTGCCGATTGTATACAGCAGAAAATCCCATTCACACTCGATTTGGAGGGAATTCAGAGCTGTGCCCTCTGGTAAAGAGTTATATTTCATTTGCCAGAACAGAAAACCTCATCTTGGTCGTGTTGTCTGTAGATTTCTAAGCATGAAACGCCAATTTGCTTTGTTTTTTATTTCATTATGAATACTCTCCCTTAAACACATTTTTGTATGGTGTCAGAATACAAAATTCAGAAAGGAAGAAGGCAAAACAAACACAAACCCAGAACAAATTTAGGCCATTGACAATCAAGAGACCTGAATGCTGCCGATTGAATACAGCAGAAAATCCCATTCGCACTCCATTTGAAGGGAATTCAGAGCTGTCCCCTCTTGACAAGTGTCACATTTCATTTTCCAAACACATTACCTAATCTCGTTCGGGGTGCCTGTAGATTTCTAAGCATGAAACACCATTTCCTGTGTTATTTATTGCTTTGTGGACTCTGCCTAACCTCATTTTTGTATGGTGTCAGAATACAAAATTTGGAAAGGAAGAAGGTAAAACAAACACAACCCCAGAACAAATTGAGGCAATTGCCAATCAAGAGACCTGAAGGCTGCCGATTGAATACACCTGAAAATCTCATTCACACTCAAATTGGAGGGGATTCAGAGCTGTCCCCTGTGGAAAAGGGTTACATTTCATTTTCCAAAACACTTAACCTTATCTTGGTCGTGTTGCCCTTAGATTTCTAAGCATGAAATGCCAATTTATTGTGTTTTGTATTTTATTATGAATACTTTGCCTAAACTCGTTTTTGTATGGTGTCAGAATGCAACATTCAGAAAGGAAGAAGGCAAAACAAACACAAACCCAGAACAAATTGAGGTAATTTCCAATCAAGAGCCCTGAATGCTGACAATTGAATACACCTGCAAATCCCATTCACACATGATTTGAAGGGAATTCAGAGCTGTCCCCTCTGCAAAAGGGTTACATTTCATTTTCCTAAACACATAACCTTATCTTGGTCGTGTTCTCTGTAGATTTATAAGGATAAAATGTCAATTTCCTGAGTTTTGATTTTATTATGAATACTCTGCCTAAACTCGTTTTTGTATGGTGTCAGAATAAAACATTGAGAAAAAAGAAGGCAAAACAAACACAAACCCAGAACAAATTGAGGCAATTGCCTAGCAGGAGACCTGAATGCTGCCGATTGAATGCACCTGAAATTCCCATTCACACTGGATTTGGAGGGAATTCAGAGCATTCCCCTCGGCAAAAGTGTTATATTTCATTTTCCAAAACACATAACCTTATCTTGGTCGTATTGCCTGTAGATTTGTAAGCATGAAACGCCAATTTCCTTTGTTTTTTATTTCACTATGAATACTCTGCCTGAACTCGTTTTTGTATGGTGTCAGAATACAAATTCAGAAAGGAAGAAGGCAAAACAAACACAAACCCAGAACACGTTTAGGCAATTGCCAATAAGAGACCTGAATGCGGACGATTTTATACACCTGAAAATCCCATTGACACTCGATTTAGAGGGAAATCAGAGCTGTCCCCTCTGGAAAAGGGTTACATTTCATTTTTCAAAATACAAAAAATCATCTTGTTCGTTTTGCCTGTAGATTTCTAAGCATGAATTGCAAGTTTACTGTGTTTTGTATTTTATTATGAATACTCTGCCTAAACTCGTTTTTGTATACTGTAAGAATGCAAAATTCAGAAAGGAAGAAGGCAAAACAAACACAAACCCAGAACAAATTGAGGCAATTGCCTAGCAGGAGACCTGAATGCTGCCGATTGAATACACCTGAAACTCCCATTCACACATGATTTGGAGGGAATTCAGAGCATTCCCCTCGCCAAAAGTGTTATATTTCACTTTCCAAAACACATAACCTTATCTTGGTTGTATTGCCTGTAGATTTGTAAGCATGAAATGCCAATTTCCTTTGTTTTTTATTTCATTATGAATACTCTGCCTAAACTCGTTTTTGTATGGTGTCAGAATGCAACATTCAGAAAGCAAGAAGGCAAAACAAACACAAACCCAGAACAAATTTAGGCAATTGCCAATCAAGAGACCTGAATGCTGCCGATTGAATACAGCAGAAAATCCCATTCACACTCGATTTGGAGGGAATTCAGAGCTGTACCCTCTGGAAAAGTGTTATATTTCATTTGCCAAAACAGAAAAACTCATCTCGGTCGTGTTGTCTGTAGATTTCTAAGCATGAAACGCCATTTCCTGTGTTATGTATTGCTTTATGGACTCCGCCTACCTCATTTTTGTATGGAATCAGAATACAAAATTTGGAAAGGAAGAAGGCAAAACAAACACAAACCCAGAACAAATTGAGGCAATTCCCAATCAAGAGACCTAAATGCTGCTGATTGAATGCACGTGAAAATCTCATTCACACTCGATTTGAAGGGGATTCAGAGCTGTCCCCTCTGGAAAAGTGTTACATTTCATTTTCCAAAACGCATAACCTTATCTTGGTCGTGTTGCCTGAGGATTTCTAAGCATTAAACGCCAATTTGCTTTGTTTTTTATTTCATTATGAATACTCTCCCTAAACACATTTTTGTATGGTGTCAGAATACAAAATTCAGAAAGGAAGAAGGCAAAACAAACACAAACCCAGAACAAATTTAGGCCATTGACAACCAAGAGACCTGAATGCTGCCGATTGAATACAGCAGAAAATCCCATTCGCTCTCCATTTGAAGCGAATTAGGAGCTGTCCCCTCTTGACAAGTGTCACATTTCATTTTCCAAACACATTATCTATTCTCGTTCGGGTTGCCTGTAGATTTCTAAGCATGAAACACCATTTCCTGTGTTATTTATTGCTTTGTGGACTCTGCCTAACCTCATTTTTGTATGGTGTCAGAATACAAAATTTGGAAAGGGAGAAGGTAAAACAAACACAAACCCAGAACAAATTGAGGCAATTGCCTAGCAGGAGACCAGAATGCTGCCGATTGTATACACCTGAAATTCCCATTCACACATGATTTGGAGGGAATTCAGAGCATTCTCCTCGGCAAAAGTGTTATATTTCATTCTCCAAAACACATAACCTTATCTTGGTCGTGTTGCCTGTACATTTCACAGCATGAAACGCCGTTTCCTGTGTTATTTATTGCTTTCTGGACTCAGCCTAACCTCATTTTTGTATGGTGTCAGAATACAAAATTTGGAAAGGAAGAAGGTAAAACAAACACAAACCCAGAACAAATTGAGGCAATGCCTAGAAGGAGACCTGAATGCTGCCGATTGTATACACCTGAAAATCTCATTCACACTCGATTTGGAGGGGATTCAGAGCTGTCCCCTCTTGACAAGTGTTACATTTCATTTTCCAAAACACATAACCTTATTTTGGTCTGGTTGCCCTTAGATTTCTAAGCATGAAATGCCAATTTATTGTGTGTTGTATTTTATTATGAATATTTGCCTAAACTCGTTTTTGTATGGTGTCAGAATGCAACATTCAGAAAGGAAGAAGGAAAAACAAACACAAACCCAGAACAAATTGAGGCAATTGCCTACCAGGAGAACTGAATGCTGCTGATGGAATACACCTGAAAATCCCATTCACACATGATTTGGAGGGAATTCAGAGCATTCCCCTCGGCAAAAGTGTTATATTTAATTTTCCAAAACTCATAACCTTATCTTGGTCGTGTTGCCTGTAGATTTCTAAGCATGTAATGCCGTTTCCTGTGTTATTTATTGCTTTGTAGACTCTGCCTATCCTCATTTTTGTATGGTGTCAGAATACAAAATTTGGAAAGGAAGAAGGTAAAACAAACACAACCCCAGAACAAATTGAGGCAATTGCCAATCAAGAGACCTGAAGGCTGCCGAATGAATACACCTGAAAATCTCATTCACACTCAATTTGGAGGGGATTCAGAGCTGTCCCCTCTGAAAAGGGTTACATTTCATTTTCCAAAACACTTAACCTTATCTTGGTCGTGTTGCCCTTAGATTTCTAAGCATGAAATGCCAATTTATTGTGTTTTGTATTTTATTATGAATACTTTGCCTAAACTCGTTTTTGTATGGTGTCAGAATGCAACATTCAGAAAGGAACAAGGTAAAACAAACAGAAACCCAGAACAAATTGAGGTAATTGCCAATCAAGAGCCCTGAATGCTGACAATTGAATACACCTGCAAATCCCATTCACACATGATTTGAAGGGAATTCAGAGCTGTCCCCTCTGGAAAAAGGTTACATTTCATTTTCCTAAACACATAACCTTATCTTGGTCGTGTTCTCTGTAGATTTATAAGGATAAAACACCAATTTCCTGAGTTTTAAATTTATTATGAATACTCTGCCTAAACTCATTTTTGTATACTGTAAGAATGAAAAATTCAGAAAGGAAGAAGGCAAAACAAACACAAACCCAGAACGAATTGAGGCAATTGCCTAGCAGGAGACCTGAATGCTGCCGATTGAATACACCTGAAACTCCATTCACACATGATTTGGAGGGAATTCAGAGCATTCCCCTTGCCAAAGTGTTATATTTCACTTTCCAAAACACATAACCTTATCTTGGTCGTATTGCCTGTAGATTTGTAAGCATGAAATGCCAATTTCCTTTGTTTTATATTTCATTAGGAATACTCTGCCTAAACTCGTTTTTGTATGGTGTCAGAATGCAACATTCAGAAAGCAAGAAGGCAAAACAAACACAAACCCAGAACAAATTTAGGCAATTGCCAATCAAGAGACCTGAATGCTGCCGATTGTATACAGCAGAAAATCCCATTCACACTCGATTTGGAGGGAATTCAGAGCTGTCCCCTCTGGAAAAGTGTTATATTTCATTTGCCAAAACAGAAAAACTCATCTCGGTCGTGTTGTCTGTAGATTTCTAAGCATGAAACGCCATTTCCTGTGGTATGTATTGCTTTATGGACTCCGCCTACCTCATTTTTGTATGGAATCAGAATACAAAATTTGGAAAGGAAGAAGGCAAAACAAACACAAACTCAGAACAAATTGAGGCAATTGCCTAGCAGGAGACCTGAATGCTGCCGATTGAATACACCTGAAACTCCATTCACACATGATTTGGAGGGAATTCAGAGCATTCCCCTTGCCAAAGTGTTATATTTCACTTTCCAAAACACATAACCTTATCTTGGTCGTATTGCCTGTAGATTTGTAAGCATGAAATGCCAATTTCCTTTGTTTTATATTTCATTAGGAATACTCTGCCTAAACTCGTTTTTGTATGGTGTCAGAATGCAACATTCAGAAAGCAAGAAGGCAAAACAAACACAAACCCAGAACAAATTTAGGCAATTGCCAATCAAGAGACCTGAATGCTGCCGATTGTATACAGCAGAAAATCCCATTCACACTCGATTTGGAGGGAATTCAGAGCTGTCCCCTCTGGAAAAGTGTTATATTTCATTTGCCAAAACAGAAAAACTCATCTCGGTCGTGTTGTCTGTAGATTTCTAAGCATGAAACGCCATTTCCTGTGTTATGTATTGCTTTATGGACTCCGCCTACCTCATTTTTGTATGGAATCAGAATACAAAATTTGGAAAGGAAGAAGGCAAAACAAACACAAACCCAGAACAAATTGAGGCAATTGCCTAGCAGGAGACCTGAATGCTGCCGATTGAATACACCTGAAACTCCATTCACACATGATTTGGAGGGAATTCAGAGCATTCCCCTTGCCAAAGTGTTATATTTCACTTTCCAAAACACATAACCTTATCTTGGTCGTATTGCCTGTAGATTTGTAAGCATGAAATGCCAATTTCCTTTGTTTTATATTTCATTAGGAATACTCTGCCTAAACTCGTTTTTGTATGGTGTCAGAATGCAACATTCAGAAAGCAAGAAGGCAAAACAAACACAAACCCAGAACAAATTTAGGCAATTGCCAATCAAGAGACCTGAATGCTGCCGATTGTATACAGCAGAAAATCCCATTCACACTCGATTTGGAGGGAATTCAGAGCTGTCCCCTCTGGAAAAGTGTTATATTTCATTTGCCAAAACAGAAAAACTCATCTCGGTCGTGTTGTCTGTAGATTTCTAAGCATGAAACGCCATTTCCTGTGGTATGTATTGCTTTATGGACTCCGCCTACCTCATTTTTGTATGGAATCAGAATACAAAATTTGGAAAGGAAGAAGGCAAAACAAACACAAACTCAGAACAAATTGAGGCAATTGCCTAGCAGGAGACCTGAATGCTGCCGATTGAATACACCTGAAACTCCATTCACACATGATTTGGAGGGAATTCAGAGCATTCCCCTTGCCAAAGTGTTATATTTCACTTTCCAAAACACATAACCTTATCTTGGTCGTATTGCCTGTAGATTTGTAAGCATGAAATGCCAATTTCCTTTGTTTTATATTTCATTAGGAATACTCTGCCTAAACTCGTTTTTGTATGGTGTCAGAATGCAACATTCAGAAAGCAAGAAGGCAAAACAAACACAAACCCAGAACAAATTTAGGCAATTGCCAATCAAGAGACCTGAATGCTGCCGATTGTATACAGCAGAAAATCCCATTCACACTCGATTTGGAGGGAATTCAGAGCTGTCCCCTCTGGAAAAGTGTTATATTTCATTTGCCAAAACAGAAAAACTCATCTCGGTCGTGTTGTCTGTAGATTTCTAAGCATGAAACGCCATTTCCTGTGTTATGTATTGCTTTATGGACTCCGCCTACCTCATTTTTGTATGGAATCAGAATACAAAATTTGGAAAGGAAGAAGGCAAAACAAACACAAACCCAGAACAAATTGAGGCAATTGCCTAGCAGGAGACCTGAATGCTGCCGATTGAATACACCTGAAACTCCATTCACACATGATTTGGAGGGAATTCAGAGCATTCCCCTTGCCAAAGTGTTATATTTCACTTTCCAAAACACATAACCTTATCTTGGTCGTATTGCCTGTAGATTTGTAAGCATGAAATGCCAATTTCCTTTGTTTTATATTTCATTAGGAATACTCTGCCTAAACTCGTTTTTGTATGGTGTCAGAATGCAACATTCAGAAAGCAAGAAGGCAAAACAAACACAAACCCAGAACAAATTTAGGCAATTGCCAATCAAGAGACCTGAATGCTGCCGATTGTATACAGCAGAAAATCCCATTCACACTCGATTTGGAGGGAATTCAGAGCTGTCCCCTCTGGAAAAGTGTTATATTTCATTTGCCAAAACAGAAAAACTCATCTCGGTCGTGTTGTCTGTAGATTTCTAAGCATGAAACGCCATTTCCTGTGGTATGTATTGCTTTATGGACTCCGCCTACCTCATTTTTGTATGGAATCAGAATACAAAATTTGGAAAGGAAGAAGGCAAAACAAACACAAACTCAGAACAAATTGAGGCAATTGCCTAGCAGGAGACCTGAATGCTGCCGATTGAATACACCTGAAACTCCATTCACACATGATTTGGAGGGAATTCAGAGCATTCCCCTTGCCAAAGTGTTATATTTCACTTTCCAAAACACATAACCTTATCTTGGTCGTATTGCCTGTAGATTTGTAAGCATGAAATGCCAATTTCCTTTGTTTTATATTTCATTAGGAATACTCTGCCTAAACTCGTTTTTGTATGGTGTCAGAATGCAACATTCAGAAAGCAAGAAGGCAAAACAAACACAAACCCAGAACAAATTTAGGCAATTGCCAATCAAGAGACCTGAATGCTGCCGATTGTATACAGCAGAAAATCCCATTCACACTCGATTTGGAGGGAATTCAGAGCTGTCCCCTCTGGAAAAGTGTTATATTTCATTTGCCAAAACAGAAAAACTCATCTCGGTCGTGTTGTCTGTAGATTTCTAAGCATGAAACGCCATTTCCTGTGTTATGTATTGCTTTATGGACTCCGCCTACCTCATTTTTGTATGGAATCAGAATACAAAATTTGGAAAGGAAGAAGGCAAAACAAACACAAACCCAGAACAAATTGAGGCAATTGCCTAGCAGGAGACCTGAATGCTGCCGATTGAATACACCTGAAACTCCATTCACACATGATTTGGAGGGAATTCAGAGCATTCCCCTTGCCAAAGTGTTATATTTCACTTTCCAAAACACATAACCTTATCTTGGTCGTATTGCCTGTAGATTTGTAAGCATGAAATGCCAATTTCCTTTGTTTTTTATTTCATTATGAATACTCTGCCTAAACTCGTTTTTGTATGGTGTCAGAATGCAACATTCAGAAAGCAAGAAGGCAAAACAAACACAAACCCAGAACAAATTTAGGCAATTGCCAATCAAGAGACCTGAATGCTGCCGATTGTATACAGCAGAAAATCCCATTCACACTCGATTTGGAGGGAATTCAGAGCTGTCCCCTCTGGAAAAGTGTTATATTTCATTTGCCAAAACAGAAAAACTCATCTAGGTCGTGTTGTCTGTAGATTTCTAAGCATGAAACGCCATTTCCTGTGTTATTTATTGCTTTATGGACTCCGCCTACCTCATTTTTGTATGGAATCAGAATACAAAATTTGGAAAGGAAGAAGGCAAAACAAACACAAACCCAGAACAAATTGAGGCAATTGCCTAGCAGGAGACCTGAATGCTGCCGATTGAATGCACCTGAAATTCCCATTCACACTGGATTTGGAGGGAATTCAGAGCTGTCCCCTCAGCAAAAGTGTTATATTTCATTTTCCAAAACACATAACCTTATCTTGGTCGTATTGCCTGTAGATTTATAAGGATAAAATGCCAATTTCCTGAGTTTTGAATTTATTATGAATACTCTGCCTAAACTCGTTTTTGTATACTGTCATAATGCAAAATTCAGAAAGGAAGAAGGCAAAACAAACACAAACCCAGAACAAATTTAGGCCATTCCAATCAAGAGACCTGAATGCTGCCGATTGAATACAGCAGAAAATCCCATTCGCACTCCATTTGAAGGGAATTCAGAGCTGTCCCCTCTTGACAAGTGTCACATTTCATTTTCCAAACACATTACCTAATCTCGTTCGGGGTGCCTGTAGATTTCTAAGCATGAAACACCATTTCCTGTGTTATTTATTGCTTTGTGGACTCTGCCTAACCTCATTTTTGTATGGTGTCAGAATACAAAATTTGGAAAGGGAGAAGGTAAAACAAACACAAACCCAGAACAAATTGAGGCAATTGACAATCAAGAGACCTGAAGGCTGCCGATTGAATACACCTGAAATTCCTCTTCACACATGATTTAGAGGGAATTCAGAGCATTCCCCTCGGCAAAAGTGTTACATTTCATTTTCCAAAACACATAACATTATCTTGGTCGTGTTGCCTGTAGATTTCTAAGCATGAAATGCCAATTTATTGTGTTTTGAATTTTATTATGAATACTTTGCCTAAACTCGTTTTGTGTGGTGTCAGAATACAACATTCCGAAAGGAAGAAGGCAAAACAAACACAAACCCAGAACAAATTGAGGCAATTGCCAATCAAGAGACCTGAATGCTGACAATTGAATACGCCTGAAAATCCCATTCACACATGATTTGGAGGGAATTCAGAGCTTTCACCTCTGGAAAAGTGTTGCATTTCATTTTCCAAAACACATAACCTTATCTTGGTCGTGTTCTCTGTAGATTTATAAGGATAAAATGTCAATTTCCTGAGTTTTGATTTTATTATGAATACTCTGCCTAAACTCGTTTTTGTATGGTGTCAGAATAAAACATTGAGAAAGGAAGAAGGCAAAACAAACACAAACCCAGAACAAATTGAGGCAATTGCCTACCAGGAGACCTGAATGCTGCCGATTGAATGCACCTGAAATTCCCATTCACACTGGATTTGGAGGGAATTCAGAGCATTCCCCTCGGCCAAAGTGTTATATTTCATTTTCCAAAACACATAACCTTATCTTGGTCGTATTGCCTGTAGATTTGTAAGCATGAAACGCCAATTTCCTTTGTTTTTTATTTCACTATGAATACTCTGCCTGAACTCGTTTTTGTATGGTGTCAGAATACAAATTCTGAAAGGAAGAAGGCAAAACAAACACAAACCCAGAACACGTTTAGGCAATTGCCAATCAAGAGACCTGAATGCTGCCGATTGAATACAACATAGAATCCAATTCACACTCGATTTAGAGGGAAATCAGAGCTTTCCCCTCTGGGAAAGGGTTACATTTCATTTTTCAAAATACAAAAAATCATCTTCTTCGTTTTGCCTGTAGATTTCTAAGCATGAATTGCAAGTTTACTGTGTTTTGTATTTTATTATGAATACTCTGCCTAAACTCGTTTTTGTATGGTGTCAGAATGCAACATTCAGAAAGGAAGAAGGCAAAACAAACACAAACCCAGAACAAATTGCACCAATTGCCAATCAACAGGCCTGAATGCTGACAATTGAATACGACTGAAAATCCCATTCACACATGATTTGGAGGGAGTTCAGAGCTTTCCCCTCGACAAAAGTGTTATATTTCACTTTCCAAAACACATAACGTTATCTTGGTCGTATTGCCTGTAGATTTGTAAGCATGAAATGCCAATTTCCTTTGTTTTTTATTTCATTATGAATACTCTGCCTAAACTCGTTTTTGTATGGTGTCAGAATACAAAATTCAGAAAGCAAGAAGGCAAAACAAACACAAACCCAGAACAAATTTAGGTAATTGCCAATCAAGAGACCTGAATGCTGCCGATTGTATACAGCAGAAAATCCCATTCACACTTGATTTGGAGGGAATTCAGAGCTGTGCCCTCTGGTAAAGGGTTATATTTCATTTGCCAGAATAGAAAACCTCATCTTGGTCGTGTTGTCTGTAGATTTCTAAGCATGAAACGCCAATTTGCTTTGTTTTTTATTTCATTATGAATACTCTCCCTAAACACATTTTTGTATGGTGTCAGAATACAAAATTCAGAAAGGAAGAAGGCAAAACAAACACAAACCCAGAACAAATTTAGGCCATTGACAATCAAGAGACCTGAATGCTGCCGATTGAATACAGCAGAAAATCCCATTCGCACTCCATTTGAAGGGAATTCAGAGCTGTCCCCTCTTGACAAGTGTCACATTTCATTTTCCAAACACATTACCTAATCTCGTTCGGGGTGCCTGTAGATTTCTAAGCATGAAACACCATTTCCTGTGTTATTTATTGCTTTGTGGACTCTGCCTAACCCAATTTTTGTGTGGTGTCAGAATACAAAATTTGGAAAGGGAGAAGGTAAAACAAACACAAACCCAGAACAAATTGAGGCAATTGCCTAGCAGGAGACCAGAATGCTGCCGATTGTATACAACTGAAATTCCTATTCACACATGATTTGGAGGGAATTCAGAGCATTCCCCTCGGCAAAAGTGTTACATTTCATTTTCCAAAACACATAACATTATCTTGGTCGTGTTGCCTGTAGATTTCTAAACATGAAATGCCAATTTATAGTGTTTTGTATTTTATTATGAATACTTTGCCTAAACTCATTTTTGTATGGGGTCAGAATGCAACATTCCGAAAGGAAGAAGGCAAAACAAACACAAACCCAGAAAAAATTTAGGCAACTGCCTAGCAGGAGACCTGAATGCTGCAGTTGGAGTACACCTGAAAATCCCATTGACAGTCGATTTAAAGGGAATTCAGAGCATTCCCCTCGGTAAAAGTGTTACATTTCATTTTCCAAAACACATAACCTTATCTTGGTCTTGTTGCCTGTAGATTTCTAAGCATGAAACGCGGTTTCCTGTGTTATTCATTACTTTGTGGACTCTGCCTAACCTCATTTTTGTGTGATGTCAGAATACAAAATTTGGAAAGGAAGAAGGTATAACAAACACAAACCCAAAACAAGTTTAGGCGATTGCCAATCAAGAGACCTGAATGCTGATGATTTTATACACCTGAAAATATCATTCACACTCGATTTAGAGTGGATTCAGATCTGTCCCCTCTTGACAAGTGTCACATTTCATTTTCAAAAACACATAACCTTATCTTGGTGGTGTTGCCTGCAGATATCTAAGCATGAAATGCCAATTTATTGTGTTTTGTATTTTGTTATGAATACTTTGCCTAAACTCGTTTTGTGTGGTGTCAGAATACAACTTTCAGAAAGGAAGAAGGCAAAACAAACACAAACCCAGAACAAATTGAGGCAATTGCCAATCAAGAGACCTGAATGCTGCCGATTGTATACAGCAGAAAATCCCATTCACACTCGATTTGGAGGGAATTCAGAGCTGTCCCTTCAGCAAAAGTGTTATACTTCATTTTACAAAACACATAACCTTCTGTTGGTTGTGTTGCCGGCAGATTTCTAAGCATGAAACGCCAATTAGCTTTGTTTTTTTATTTCATTATGAGTCTTCTGCCTAAACTCATTTTTGTATGGTGTCAGAATGCAAAATTCAGAAAGGAAGAAGGCAAAACAAACACAAACCCAGAACAAATTGAGGCAATTGCCTAGCAGGAGACCTGAATGCTGCCGATTGTATACACCTGAAATTCCAATTCACACTGGATTTGGAGGGAATTCAGAGCTGTCCCCTCGGCAAAAGTGTTATATTTCATTTTCCAAAACACATAACCTTATCTTGTTTGTGTTGTCTGTAGATTTATAAGGATAAAATGCGAATTTCCTGAGTTTTGATTTTGTTATCAATACTCTCCCTAAACTCGTTTTTGTATACTGTCAGAATGCAAATTTCAGAAAGGAAGAAGGCAAAACAAACAAAACTCAGAACAAATTTAGGAAATTGCCTAGCAGGAGACCTGAATGCTGCCGATTGTATACACCTGAAATTCCAATTCACACTGGATTTGGAGGGAATTCAGAGCTGTCCCCTCGGCAAAAGTGTTATATTTCATTTTCCAAAACACATAACCTTATCTTGTTCGTGCTGTCTGTAGATTTATAAGGATAAAATGCCAATTTCCTGAGTTTTGATTTTGTTATCAATACTCTCCCTAAACTCGTTTTTGTATACTGTCAGAATGCAAAATTCAGAAAGGAAGAAGGCAAAACAAACAAAACTCAGAACAAATTTAGGAAATTGCCTCGCAGCAGACCTGAATGCTGCCGATTGTATACACCTGAAATTCCCATTCACACATGATTTGGAGGGAATTCAGAGCATTCCCCTCGGCAAAAGTGTTACATTTCATTTTCAAAAACACATAACCTTATGTTGGTCATGATGCCTGTAGATTTCTAAGCATGAAATGCCAATTTCCTTTGTTTTTTAACATAATTATTAATATTCTGCCTAAACTCGTTTTTGCATGGTTACAGAATACAAAATTCAGAAAGGAAGAAGGCAAAACAAACACAAACCCAGAACAAATTTAGGATATTGCCTAGCAGGAGACCTGAATGCTGCCGATTGTATATACATGAAATTCCCATTTACACATGATTTGAAGGGAATTCAGAGCTGCCCCCTCTGGAAAAGGGTTACATTTCATTTTCCAAAACACATAACCTTATCTTGGTCGTGTTGTCTGTAGATTTATAAGGATAAAATGCGAATTTCCTGAGGTTTGATTTTATTATGAATACTCTGCCTAAACTCGTTTTTGTATGGTGTCAGAATACAAAATTCAAAAAGCAAGAAGGCAAAACAAACACAAACGCAGAACAAATTGAGGCAATTCCCAATCAAGAGACCTGAATGCTGACAATTGAATACACCTGAAAATCCCATTCACACATGATTTGGACGGAATTCAGAGCTGTCCCTTCGGCAAAAGTGTTATATTTCATTTTCCAAAACACATAAGGTTATGTTGGTTTTGTTGCCTGTAGATTTCTAAGCATGAAACACCAATTTGCTTTTTTTTTTATTTCATTATGAATACTCTGCCTAAACTCGTATTTGTATGTTGTCAGAATGCAAAATTCAGAAAGGAAGAAGGCAAAACAAACACAAACCCAGAACAAATTTAGCAAATTGCCTAGCAAGAGACCTGAATGCTACCGATGGAATACACCTGAAATTCCCATTCACACTCGATCTAGAGGGAATTCAGAGCAGTCCCCTCTGGAAAACTGTTAGATGTCATTTTCCAAAACACATAATCTAGTCTTGGTCGTGTTGTCTGTAGATTTATAAGGATAAAATGCCAATTTCCTGAGTTTGATTTTGTTATGAATACTCTGCCTAAACTCGTTTTTGTATGGTGTCAGAATGCAAATTTCACAAAGGAAGAAGGCAAAACAAACACAAACCCAGAACAAATTGAGGCAATTGCCTACCAGGAGACCTGAATGCTCTCGATTGAATACACCTGAAATTCCCATTCACACATTATTTGGAGGGAATTCAGAGCATTCCCCTCGGCAAAAGTGTTATATTTCATTTTCCAAAACAGATAACCTTATCTTGGTCGTATTGCCTGTAGATTTCTAAGCATGAAATGACAATTTCCTTTGTTTATTATTTCATTATGAATACTCTGCCTAAACTCGTTTTTGTATGGTGTTAGAATACAAATTTGGAAAGGAAGAAGGCAAAACAAACACAAACCCAGAACAAATTGAGGCAATTCCCAATCAAGAGACCTGAATGCTGACGATTTTATACACCTGAAAATATCATTCACACTGGATTTGGAGTGGATTCAGACCTGTCCCCTCTTGACAAGTGTCACATTTCATTTTCCAAAACACATAACCTTATGTTGGTCGTGTTGCCTGTAGATATCTAAGCATGAAATGCCAATGTATTGTGTTTTGTATTTTATTATGAATACTTTGCCTAAACTCGTTTTGTGTGGTGTCAGAATACAACATTCAGAAAGGAAGAAGGCAAAACAAACACAAACCCAGAACAAATTGAGGCAATTGCCAATCAAGAGACCTGAATGCTGACAATTGAATACACCTGAAAATCCCATTCACACATGATTTGGAGGGAATTCAGAGCATTCGCCTCGGCAAAAGTGTCATATTTCATTTTCCAAAACACATAACCTTATGTTGGTTGTGATGCCGGTAGATTTCTAAGCATGAAATGCCAATTTCCTTTGTTTTTTATTTCATTATGAATACTCTGCCTAAACTCATTTTTGTATGGTGTCAGAATGCAACATTCAGAAAGCAAGAAGGCAAAACAAACACAAACCCAGAACAAATTTAGGCAATTGCCAATCAAGAGATCTGAATGCTGCCGATTGTAAACAGCAGAAAATCCCATTCACACTCGATTTGGAGGGAATTCAGAGCTGTCCCCTCTGGAAAAGGGTTATATTTCATTTGCCAAAACAGAAAAACTCATCTAGGTCGTGTTGTCTGTAGATTTCTAAGCATGAAACGCCATTTCCTGTGTTATGTATTGCTTTATGGACTCCGCCTACCTCATTTTTGTATGGAATCAGAATACAAAATTTGGAAAGGAAGAAGGCAAAACAAACACAAACCCAGAACAAATTGAGGCAATTCCCAATCAAGAGACCTAAATGCTGCTGATTGAATGCACGTGAAAATCTCATTCACACTCGATTTCAAGGGGATTCAGAGCTGTCCCCTCTGGAAAAGGGTTACATTTCATTTTCCAAAACACATAACCTTATCTTGGTCGTGTTGTCTGTAGATTTATAAGGATAAAATGCCAATTTCCTGAGTTTTGAATTTATTATGAAAACTCTGCCTAAACTCGTTTATGTATACTGTCAGAATGCAAAATTCAGAAAGGAAGAAGGCAAAACAAACACAAACCCAGAACAAATTTAGCAAATTGCCTAGCAAGAGACCTGAATGCTGCCGATTGAATACAGCAGAAAATCCCATTCGCACTCCATTTGAAGGGAATTCAGAGCTGTCCCCTCTTGACAAGTGTCACATTTCATTTTCCAAACACATTACCTAATCTCGTTCGGGTTGCCTGTAGATTTCTAAGCATGAAACACCATTTCCTGTGTTATTTATTGCTTTGTGGACTCTGCCTAACCTCATTTTTGTATGGTGTCAGAATACAGAATTTGGAAAGGGAGAAGGTAAAACAAACACAAACCCAGAACAAATTGAGGCAATTGACAATCAAGAGACCTGAAGGCTGCCGATTGAATACACCTGAAATTCCTATTCACACATGATTTGGAGGGAATTCAGAGCATTCCCCTCGGCAAAAGTGTTATATTTCATTTTCCAAAACACATAACATTATCTTGGTCATGTTGCCTGTAGATTTCTAAGCATGAAATGCCAATTTATTGTGTTTTGAATTTTATTATGAATACTTTGCCTAAACTCGTTTTGTGTGGTGTCAGAATACAACATTCAGAAAGGAAGAAGGCAAAACAAACACAAACCCAGAACAAATTGAGGCAATTGCCAATCAAGAGACCTGAATGCTGACAATTGAACACGCCTGAAAATCCCATTCACACATGATTTGGAGGGAATTCAGAGCTTTCCCCTCTGGAAAAGTGTTGCATTTCATTTTCCAAAACACATAACCTTATCTTGGTCGTGTTCTCTGTAGATTTACAAGGATAAAATGTCAATTTCCTGAGTTTTGATTTTATTATGAATATTCTGCCTAAACTCGTTTTTGTATGGTGTCAGAATAAAACATTGAGAAAGGAAGAAGGCAAAACAAACACAAACCCAGAACAAATTGAGGCAATTGCCTACCAGGAGACCTGAATGCTGCTGATTGAATGCACCTGAAATTCCCATTCACACTGGATTTGGAGGGAATTCAGAGCATTCCCCTCAGCAAAAGTGTTATATTTCATTTTCCAAAACACATAACCTTATCTTGGTCGTATTGCCTGTAGATTTGTAAGCATGAAACGCCAATTTCCTTTGTTTTTTATTTCACTATGAATACTCTGCCTGAACTTGTTTTTGTATGGTGTCAGAATACAAATTCTGAAAGGAAGAAGGCAAAACAAACACAAACCCAGAACACGTTTAGGCAATTGCCAATCAAGAGACCTGAATGCTGCCGATTGTATACAGCAGAGAATCCAATTCACACTCGATTTAGAGGGAAATCAGAGCTGTCCCCTCTGGAAAAGGGTTACATTTCATTTTTCAAAATAGAAAAAATCATCTCGTTCGTTTTGCCTGTAGATTTCTAAGCATGAATTGCAAGTTTACTGTGTTTTGTATTTTATTATGAATACTCTGCCTAAACTCGTTTTTGTATACTGTAAGAATGCAAAATTCAGAAAGGAAGAAGGCAAAACAAACACAAACCCAGAACAAATTGCCCCAATTGCCAATCAACAGGCCTGAATGCTGACAATTGAATACGCCTGAAAATCCCATTCACACATGATTTGGAGGGAATTCAGAGCTTTCCCCTCTGGAAAAGTGTTGCATTTCATTTTCCAAAACACATAACCTTATCTTGGTCGTGTTCTCTGTAGATTTATAAGGATAAAATGCCAATTTCCTGAATTTTGATTTTATTATGAATACTCTGCCTAAACTCATTTTTGTATACTGTCAGAATGCAACATTAAGAAAGGAAGAAGGCAAAACAAACACAAACCCATAACAAATTTAGGCTATTACCTAGCAGGAGACCTGAATGCTGCCGATTGAATAGAGCAGAAAATCCCATCCACACTCGATTTGGAGGGAATTCAGAGCTGTCCCCTCTGGAAAAGTGTTATATTTCATTTGCCAAAACAGAAAAACTCATGTTGGTCGTGTTGTCTGTAGATTTCTAAGCATGAATTGCAAGTTTACTGTGTTTTGCATTTTATTACGAATACTCTGCCTAAACTCGTTTTTGTATACTGTAAGAATGCAAAATTCAGAAAGGAAGAAGGCAAAACAAACACAAACCCATAACAAATTGAGGCAATTGCCTAGCAGGAGACCTGAATGCTGCCGATTGAATACACCTGAAACTCCCATTCACACATGAATTGGAGGGAATTCAGAGCATTCCCCTCGGCAAAAGTGTTATATTTCATTTTCCAAAACACATAAGGTTATGTTGGTTTTGTTGCCTGTAGATTTCTAAGCATGAAACACCAATTTGCTTTGTTTTTTATTTCATTATGAATACTCTGCCTAAACTCGTATTTGTATGTTGTCAGAATGCAAAATTCAGAAAGGAAGAAGGCAAAACAAACACAAACCCAGAACAAATTTAGCAAATTGCCTAGCAAGAGACCTGAATGCTACCGATGGAATACACCTGAAATTCCCATTCACACTCGATCTGAAGGGAATTCAGAGCAGTCCCCTCTGGAAAACTGTTAGATGTCATTTTCCAAAACACATAATCTAGTCTTGGTCGTGTTGTCTGTAGATTTATAAGGATAAAATGCCAATTTCCTGAGTTTGATTTTGTTACGAATACTCTGCCTAAACTCATTTTTGTATGGTGTCAGAATGCAAAATTCAGAAAGGAAGAAGGCAAAACAAACACAAACCCAGAACAAAGTGAGGCAATTGCCTACCAGGAGACCTGAATGCTCTCGATTGAATACACCTGAAATTCCCATTCACACATGATTTGGAGGGAATTCAGAGCATTCCCCTCGGCAAAAGTGTTATATTTCATTTTCCAAAACACATAACCTTATCTTGGTCGTGTTGCCTGTAGATTTCTAAGCTTGAAATGCCAATTTCCTTTGTTCATTATTTCATTATGAATACTCTGCCTAAACTCGTTTTTGTATGGTGTCAGAATACAAAATTTGGAAAGGAAGAAGGCAAAACAAACACAAACCCAGAAAAAATTTAGGCAACTGCCTAGCAGGAGACCTGAATGCTGCCGATTGTATACACCTGAAATTCCCATTCACACATGATTTGGAGGGAATTCAGACCATTCCCCTCGGTAAAAGTGTTATATTTCATTTTCCAAAACATATAACCTTATCTTGGTCGTGCTGCCTGTAGATTTCTAAGCATGAAATGCCATTTCCCGTGTTATTCATTACTTTGTGGACTCTGCCTAACCTCATTTTTGTGTGGTGTCAGAATCCAAATATGGAAAGGAAGAAGGTATAACAAACACAAACCCAGAACAAATATAGGCGATTGCCAATCAAGAGACCTGAATGCTGACGATTTTATACTCCTGAAAATATCATTCACACTGGATTTGGAGTGGATTCAGACCTGTCCCCTCTTGACAAGTGTCACATTTCATTTTCCAAAACACATAACCTTATGTTGGTCGTGTTGCCTGTAGATATCTAAGCATGAAATGCCAATGTATTGTGTTTTGTATTTTATTATGAATACTTTGCCTAAACTCATTTTGTGTGGTGTCAGAATACAACATTCAGAAAGCAAGACGGCAAAACAAACACAAACCCAGAACAAATTTAGCAAATTGCCTAGCAAGAGACCTGAATGCTGACAATTGAATACACCTGAAAATCCCATTGACACTGGATTTGGAGGGATTTCAGAGCTGTCCCCTCTGGAAAAGTGTTGCATATCATTTTCCAAAACACATAACCTTGTGTTGGTCGTGTTGCCTGTAGATTTCTAAGCATGAAAGGCCGATATCCTATGTTTTTTATTTCATTATGAATACTCTGCCTAAACTCGTATTTGTAGGGTGTCAGAATGCAAAATTCAGAAAGGAAGAAGGCAATACAAACACAAACCCAGAACAAATTTAGGCAATTGCCTAGCAAGAGACCTGAATGCTGCTGATGAAATACACCTGAAAATCCCATTCACACTCGATTTGGAGGGAATTCAGAGCTGTCCCCTCTGGAAAAGGGTTATATTTCATTTGCCAAAACAGAAAAACTCATCTAGGTCGTGTTGTCTGTAGATTTCTAAGCATGAAACGCCATTTCCTGTGTTATGTATTGCTTTATGGACTCCGCCTACCTCATTTTTGTATGGAATCAGAATACAAAATTTGGAAAGGAAGAAGGCAAAACAAACACAAACCCAGAACAAATTGAGGCAATTCCCAATCAAGAGACCTAAATGCTGCTGATTGAATGCACGTGAAAATCTCATTCACACTCGATTTCAAGGGGATTCAGAGCTGTCCCCTCTGGAAAAGGGTTACATTTCATTTTCCAAAACACATAACCTTATCTTGGTCGTGTTGTCTGTAGATTTATAAGGATAAAATGCCAATTTCCTGAGTTTTGAATTTATTATGAAAACTCTGCCTAAACTCGTTTATGTATACTGTCAGAATGCAAAATTCAGAAAGGAAGAAGGCAAAACAAACACAAACCCAGAACAAATTTAGCAAATTGCCTAGCAAGAGACCTGAATGCTGCCGATTGAATACAGCAGAAAATCCCATTCGCACTCCATTTGAAGGGAATTCAGAGCTGTCCCCTCTTGACAAGTGTCACATTTCATTTTCCAAACACATTACCTAATCTCGTTCGGGTTGCCTGTAGATTTCTAAGCATGAAACACCATTTCCTGTGTTATTTATTGCTTTGTGGACTCTGCCTAACCTCATTTTTGTATGGTGTCAGAATACAGAATTTGGAAAGGGAGAAGGTAAAACAAACACAAACCCAGAACAAATTGAGGCAATTGACAATCAAGAGACCTGAAGGCTGCCGATTGAATACACCTGAAATTCCTATTCACACATGATTTGGAGGGAATTCAGAGCATTCCCCTCGGCAAAAGTGTTATATTTCATTTTCCAAAACACATAACATTATCTTGGTCATGTTGCCTGTAGATTTCTAAGCATGAAATGCCAATTTATTGTGTTTTGAATTTTATTATGAATACTTTGCCTAAACTCGTTTTGTGTGGTGTCAGAATACAACATTCAGAAAGGAAGAAGGCAAAACAAACACAAACCCAGAACAAATTGAGGCAATTGCCAATCAAGAGACCTGAATGCTGACAATTGAACACGCCTGAAAATCCCATTCACACATGATTTGGAGGGAATTCAGAGCTTTCCCCTCTGGAAAAGTGTTGCATTTCATTTTCCAAAACACATAACCTTATCTTGGTCGTGTTCTCTGTAGATTTACAAGGATAAAATGTCAATTTCCTGAGTTTTGATTTTATTATGAATATTCTGCCTAAACTCGTTTTTGTATGGTGTCAGAATAAAACATTGAGAAAGGAAGAAGGCAAAACAAACACAAACCCAGAACAAATTGAGGCAATTGCCTACCAGGAGACCTGAATGCTGCTGATTGAATGCACCTGAAATTCCCATTCACACTGGATTTGGAGGGAATTCAGAGCATTCCCCTCAGCAAAAGTGTTATATTTCATTTTCCAAAACACATAACCTTATCTTGGTCGTATTGCCTGTAGATTTGTAAGCATGAAACGCCAATTTCCTTTGTTTTTTATTTCACTATGAATACTCTGCCTGAACTTGTTTTTGTATGGTGTCAGAATACAAATTCTGAAAGGAAGAAGGCAAAACAAACACAAACCCAGAACACGTTTAGGCAATTGCCAATCAAGAGACCTGAATGCTGCCGATTGTATACAGCAGAGAATCCAATTCACACTCGATTTAGAGGGAAATCAGAGCTGTCCCCTCTGGAAAAGGGTTACATTTCATTTTTCAAAATAGAAAAAATCATCTCGTTCGTTTTGCCTGTAGATTTCTAAGCATGAATTGCAAGTTTACTGTGTTTTGTATTTTATTATGAATACTCTGCCTAAACTCGTTTTTGTATACTGTAAGAATGCAAAATTCAGAAAGGAAGAAGGCAAAACAAACACAAACCCAGAACAAATTGCCCCAATTGCCAATCAACAGGCCTGAATGCTGACAATTGAATACGCCTGAAAATCCCATTCACACATGATTTGGAGGGAATTCAGAGCTTTCCCCTCTGGAAAAGTGTTGCATTTCATTTTCCAAAACACATAACCTTATCTTGGTCGTGTTCTCTGTAGATTTATAAGGATAAAATGCCAATTTCCTGAATTTTGATTTTATTATGAATACTCTGCCTAAACTCATTTTTGTATACTGTCAGAATGCAACATTAAGAAAGGAAGAAGGCAAAACAAACACAAACCCATAACAAATTTAGGCTATTACCTAGCAGGAGACCTGAATGCTGCCGATTGAATAGAGCAGAAAATCCCATCCACACTCGATTTGGAGGGAATTCAGAGCTGTCCCCTCTGGAAAAGTGTTATATTTCATTTGCCAAAACAGAAAAACTCATGTTGGTCGTGTTGTCTGTAGATTTCTAAGCATGAATTGCAAGTTTACTGTGTTTTGCATTTTATTACGAATACTCTGCCTAAACTCGTTTTTGTATACTGTAAGAATGCAAAATTCAGAAAGGAAGAAGGCAAAACAAACACAAACCCATAACAAATTGAGGCAATTGCCTAGCAGGAGACCTGAATGCTGCCGATTGAATACACCTGAAACTCCCATTCACACATGAATTGGAGGGAATTCAGAGCATTCCCCTCGGCAAAAGTGTTATATTTCATTTTCCAAAACACATAAGGTTATGTTGGTTTTGTTGCCTGTAGATTTCTAAGCATGAAACACCAATTTGCTTTGTTTTTTATTTCATTATGAATACTCTGCCTAAACTCGTATTTGTATGTTGTCAGAATGCAAAATTCAGAAAGGAAGAAGGCAAAACAAACACAAACCCAGAACAAATTTAGCAAATTGCCTAGCAAGAGACCTGAATGCTACCGATGGAATACACCTGAAATTCCCATTCACACTCGATCTGAAGGGAATTCAGAGCAGTCCCCTCTGGAAAACTGTTAGATGTCATTTTCCAAAACACATAATCTAGTCTTGGTCGTGTTGTCTGTAGATTTATAAGGATAAAATGCCAATTTCCTGAGTTTGATTTTGTTACGAATACTCTGCCTAAACTCATTTTTGTATGGTGTCAGAATGCAAAATTCAGAAAGGAAGAAGGCAAAACAAACACAAACCCAGAACAAAGTGAGGCAATTGCCTACCAGGAGACCTGAATGCTCTCGATTGAATACACCTGAAATTCCCATTCACACATGATTTGGAGGGAATTCAGAGCATTCCCCTCGGCAAAAGTGTTATATTTCATTTTCCAAAACACATAACCTTATCTTGGTCGTGTTGCCTGTAGATTTCTAAGCTTGAAATGCCAATTTCCTTTGTTCATTATTTCATTATGAATACTCTGCCTAAACTCGTTTTTGTATGGTGTCAGAATACAAAATTTGGAAAGGAAGAAGGCAAAACAAACACAAACCCAGAAAAAATTTAGGCAACTGCCTAGCAGGAGACCTGAATGCTGCCGATTGTATACACCTGAAATTCCCATTCACACATGATTTGGAGGGAATTCAGACCATTCCCCTCGGTAAAAGTGTTATATTTCATTTTCCAAAACATATAACCTTATCTTGGTCGTGCTGCCTGTAGATTTCTAAGCATGAAATGCCATTTCCCGTGTTATTCATTACTTTGTGGACTCTGCCTAACCTCATTTTTGTGTGGTGTCAGAATCCAAATATGGAAAGGAAGAAGGTATAACAAACACAAACCCAGAACAAATATAGGCGATTGCCAATCAAGAGACCTGAATGCTGACGATTTTATACTCCTGAAAATATCATTCACACTGGATTTGGAGTGGATTCAGACCTGTCCCCTCTTGACAAGTGTCACATTTCATTTTCCAAAACACATAACCTTATGTTGGTCGTGTTGCCTGTAGATATCTAAGCATGAAATGCCAATGTATTGTGTTTTGTATTTTATTATGAATACTTTGCCTAAACTCATTTTGTGTGGTGTCAGAATACAACATTCAGAAAGCAAGACGGCAAAACAAACACAAACCCAGAACAAATTTAGCAAATTGCCTAGCAAGAGACCTGAATGCTGACAATTGAATACACCTGAAAATCCCATTGACACTGGATTTGGAGGGATTTCAGAGCTGTCCCCTCTGGAAAAGTGTTGCATATCATTTTCCAAAACACATAACCTTGTGTTGGTCGTGTTGCCTGTAGATTTCTAAGCATGAAAGGCCGATATCCTATGTTTTTTATTTCATTATGAATACTCTGCCTAAACTCGTATTTGTAGGGTGTCAGAATGCAAAATTCAGAAAGGAAGAAGGCAATACAAACACAAACCCAGAACAAATTTAGGCAATTGCCTAGCAAGAGACCTGAATGCTGCTGATGAAATACACCTGAAAATCCCATTCACACTCGATTTGGAGGGAATTCAGAGCTGTCCCCTCTGGAAAAGGGTTATATTTCATTTGCCAAAACAGAAAAACTCATCTAGGTCGTGTTGTCTGTAGATTTCTAAGCATGAAACGCCATTTCCTGTGTTATGTATTGCTTTATGGACTCCGCCTACCTCATTTTTGTATGGAATCAGAATACAAAATTTGGAAAGGAAGAAGGCAAAACAAACACAAACCCAGAACAAATTGAGGCAATTCCCAATCAAGAGACCTAAATGCTGCTGATTGAATGCACGTGAAAATCTCATTCACACTCGATTTCAAGGGGATTCAGAGCTGTCCCCTCTGGAAAAGGGTTACATTTCATTTTCCAAAACACATAACCTTATCTTGGTCGTGTTGTCTGTAGATTTATAAGGATAAAATGCCAATTTCCTGAGTTTTGAATTTATTATGAAAACTCTGCCTAAACTCGTTTATGTATACTGTCAGAATGCAAAATTCAGAAAGGAAGAAGGCAAAACAAACACAAACCCAGAACAAATTTAGCAAATTGCCTAGCAAGAGACCTGAATGCTGCCGATTGAATACAGCAGAAAATCCCATTCGCACTCCATTTGAAGGGAATTCAGAGCTGTCCCCTCTTGACAAGTGTCACATTTCATTTTCCAAACACATTACCTAATCTCGTTCGGGTTGCCTGTAGATTTCTAAGCATGAAACACCATTTCCTGTGTTATTTATTGCTTTGTGGACTCTGCCTAACCTCATTTTTGTATGGTGTCAGAATACAAAATTTGGAAAGGGAGAAGGTAAAACAAACACAAACCCAGAACAAATTGAGGCAATTGACAATCAAGAGACCTGAAGGCTGCCGATTGAATACACCTGAAATTCCTATTCACACATGATTTGGAGGGAATTCAGAGCATTCCCCTCGGCAAAAGTGTTATATTTCATTTTCCAAAACACATAACATTATCTTGGTCATGTTGCCTGTAGATTTCTAAGCATGAAATGCCAATTTATTGTGTTTTGAATTTTATTATGAATACTTTGCCTAAACTCGTTTTGTGTGGTGTCAGAATACAACATTCAGAAAGGAAGAAGGCAAAACAAACACAAACCCAGAACAAATTGAGGCAATTGCCAATCAAGAGACCTGAATGCTGACAATTGAACACGCCTGAAAATCCCATTCACACATGATTTGGAGGGAATTCAGAGCTTTCCCCTCTGGAAAAGTGTTGCATTTCATTTTCCAAAACACATAACCTTATCTTGGTCGTGTTCTCTGTAGATTTACAAGGATAAAATGTCAATTTCCTGAGTTTTGATTTTATTATGAATATTCTGCCTAAACTCGTTTTTGTATGGTGTCAGAATAAAACATTGAGAAAGGAAGAAGGCAAAACAAACACAAACCCAGAACAAATTGAGGCAATTGCCTACCAGGAGACCTGAATGCTGCTGATTGAATGCACCTGAAATTCCCATTCACACTGGATTTGGAGGGAATTCATAGCATTCCCCTCAGCAAAAGTGTTATATTTCATTTTCCAAAACACATAACCTTATCTTGGTCGTATTGCCTGTAGATTTGTAAGCATGAAACGCCAATTTCCTTTGTTTTTTATTTCACTATGAATACTCTGCCTGAACTTGTTTTTGTATGGTGTCAGAATACAAATTCTGAAAGGAAGAAGGCAAAACAAACACAAACCCAGAACACGTTTAGGCAATTGCCAATCAAGAGACCTGAATGCTGCCGATTGTATACAGCAGAGAATCCAATTCACACTCGATTTAGAGGGAAATCAGAGCTGTCCCCTCTGGAAAAGGGTTACATTTCATTTTTCAAAATAGAAAAAATCATCTCGTTCGTTTTGCCTGTAGATTTCTAAGCATGAATTGCAAGTTTACTGTGTTTTGTATTTTATTATGAATACTCTGCCTAAACTCGTTTTTGTATACTGTAAGAATGCAAAATTCAGAAAGGAAGAAGGCAAAACAAACACAAACCCAGAACAAATTGCCCCAATTGCCAATCAACAGGCCTGAATGCTGACAATTGAATACGCCTGAAAATCCCATTCACACATGATTTGGAGGGAATTCAGAGCTTTCCCCTCTGGAAAAGTGTTGCATTTCATTTTCCAAAACACATAACCTTATCTTGGTCGTGTTCTCTGTAGATTTATAAGGATAAAATGCCAATTTCCTGAATTTTGATTTTATTATGAATACTCTGCCTAAACTCATTTTTGTATACTGTCAGAATGCAACATTAAGAAAGGAAGAAGGCAAAACAAACACAAACCCATAACAAATTTAGGCTATTACCTAGCAGGAGACCTGAATGCTGCCGATTGAATAGAGCAGAAAATCCCATCCACACTCGATTTGGAGGGAATTCAGAGCTGTCCCCTCTGGAAAAGTGTTATATTTCATTTGCCAAAACAGAAAAACTCATGTTGGTCGTGTTGTCTGTAGATTTCTAAGCATGAATTGCAAGTTTACTGTGTTTTGCATTTTATTACGAATACTCTGCCTAAACTCGTTTTTGTATACTGTAAGAATGCAAAATTCAGAAAGGAAGAAGGCAAAACAAACACAAACCCATAACAAATTGAGGCAATTGCCTAGCAGGAGACCTGAATGCTGCCGATTGAATACACCTGAAACTCCCATTCACACATGAATTGGAGGGAATTCAGAGCATTCCCCTCGGCAAAAGTGTTATATTTCATTTTCCAAAACACATAAGGTTATGTTGGTTTTGTTGCCTGTAGATTTCTAAGCATGAAACACCAATTTGCTTTGTTTTTTATTTCATTATGAATACTCTGCCTAAACTCGTATTTGTATGTTGTCAGAATGCAAAATTCAGAAAGGAAGAAGGCAAAACAAACACAAACCCAGAACAAATTTAGCAAATTGCCTAGCAAGAGACCTGAATGCTACCGATGGAATACACCTGAAATTCCCATTCACACTCGATCTGAAGGGAATTCAGAGCAGTCCCCTCTGGAAAACTGTTAGATGTCATTTTCCAAAACACATAATCTAGTCTTGGTCGTGTTGTCTGTAGATTTATAAGGATAAAATGCCAATTTCCTGAGTTTGATTTTGTTACGAATACTCTGCCTAAACTCATTTTTGTATGGTGTCAGAATGCAAAATTCAGAAAGGAAGAAGGCAAAACAAACACAAACCCAGAACAAAGTGAGGCAATTGCCTACCAGGAGACCTGAATGCTCTCGATTGAATACACCTGAAATTCCCATTCACACATGATTTGGAGGGAATTCAGAGCATTCCCCTCGGCAAAAGTGTTATATTTCATTTTCCAAAACACATAACCTTATCTTGGTCGTGTTGCCTGTAGATTTCTAAGCTTGAAATGCCAATTTCCTTTGTTCATTATTTCATTATGAATACTCTGCCTAAACTCGTTTTTGTATGGTATCAGAATACAAAATTTGGAAAGGAAGAAGGCAAAACAAACACAAACCCAGAAAAAATTTAGGCAACTGCATAGCAGGAGACCTGAATGCTGCCGATTGTATACACCTGAAATTCCCATTCACACATGATTTGGAGGGAATTCAGACCATTCCCCTCGGTAAAAGTGTTATATTTCATTTTCCAAAACATATAACCTTATCTTGGTCGTGCTGCCTGTAGATTTCTAAGCATGAAATGCCATTTCCCGTGTTATTCATTACTTTGTGGACTCTGCCTAACCTCATTTTTGTGTGGTGTCAGAATCAAAATATGGAAAGGAAGAAGGTATAACAAACACAAACCCAGAACAAATATAGGCGATTGCCAATCAAGAGACCTGAATGCTGACGATTTTATACTCCTGAAAATATCATTCACACTGGATTTGGAGTGGATTCAGACCTGTCCCCTCTTGACAAGTGTCACATTTCATTTTCCAAAACACATAACCTTATGTTGGTCGTGTTGCCTGTAGATATCTAAGCATGAAATGCCAATGTATTGTGTTTTGTATTTTATTATGAATACTTTGCCTAAACTCATTTTGTGTGGTGTCAGAATACAACATTCAGAAAGCAAGACGGCAAAACAAACACAAACCCAGAACAAATTTAGCAAATTGCCTAGCAAGAGACCTGAATGCTGACAATTGAATACACCTGAAAATCCCATTGACACTGGATTTGGAGGGATTTCAGAGCTGTCCCCTCTGGAAAAGTGTTGCATATCATTTTCCAAAACACATAACCTTGTGTTGGTCGTGTTGCCTGTAGATTTCTAAGCATGAAAGGCCGATATCCTATGTTTTTTATTTCATTATGAATACTCTGCCTAAACTCGTATTTGTAGGGTGTCAGAATGCAAAATTCAGAAAGGAAGAAGGCAATACAAACACAAACCCAGAACAAATTTAGGCAATTGCCTAGCAAGAGACCTGAATGCTGCTGATGAAATACACCTGAAAATCCCATTCACACTCGATTTGAAGGGAATTCAGAGCTGTCCCCTCTGGAAAAGGGTTACATTTATTTTCCAAAACACATTACCTTATCTTGGTCGTGTTCTCTGTAGATTTGTAAGGATAAAATGCCAATTTCCTGAGTTTTGATTTTATTATGAATACTCTGTCTAAAGTCGTTTTTGTATACTGTCAGAATGCAAAATTCAGAAAGGAAGAAGGCAAAACAAACACAAACCCAGAACAAATTGAGGCAATTGCCTACCAGGAGACCTGAATGCTCTCGATTGAATACACCTGAAATTCCCATTCACACATGATTTGGAGGGAATTCAGAGCATTCCCCTCGGCAAAAGTGCTATATTTCATTTTCCAAACACATAACGTTATGTTGGTTTTGTTGCCTGTAGATTTCTAATCATGAAACACTAATTTGCTTTGTTTTTTATTTCATTATGAATACTCTGCCTAAACTCGTATCTGTATGTTTTCAGAATGCAAAATTCAGAAAGGAAGAAGGCAAAACAAACACAAACCCAGAACAAATTGAGGCAATTACCTAGCCGGAGACCTGAATGCTGCCGATTGTATACACCTGAAACTCCCATTCACACATGATTTGGAGGGAATTCAGAGCATTCCCCTCGGCAAAAGTGTTACATTTCATTTTCCAAAACACATAACCTTATGTTGGTCATGTTGCCTGTAGATTTCTAAGCATGAAACGCCAATTTCCTTTGTCTTTTATTTTATTATGAATACTCTGCCTAAACTCGTTTTTGTATGGTGTCAGAATACAAAATTCAGAAAGGAAGAAGGCAAAACAAACACAAACCCAGAACACGTTTAGGCAATTTCCAATCAAGAGACGTGAATGCGGACGATTTGATACACCTGAAAATCCCATTGACACTCGATATGGAGGGAAATCAGAGCTGTCCCCTCTGTAAAAGGGTTACATTTCATTTTCAAAATACAAAAAATCATCTTGGTTGTGTTGCCTGTAGATTTCTAAGCATGAATTGCAAGTTTACTGTGTTTTGTATTTTAATATGAATACTCTGCCTAAACTCGTTTTTGTATACTGTCAGAATGCAAAATTCAGAAAGGAAGAAGGCAAAACAAACACAAACCCAGAACAAATTTAGCAAATTGCCTAGCAAGAGACCTGAATGCTGACAATTGAATACACCTGAAAATCCCATTCACACTGGATTTGGAGGGATTTCAGAGCTGTCCCCTCGGCAAAAGTGTTGCATTTCATTTTCCAAAACACATAACCTTATGTTGGTCGTGTTGCCTGTAGATTTCTAAGCATGAAACGCCGATTTAGTTTGTTTTTTATTTCATTATGAATACTCTGCCTAAACTCGTATTTGTATGGTGTCAGAATGCAAAATTCAGAAAGGAAGAAGGCAAAACAAACACAAACCCAGAACAAATTTAGGCAATTGCCTAGCAGAAGACCTGAATGCTGCTGATGGAATACACCTGAAAATCCCATTCACACTCGATTTGAAGGGAATTCAGAGCTGTCCCCTCTGGAAAAGTGTTACATTTCAGTTTTCCAAAACACATAACCTTATCTTGGTCATGTTCTCTGTAGATTTGTAAGGATAAAATGCCAATGTCATGAGTTTTGATTTTATTATGAATACTCTGTCTAAAGTCATTTTTGTATACTGTCAGAATGCAAAATTCAGAAAGGAAGAAGGCAAAACAAACACAAACCCAGAACAAATTGAGGCAATTCCCAATCAAGAGACCTAAATGCTGCTGATTGAATACACGTGAAAATCTCATTCACACTCGATTTGAAGGGGATTCAGAGCTGTCCCCTCTGGAAAAGGGTTACATTTAATTTTCCAAAATACAAAAAATCATATTGGTCGTGTTGCCTGTAGATTTCTAAGCATGAAATGCAAGTTTACTGTGCTTCTATTAAATTATGAAAACTCTGCCTAAACTCGTTTTTGTTTACTGTCAGAATGCAAAATTCAGAATGGAAGAAGGCAAAACAAACACAAACCCAGAACAAATTGAGGCAATTGCCAATCAAGAGTCCTGAATGCTGCCGATTGAATATAGCTGAAAATCCCATTCACACTCGATTTGACGGGAATTCAGAGCTGTCCCCTCTGGAAAAGGGTTATATTTCATTTGCCAAAACAGAAAACCTCATCTTGGTCGTGTTGTCTGTAGATTTCTAAGCATGAAACGCCAATTTGATTTGTTTTTAATTTCATTATGAACACTCTCCCTAAACTCATTTTTGTGTGGTGTCTGAACACAAAATTTAGAAAGGAAGAAGACAAAACAAACACAAACCCAGAACAAATTGAGGCAATTCCCAATCAAGAGTCCTGAAAGCTGCCGATTGAATACAGCTGAAAATCTCATTCACACTCGATTTGGAGCAAATTCAGAGCTGTCCCCTCTTGACAAGTGTTACATTTCATTTTCCAAAACACATAACCTTATCTTGGTTGGGTTGTCTGTAAATTTCTAAGCATGAAATGCCAATAAATTGTGTTTTGCATTTTATTATGAATACTTTGCATAAACTCGTTTTGTGTGGTGTCAGAATACAACATTCAGAAAGGTAGAAGGCAAAACAAACACAAACCCAGAACAAATTGAGGCAATTGCCTACCAGGAGACCTGAATGCTGCCAATTGAATACACCTGAAAATCCCATTCACACTGGATGTGGATGGAATTCAGAGCTGTCCCTTCGGCAAAAGGGTTACATTTCATTTTCCAAAATACAAAAAATCATATTGGTCGTGTTGCCTGTAGATTTCTAAGCATGAAATGCAAGTTTACTGTGTTTCTATTTCATTATGAATACTCTGCCTAAACTCTTTTTTGTATGGTGTCAGAATGCAAAATTCAGAATGGAAGAAGGCAAAACAAACACAAACCCAGAACAAATTGAGGAAATTGCCTAGCAGGAGACCTGAATGCTGCCAATTGTATACACCTGAAATTCCCATTCACACATGATTTGGAGGGAATTCAGAGCGTTCCCCTCGGCAAAAGTGTTATATTTCATTTTCCAAAACACATAACATTATCTTGGTCGTGAACCTATACATTTCTAAGCATGAAACGCCGTTTTCTGTGTCATTTATTGCATTCTGGACTCTGCCTAACCCAATTTTTGTATGGTGTCAGAATACAAAATTGGGAAAGGAAGAAGGTAAAACAAACACAAACCCAGAACAAATTGAGGCAATTGCCTAGCAGGAGACCTGAATGCTGCCGATTGTATACACCTGAAAATCTCATTCACACTCGATTTGGAGGGGATTCAGAGCTGTCCCCTCTGGAAAAGGGTTACATTTCATTTTCCAAAACACTTAACCTTATCTTGGTCGTGTTGCCTGTAGATTTCTAAACATGAAATGCCAATTTATTGTGTTTTGTATTTTATTATGAATACTTTGCCTAAACTCGTTTTGTGTGGTGTCAGAATACAACATTCAGAAAGGAAGAAGGCAAAACAAACAGAAACCCAGAATAAATTTAGGCAATTCCCAAACAAGAGACCTGAATGCTGACAATTGAATACACCTGAAAATCTCATTCACACTGGATTTGGAGGGAATTCAGAGCTGTCCCTTTGGCAAAAGTGTTATATTTCATTTTCAAAAACACATAACATTCTGTTGGTTGTGTTGCCCCTTAGATTTCTGAGCATGAATTGCAAGTTTATTGTGTTTTGTATTTTATTACGAATACTCTGCCTAAACTTGTTATTGTATGGTTTCAGAATGCAAAATTCAGAAAGGAAGAAGGCAAAACAAACATAAACCCAGAACAAATTGAGGCAATTGCCAATCAAGAGACCTGAATGCTGCCGATTGAATACACCTGAAAATCCCATTCACACTGGATGTGGATGGAATTCAGAGCTGTCCCTTCCGCAAAAGGGTTACATTTAATTTTCCAAAATACAAAAAATCATATTGGTCGTGTTGCCTGTAGATTTCTAAGCATGAAATGCAAGTTTGCTGTGCTTCTATTAAATTATGAAAACTCTGCCTAAACTCGTTTTTGTTTACTGTCAGAATGCAAAATTCAGAATGGAAGAAGGCAAAACAAACACAAACCCAGAACAAATTGAGGCAATTGCCAATCAAGAGTCCTGAATGCTGCCGATTGAATATAGCTGAAAATCCCATTCACACTCGATTTGACGGGAATTCAGAGCTGTCCCCTCTGGAAAAGGGTTATATTTCATTTGCCAAAACAGAAAACCTCATCTTGGTCGTGTTGTCTGTAGATTTCTAAGCATGAAACGCCAATTTGATTTGTTTTTAATTTCATTATGAACACTCTCCCTAAACTCATTTTTGTGTGGTGTCTGAACACAAAATTTAGAAAGGAAGAAGACAAAACAAACACAAACCCAGAACAAATTGAGGCAATTCCCAATCAAGAGTCCTGAAAGCTGCCGATTGAATACAGCTGAAAATCTCATTCACACTCGATTTGGAGCAAATTCAGAGCTGTCCCCTCTTGACAAGTGTTACATTTCATTTTCCAAAACACATAACCTTATCTTGGTTGGGTTGTCTGTAAATTTCTAAGCATGAAATGCCAATAAATTGTGTTTTGCATTTTATTATGAATACTTTGCATAAACTCGTTTTGTGTGGTGTCAGAATACAACATTCAGAAAGGTAGAAGGCAAAACAAACACAAACCCAGAACAAATTGAGGCAATTGCCTACCAGGAGACCTGAATGCTGCCAATTGAATACACCTGAAAATCCCATTCACACTGGATGTGGATGGAATTCAGAGCTGTCCCTTCGGCAAAAGGGTTACATTTCATTTTCCAAAATACAAAAAATCATATTGGTCGTGTTGCCTGTAGATTTCTAAGCATGAAATGCAAGTTTACTGTGTTTCTATTTCATTATGAATACTCTGCCTAAACTCTTTTTTGTATGGTGTCAGAATGCAAAATTCAGAATGGAAGAAGGCAAAACAAACACAAACCCAGAACAAATTGAGGAAATTGCCTAGCAGGAGACCTGAATGCTGCCAATTGTATACACCTGAAATTCCCATTCACACATGATTTGGAGGGAATTCAGAGCGTTCCCCTCGGCAAAAGTGTTATATTTCATTTTCCAAAACACATAACATTATCTTGGTCGTGAACCTATACATTTCTAAGCATGAAACGCCGTTTTCTGTGTCATTTATTGCATTCTGGACTCTGCCTAACCCAATTTTTGTATGGTGTCAGAATACAAAATTGGGAAAGGAAGAAGGTAAAACAAACACAAACCCAGAACAAATTGAGGCAATTGCCTAGCAGGAGACCTGAATGCTGCCGATTGTATACACCTGAAAATCTCATTCACACTCGATTTGGAGGGGATTCAGAGCTGTCCCCTCTGGAAAAGGGTTACATTTCATTTTCCAAAACACTTAACCTTATCTTGGTCGTGTTGCCTGTAGATTTCTAAACATGAAATGCCAATTTATTGTGTTTTGTATTTTATTATGAATACTTTGCCTAAACTCGTTTTGTGTGGTGTCAGAATACAACATTCAGAAAGGAAGAAGGCAAAACAAACAGAAACCCAGAACAAATTTAGGCAATTCCCAAACAAGAGACCTGAATGCTGACAATTGAATACACCTGAAAATCTCATTCACACTGGATTTGGAGGGAATTCAGAGCTGTCCCTTTGGCAAAAGTGTTATATTTCATTTTCAAAAACACATAACATTCTGTTGGTTGTGTTGCCCCTTAGATTTCTGAGCATGAATTGCAAGTTTATTGTGTTTTGTATTTTATTACGAATACTCTGCCTAAACTCGTTATTGTATGGTTTCAGAATGCAAAATTCAGAAAGAAGAAGGCAAAACAAACACAAACCCAGAACAAATTGAGGCAATTGCCAATCAAGAGACCTGAATGCTGCCGATTGAATACACCTGAAAATCCCATTCACACTGGATGTGGATGGAATTCAGAGCTGTCCCTTCCGCAAAAGGGTTACATTTAATTTTCCAAAATACAAAAAATCATATTGGTCGTGTTGCCTGTAGATTTCTAAGCATGAAATGCAAGTTTACTGTGCTTCTATTAAATTATGAAAACTCTGCCTAAACTCGTTTTTGTTTACTGTCAGAATGCAAAATTCAGAATGGAAGAAGGCAAAACAAACACAAACCCAGAACAAATTGAGGCAATTGCCAATCAAGAGACCTGAATGCTGCCGATTGAATATAGCTGAAAATCCCATTCACACTCGATTTGACGGGAATTCAGAGCTGTCCCCTCTGGAAAAGGGTTATATTTCATTTGCCAAAACAGAAAACCTCATCTTGGTCGTGTTGTCTGTAGATTTCTAAGCATGAAACGCCAATTTGATTTGTTTTTAATTTCATTATGAACACTCTCCCTAAACTCATATTTGTGTGGTGTCTGAACACAAAATTTAGAAAGGAAGAAGACAAAACAAACACAAACCCAGAACAAATTGAGGCAATTCCCAATCAAGAGTCCTGAAAGCTGCCGATTGAATACAGCTGAAAATCTCATTCACACTCGATTTGGAGCAAATTCAGAGCTGTCCCCTCTTGACAAGTGTTACATTTCATTTTCCAAAACACATAACCTTATCTTGGTTGGGTTGTCTGTAAATTTCTAAGCATGAAATGCCAATAAATTGTGTTTTGCATTTTATTATGAATACTTTGCATAAACTCGTTTTGTGTGGTGTCAGAATACAACATTCAGAAAGGTAGAAGGCAAAACAAACACAAACCCAGAACAAATTGAGGCAATTGCCTACCAGGAGACCTGAATGCTGCCAATTGAATACACCTGAAAATCCCATTCACACTGGATGTGGATGGAATTCAGAGCTGTCCCTTCGGCAAAAGGGTTACATTTCATTTTCCAAAATACAAAAAATCATATTGGTCGTGTTGCCTGTAGATTTCTAAGCATGAAATGCAAGTTTACTGTGTTTCTATTTCATTATGAATACTCTGCCTAAACTCTTTTTTGTATGGTGTCAGAATGCAAAATTCAGAATGGAAGAAGGCAAAACAAACACAAACCCAGAACAAATTGAGGAAATTGCCTAGCAGGAGACCTGAATGCTGCCAATTGTATACACCTGAAATTCCCATTCACACATGATTTGGAGGGAATTCAGAGCGTTCCCCTCGGCAAAAGTGTTATATTTCATTTTCCAAAACACATAACATTATCTTGGTCGTGAACCTATACATTTCTAAGCATGAAACGCCGTTTTCTGTGTCATTTATTGCATTCTGGACTCTGCCTAACCCAATTTTTGTATGGTGTCAGAATACAAAATTGGGAAAGGAAGAAGGTAAAACAAACACAAACCCAGAACAAATTGAGGCAATTGCCTAGCAGGAGACCTGAATGCTGCCGATTGTATACACCTGAAAATCTCATTCACACTCGATTTGGAGGGGATTCAGAGCTGTCCCCTCTGGAAAAGGGTTACATTTCATTTTCCAAAACAGTTAACCTTATCTTGGTCGTGTTGCCTGTAGATTTCTAAACATGAAATGCCAATTTATTGTGTTTTGTATTTTATTATGAATACTTTGCCTAAACTCGTTTTGTGTGGTGTCAGAATACAACATTCAGAAAGGAAGAAGGCAAAACAAACAGAAACCCAGAATAAATTTAGGCAATTCCCAAACAAGAGACCTGAATGCTGACAATTGAATACACCTGAAAATCTCATTCACACTGGATTTGGAGGGAATTCAGAGCTGTCCCTTTGGCAAAAGTGTTATATTTCATTTTCAAAAACACATAACATTCTGTTGGTTGTGTTGCCCCTTAGATTTCTGAGCATGAATTGCAAGTTTATTGTGTTTTGTATTTTATTACGAATACTCTGCCTAAACTTGTTATTGTATGGTTTCAGAATGCAAAATTCAGAAAGGAAGAAGGCAAAACAAACATAAACCCAGAACAAATTGAGGCAATTCCCAATCAAGAGTCCTGAAAGCTGCCGATTGAATACAGCTGAAAATCTCATTCACACTCGATTTGGAGCAAATTCAGAGCTGTCCCCTCTTGACAAGTGTTACATTTCATTTTCCAAAACACATAACCTTATCTTGGTTCGGTTGTCTGTAAATTTCTAAGCATGAAATGCCAATAAATTGTGTTTTGCATTTTATTATGAATACTTTGCCTAAATTCGTTTTGTGTGGTGTCAGAATTCAACATTCAGAAAGGAAGAAGGCAAAACAAACACAAACCCAGAACAAATTGACCCAATTGCCAATCAACAGACCTGAATGCTGCCAATTGAATACACCTGAAAATCCCATTCACACTGGATGTGGATGGAATTCAGAGCTGTCCCTTCGGCAAAAGGGTTACATTTAATTTTCCAAAATACAAAAAATCATATTGGTCGTGTTGCCTGTAGATTTCTAAGCATGAAATGCAAGTTTACTGTGCTTCTTTTAAATTATGAAAACTCTGCCTAAACTCGTTTTTGTTTACTGTCAGAAATCAAAATTCAGAATGGAAGAAGGCAAAACAAACACAAACCCAGAACAAATTGAGGCAATTGCCTAGCAGGTGACCTGAATGCTGCCGATTGAATATAGCTGAAAATCCCATTCAAACTCGATTTGACGGGAATTCAGAGCTGTCCCCTCTGGAAAAGGGTTATATTTCATTTGCCAAAACAGAAAACCTCATCTTGGTCGTGTTGTCTGTAGATTTCTAAGCATGAAACACCAATTTGATTTGTTTTTAATTTCATTATGAACACTCTTCCTAAACTCATTTTTGTGTGGTGTCTGAACACAAAATTTAGAAAGGAAGAAGACAAAACAAACACAAACCCAGAACAAATTGAGGCAATTCCCAATCAAGAGTCCTGAAAGCTGCCGATTGAATACAGCTGAAAATCTCATTCACACTCGATTTGGAGCAAATTCAGAGCTGTCCCCTCTTGACAAGTGTTACATTTCATTTTCCAAAACACATAACCTTATCTTGGTTGGGTTGTCTGTAAATTTCTAAGCATGAAATGCCAATAAATTGTGTTTTGCATTTTATTATGAATACTTTGCATAAACTCGTTTTGTGTGGTGTCAGAATACAACATTCAGAAAGGTAGAAGGCAAAACAAACACAAACCCAGAACAAATTGAGGCAATTGCCTACCAGGAGTCCTGAATGCTGCCAATTGAATACACCTGAAAATCCCATTCACACTGGATGTGGATGGAATTCAGAGCTGTCCCTTCGGCAAAAGGGTTACATTTCATTTTCCAAAATACAAAAAATCATATTGGTCGTGTTGCCTGTAGATTTCTAAGCATGAAATGCAAGTTTACTGTGTTTCTATTTCATTATGAATACTCTGCCTAAACTCTTTTTTGTATGGTGTCAGAATGCAAAATTCAGAATGGAAGAAGGCAAAACAAACACAAACCCAGAACAAATTGAGGAAATTGCCTAGCAGGAGACCTGAATGCTGCCAATTGTATACACCTGAAATTCCCATTCACACATGATTTGGAGGGAATTCAGAGCGTTCCCCTCGGCAAAAGTGTTATATTTCATTTTCCAAAACACATAACATTATCTTGGTCGTGAACCTATACATTTCTAAGCATGAAACGCCATTTTCTGTGTCATTTATTGCATTCTGGACTCTGCCTAACCCAATTTTTGTATGGTGTCAGAATACAAAATTGGGAAAGGAAGAAGGTAAAACAAACACAAACCCAGAACAAATTGAGGCAATTGCCTAGCAGGAGACCTGAATGCTGCCGATTGTATACACCTGAAAATCTCATTCACACTCGATTTGGAGGGGATTCAGAGCTGTCCCCTCTGGAAAAGGGTTACATTTCATTTTCCAAAACACTTAACCTTATCTTGGTCGTGTTGCCTGTAGATTTCTAAACATGAAATGCCAATTTATTGTGTTTTGTATTTTATTATGAATACTTTGCCTAAACTCGTTTTGTGTGGTGTCAGAATACAACATTCAGAAAGGAAGAAGGCAAAACAAACAGAAACCCAGAACAAATTTAGGCAATTCCCAAACAAGAGACCTGAATGCTGACAATTGAATACACCTGAAAATCTCATTCACACTGGATTTGGAGGGAATTCAGAGCTGTCCCTTTGGCAAAAGTGTTATATTTCATTTTCAAAAACACATAACATTCTGTTGGTTGTGTTGCCCCTTAGATTTCTGAGCATGAATTGCAAGTTTATTGTGTTTTGTATTTTATTACGAATACTCTGCCTAAACTCGTTATTGTATGGTTTCAGAATGCAAAATTCAGAAAGGAAGAAGGCAAAACAAACATAAACCCAGAACAAATTGAGGCAATTGCCAATCAAGAGACCTGAATGCTGCCGATTGAATACACCTGAAAATCCCATTCACACTGGATGTGGATGGAATTCAGAGCTGTCCCTTCCGCAAAAGGGTTACATTTAATTTTCCAAAATACAAAAAATCATATTGGTCGTGTTGCCTGTAGATTTCTAAGCATGAAATGCAAGTTTACTGTGCTTCTATTAAATTATGAAAACTCTGCCTAAACTCGTTTTTGTTTACTGTCAGAATGCAAAATTCAGAATGGAAGAAGGCAAAACAAACACAAACCCAGAACAAATTGAGGCAATTGCCAATCAAGAGACCTGAATGCTGCCGATTGAATATAGCTGAAAATCCCATTCACACTCGATTTGACGGGAATTCAGAGCTGTCCCCTCTGGAAAAGGGTTATATTTCATTTGCCAAAACAGAAAACCTCATCTTGGTCGTGTTGTCTGTAGATTTCTAAGCATGAAACGCCAATTTGATTTGTTTTTAATTTCATTATGAACACTCTCCCTAAACTCATTTTTCTGTGGTGTCTGAATACAAAATTTAGAAAGGAAGAAGACAAAACAAACACAAACCCAGAACAAATTGAGGCAATTCCCAATCAAGAGTCCTGAAAGCTGCCGATTGAATACAGCTGAAAATCTCATTCACACTCGATTTGGAGCAAATTCAGAGCTGTCCCCTCTTGACAAGTGTTACATTTCATTTTCCAAAACACATAACCTTATCTTGGTTCGGTTGTCTGTAAATTTCTAAGCATGAAATGCCAATAAATTGTGTTTTGCATTTTATTATGAATACTTTGCCTAAATTCGTTTTGTGTGGTGTCAGAATTCAACATTCAGAAAGGAAGAAGGCAAAACAAACACAAACCCAGAACAAATTGACCCAATTGCCAATCAACAGACCTGAATGCTGCCAATTGAATACACCTGAAAATCCCATTCACACTGGATGTGGATGGAATTCAGAGCTGTCCCTTCGGCAAAAGGGTTACATTTAATTTTCCAAAATACAAAAAATCATATTGGTCGTGTTGCCTGTAGATTTCTAAGCATGAAATGCAAGTTTACTGTGCTTCTTTTAAATTATGAAAACTCTGCCTAAACTCGTTTTTGTTTACTGTCAGAAATCAAAATTCAGAATGGAAGAAGGCAAAACAAACACAAACCCAGAACAAATTGAGGCAATTGCCTAGCAGGAGACCTGAATGCTGCCGATTGTATACACCTGAAATTCCTACTCACACATGATTTGGAGGGAATTCAGAGCATTCCCCTCGGCAAAAGTGCTATATTTCATTTTCGAATACACATAACCTTATCTTGTTCGTGTTGCCTGAAGATTTCTAAGCATGAAACATAAATTTGCTTTGTTTTGTATTTCATTATGAATACTCTGCCTAAACTTGTTTTTGTATGTTTTCAGAATGCAAAATTCAAAAAGGAAGAAGGCAAAACAAACACAAACCCAGAACAAATTTAGGCAATTGCCAATCAAGAGACCTGAATGCTGCCGATTGTATACACCTGAAATTCCCATTCACACATGATTTGGAGGGAATTCAGAGCATTCCCTTCGGCAAAAGGGTTACATTTCATTTTCCAAAACACATAACCTTACCTTGCTCGTGTTGCCTGTACATATCTAAGCATGAAACGCCATTTCCTGTGTTATTTATTGCATTATGGATACTCTGCCTAAACCCGTTTTTGTATGGTGTCAGAATACAAAATTTGGAAAGGAAGAAGGCAAAACAAACACAAACCCAGAACAAATTGAGGCAATTCCCAATCAAGAGACCTAAATGCTGCTGATTGAATACACGTGAAATCTCATTCACACTCGATTTGAAGGGGATTCAGAGCTGTCCCCTCTGGAAAAGGGTTACATTTAATTTTCCAAAACACATAACCTTATCTTGGTCGTGTTGCCTGTAGATTTGTAAGCATGAAATGCCAATTTGCTTTGTTTTTTATTTCATTATGAATACTCTCCCGAAACACATTTTTGTATGGTGTCAGAATACAAAATTCAGAAAGGAAGAAAGTAAAACAAACACAAACCCAGAACAAATTTAAGCAATTGCCAATCAAGAGACGTGAATGCTGCCGATTGAATACAGCTGAAAATCTCATTCACACTCGATTTGGAGCAAATTCAGAGCTGTCCCCTCTTGACAAGTGTTACATTTCATTTTCCAAAACACATAACCTTATCTTGGTTGGGTAGTCTGTAAATTTCTAAGCTTGAAATGCCAATAAATTGTGTTTTGTATTTTATTATGAATACTTTGCCTAAACTCGTTTTGTGTGGTGTCAGAATACAACATTCAGAAAGGAAGAAGGCAAAACAAACACAAACCCAGAACAAATTGACCCAATTGCCAATCTACAGACCTGAATGCTGCCAAATGAATAGACCTGAAAATCCCATTCACACTGGATGTGGATGGAATTCAGAGCTGTCCCTTCGGCAAAAGTGTTACATTTAATTTTCCAAAATACAAAACATCATATTGGTCGTGTTGCCTGTAGATTTCTAAGCATGAAATGCAAGTTTACTGTGTTTCTATTTCATTATGAATACTATGCCTAAACTCTTTTTTGTATGGTGTCAGAATGCAAAATTCAGAATGGAAGAAGGCAAAACAAACACAAACCCAGAACAAATTGAGGCAATTGCCTAGCAGGAGACCTGAATGCTGCCAATTGTATACACCTGAAATTCCCATTCACACATGATTTGGAGGGAATTCAGAGCGTTCCCCTCGGCAAAAGTGTTATATTTCATTTTCCAAAACACATAACATTATCTTGGTCGTGTACCTGTACATTTCTAAGCATGCAACGCCGTTTTCTGTGTTATTTATTGCTTTCTGGATTCTGCCTAACCTCATTTTTGTATGGTGTCAGAATACAAAATTTGGAAAGGGAGAATGTAAAACAAACACAAACCCAGAACGAATTGAGGCAATTGCCTAGCAGGAGACCTGAATGCTGCCGATTGTATACACCTGAGAATCTCATTCACACTCGATTTGGAGGGGATTCAGAGCTGTCCCCTCTGGAAAAGGGTTACATTTCATTTTCCAAAACACTTAACCTTATCTTGGTCGTGTTGCCTGTAGATTTCTAAACATGAAATAAAAATTTATAGTGTTTTGTATTTTATTATGAATACTTTGCCTAAACTAGTTTTTGTATGGTGTCAGAATGCAACATTCAGAAAGGAAGAAGGCAAAACAAACACAAACCCAGAACAAATTGAGGCAATTCCCAATCAAAAGACCTGAATGCTGCCGATTGAATACAGCTGAAAATCGCATTCACACTCGATTTGCAGGGAATTCAGAGCTGTCCCCTCTTGACAAGTGTTATATTTCATTTGCCAAAACAGAAAACCTCATCTTGGTCGTGTTGTCTGGAGATTTCTAAGCATGAAACGCCATTTCCTGCGTTATTTATTGCTTTATGGACACCCCCTACCTCATTTTTGTATGGTGTCAGAATACAAAATTCAGAGAGGAAGAAGGCAAAACAAACACAAACCCAGAACAAATTTAGGCAATTCCCTACCAGGAGACCTGAATGCTGCTGATGGAATACACCTGAAATTCCCATTCACACATTATTTGGAGGGAATTCAAAGCATTCCCCTCGGCAAAAGTGTTACATTTCATTTTCCAAAACACATAACCTTATCTTGGTCGTGTTGCCTGTAGATTTCTAAGCATGAAATGCCAATTTATTGTGCTTTGTATTTTATTATGAATACTTTGCCTAAACTCGTTTTGTGTGGTGTCAGAATACAAAATTCAGAAAGTAAGAAGGCAAAACAAACATAACCCAAAACAAATTTAGGAAATTGCCTAGCAGGAGACCTGAATGCTGCCGATTGTATATAGCTGAAATTCACATTCACACATGATTTGGAGGGAATTCAGAGCATTCCCCTCGGCAAAAGTGTTACATTTCATTTTCCAAAACACATAACCTTATGTTGGTTGTGTTGCCGGTAGATTTCTAAGCATGAAATGCCAATTTACTTTGTTTTTTATTTCATTAAGAATACTCTGCCTAAACTCGTTTTTGTATGGTTTCAGAATACAAAATTCAGTAAGGAAGAAGGCAAAACAAACATAAACCCAGAACAAATTTAGGAAATTGCCTAGCAGGAGACCTGAATGCTGCCAATTGTATAGAGCTGAAATTCACATTCACACATGATTTGAAGGGAATTCAGAGCTGCCACCTCTGGAAAAGGGTTACATTTCATTTTCCAAAACACATAACCTTATGTTGGTCGTGTTGTCTGTATATTTATAAGGATAAAATGCCAATTTCCTGAGTTTTGATTTTATTATGAATACTCTGCCTAAACTCGTTCTTGTATGGTGTCAGAATACAAAATTCAGAAAGCAAGAAGGCAAAACAAACACAAACCCCGAACAAATTGAGGCAATTCCCAATCAAGAGAACTGAATGCTGACAATTGAATACACCTGAAAATCCAATTCACACATGATTAGGAGGGAATTCAGAGCTGTCCCTTCGGCAAAAGTGTTATATTTCATTTTCCAAAACACAGAAAGTTATGTTGGTTTTGTTGCCTGTAGATTTCTAAGCTTGAAACACCAATTTGCTTTGTTTTTTATTTCATTATGAATACTCTGCCTAAACTTGTATTTGTATGTTTTCAGAATGCAAAATTCAGAAAGGAAGAAGGCAAAACAAACACAAACCCAGAACAAATTTAGCAAATTGCCTAGCAAGAGACCTGAATGCTACCGATGGAATACAACTGAAATTCACATTCACACATGATTTGAAGGGAATTCAGAGTTGCCACCTCTGGAAAAGGGTTACATTTCATTTTCCAAAACACATAACCTTATCTTGGTCGTGTTGTCTGTATATTTATAAGGATAAAATGCCAATTACCTGAGTTTTGATTTTGTTATGAATACTCTGCCTAAACTCGTTTTTGTATGGTGTCAGAATGCAACATTCAGAAAGGAAGAAGGCAAAACAAACACAAACCCAGAACAAATTGAGGCAATTGCCTACCAGGAGACCTGAATGCTGCCGATTGAATACACCTGAAAATCTCATTCACAGTCGATTTGGAGGGGATTCAGAGCTGTCCCCTCTTGACAAGTGTCACATTTCATTTTCCAAAACACATAACCTTATCTTGGTAGTGTTGCCTGTAGATTTCTAAGCATGAAATGCCAATTTATTGTGTTTTGTATTTTATTATGAATACTTTGCCTAAACTTGTTTTGTGTGGTGTCAGAATACAACATTCAGAAAGGAAGAAGGCAAAACAAACACAAACCCAGAACAAATTGAGGCAATTGCCTAGCAGGAGACCTGAATGCTGCCGATTGTATACACCTGAAATTCCAATTCACACTGGATTTGGAGGATATTCAGAGCTGTCCCCTCGGCAAAAGTGTTATATTTCATTTTCCAAAACACATAACCTTATCTTGTTCGTGCTGTCTGTAGATTTTTAAGGAGAAAATGCCAATTTCCTGAGTTTTGATTTTGTTATCAATACTCTCCCTAAACTCATTTTTGTATACTGTCAGAATGCAAAATTCAGAAAGGAAGCAGGCAAAACAAACAAAACTCAGAACAAATTTAGGAAATTGCCTAGCAGCAGACCTGAATGCTGCCGATTGTATACACCTGAAATTCCCATTCACACATGATTTGGAGGGAATTCAGGGCATTCCCCTCGGCAAAAGTGTTACATTTCATTTTCAAAAACACATAACCTTATGTTGGTCATGTTGCCTGTAGATTTCTAAGCATGAAATGCCAATTTCCTTTGTTTTTTAACATTATTATTAATATTCTGCCTAAACTCGTTTTTGTATGGTTACAGAATACAAAATTCAGAAAGGAAGAAGGCAAAACAAACACAAACCCAGAACAAATTTAGGAAATTGCCTAGCAGGAGACCTGAATGCTGCCGATTTTATATACCTGAAATTCCGATTCACACATGATTTGAAGGGAATTCAGAGCTGCCCCCTCAGGAAAAGGGTTACATTTCATTTTCCAAAACACATAACCTTATCTTGGTCGTGTTGTCTGTAGATTTATAAGGATAAAATGCGAATTTCCTGAGTTTTGAATTTATTATGAATACTCTGCCTAAACTCATTTTTGTATACTGTCAGAATGCAAAATTCAGAAAGGAAGAAGGCAAAACAAACACAAACCCAGAACACGTTTAGGCAATTGCCAATCAAGAGACCTGAATGCTGACAATTGAATACACCTGAAAATCCCATTCACACTGGATTTGGAGGGAATTCAGAGCTGTCCCTTCGGCAAAAGTGTTATATTTCATTTTCCAAAACACATAACGTTATGTTGGCTTTGTTGCCTGTAGATTTCAAAGCATGAAACACCAATTTGCTTTGTTTTTTATTTCATTATGAATACTCTGCCTAAACTCGTATTTGTATGTTGTCAGAATGCAAAATTCAGAAAGGAAGAAGGCAAAACAAACACAAACCCAGAACAAATTTAGCAAATTGCCTAGCAAGAGACCTGAATGCTACCGATGGAATACACCTGAAATTCCCATTCACACTCGATCTGAAGGGAATTCAGAGCTGTCCCCTCTGGAAAACTGTTAGATGTCATTTTCCAAAACACATAATCTAGTCTTGGTCGTGTTGTCTGTAGATTTATAAGGATAAAATGCCAATTTCCTGAGTTTGATTTTGTTATGAATACTCTGCCTAAACTCGTTTTTGTATGGTGTCAGAATGCAAAATTCAGAAAGGAAGAAGGCAAAACAAACACAAACCCAGAACAAATTGAGGCAATTGCCTAGCAGGAGACCTGAATGCTGCTGATTGTATACACCTGAAATTCAAATTCTCACTGGATTTGGAGGGAATTCAGAGCTGTCCCCTGGGCAAAAGTGTTATATTTCATTTTCCAAAACACATAACCTTATCTTGTTCGTGTTGTCTGTAGATTTATAAGGAGAAAATGCCAATTTCCTGAGTTTTGATTTTGTTATCAATACTCTCCCTAAACTCGTTTTTGTATACTGTCAGAATGCAAAATTCAGAAAGCAAGAAGGCAAAACAAACAAAACTCAGAACAAATTTAGGAAATTGCCTCACAGCAGACCTGAATGCTGCCGATTGTATACATCTGAAATTCCCATTCACACATGATTTGGAGGGAATTCAGAGCATTCCCCTCGGCAAAAGTGTTACATTTCATTTTCAAAAACACATAACCTTATGTTGGTCATGTTGCCTGTAGATTTCTAAGCATGAAATGCCAATTTCCTTTGTTTTTTAACATTATTATTAATATTCTGCCTAAACTCGTTTTTGTATGGTTACAGAATACAAAATTCAGAATGGAAGAAGGCAAAAAAAACAGAAACCCAGAACAAATTTACGAAATTGCCTAGCAGGAGACCTGAATGCTGCCGATTGTATATACCTGAAATTCCCATTCACACATGATTTGAAGGGAATTCAGAGCTGCCCCCTCTGGAAAAGAGTTACATTTCATTTTCCAAAACACATAACCTTATCTTGGTCGTGTTGTCTGTAGATTTATAAGGATAAAATGCGAATTTCCTGAGTTTTGATTTTATTATGAATACTCTGCGTAAACTCGTTTTTGTATGGTGTCAGAATACAAAATTCAGAAAGCAAGAAGGCAAAACAAACACAAACCCAGAACAAATTGAGGCAATTCCCAATCAAGAGACCTGAATGCTGACAATTGAATACACCTGAAAATCCCATTCACACTGGATTTGGAGGGAATTCAGAGCTGTCCCTTCGGCAAAAGTGTTATATTTCATTTTCCAAAACACATAACGTTATGTTGGCTTTGTTGCCTGTAGATTTCTAAGCATGAAACACCAATTTGCTTTGTTTTTTATTTCATTATGAATACTCTGCCTAAACTCGTATTTGTATGTTGTCAGAATGCAAAATTCAGAAAGGAAGAAGGCAAAACAAACACAAACCCAGAACAAATTTAGCAAATTGCCTAGCAAGAGACCTGAATGCTACCGATGGAATACACCTGAAATTCCCATTCACACTCGATCTGAAGGGAATTCAGAGCTGTCCCCTCTGGAAAACTGTTAGATGTCATTTTCCAAAACACATAATCTAGTCTTGGTCGTGTTGTCTGTAGATTTATAAGGATAAAATGCCAATTTCCTGAGTTTGATTTTGTTATGAAAACTCTGCCTAAACTCGTTTTTGTATGGTGTCAGAATGCAAAATTCAGAAAGGAAGAAGGCAAAACAAACACAAACCCAGAACAAATTGAGGCAATTGCCTAGCAGGAGACCTGAATGCTGCCAATTGTATACACCTGAAATTCCCATTCACACATGATTTGGAGGGAATTCAGAGCATTCCCCTCGGCAAAAGCGTTATATTTCATTTTCCAAAACACATAACCTTATCTTGGTCGTGTTGCCTGTAGATTTCTAAGCATGAAATGCCAATTTCCTTTGTTCATTATTTCATTATGAATACTCTGCCTAAACTCGTTTTTGTATGGTGTCAGAATACAAAATTTGGAAAGGAAGAAGGCAAAACAAACACAAACCCAGAAAAAATTTAGGCAATTGCATAGCAGGAGACCTGAATGCTGCCGATTGTATACACCTGAAATTCCCATTCACACATGATTTGGAGGGAATTCAGAGCTGTCCCCTCTGGAAAAGGGTTACATTTCATTTTCCAAAACACTTAACCTTATCTTGGTCGTGTTGCCTGTAGATTTCTAAACATGAAATGCCAATTTATAGTGTTTTGTATTTTATTATGAATACTTTGCCTAAACTCGTTTTTGTATGGTGTCAGAATGCAACATTCCGAAAGGAAGAAGGCAAAACAAACACAAACCTAGAACAAATTTAGGCAACTGCCTAGCAGGAGACCTGAATGCTGCAGATGGAGTACACCTGAAAATCCCATTGACAGTCGATTTAAAGGGAATTCAGAGAATTCCCCTCGGTAAAAGTGTTACATTTCATTTTCCAAAACACATAACCTTATCTTGGTCGTGTTGCCTGTAGATTTCTAAGCATGAAAGGCGGTTTCCTGTGTTATTCATTACTTTGTGGACTCTGCCTAACCTCATTTTTGTGTGATGTCAGAATACAAAATTTGGAAAGGAAGAAGGTATAACAAACACAAACCCAAAACAAATTTAGGCGATTGCCAATCAAGAGACCTGAATGCTGATGATTTTATACACCTGAAAATATCATTCACACTCGATTTGGAGTGGATTCAGACCTGTCCCCTCTTGACAAGTGTCACATTTCATTTTCCAAAACACATAACCTTATCTTAGTCGTGTTGCCTGTAGATATCTAAGCATAAAATGCCAATTTATTGTGTTTTGTATTTTATTATGAATACTTTGCTAAACTCGTTTTGTGTGGTGTCAGAATACAACATTCAGAAAGGAAGAAGGCAAAACAAACACAAACCCAGAACAAATTGAGGCAATTGCCAATCAAGAGACCTGAATGTTGACAATTGAATACACCTGAAAATCCCATTCACACTGGATTTGGAGGGAATTCAGAGCTGTCCCTTCAGCAAAAGTGTTATACTTCATTTTACAAAACACATAAACTTCTCTTGGTTGTGTTGCCGGCAGATTTCTAAGCATGAAACGCCAATTAGCTTTGTTTTTTTATTTCATTATGGGTCTTCTGCCTAAACTCATTTTTGTATGGTGTCAGAATGCAAAATTCATAAGGAAGAAGGCAAAACAAACACAAACCCAAAACAAATTGAGGCAATTGCCTAGCAGGAGACCTGAATGCTGCCGATTGTATACACCTGAAATTCCAATTCACACTTGATTTGGAGGGAATTCAGAGCTTTCCCCTCGGCAAAAGTGTTATATTTCATTTTCCAAAACACATAACCTTATCTTGTTAGTGTTGTCTGTAGATTTATAAGGAGAAAATGCCAATTTCCTGAGTTTTGATTTTGTTATCAATACTCTCCCTAAACTCGTTTTTGTATACTGTCAGAATGCAAAATTCAGAAAGGAAGAAGGCAAAACAAACAAAACTCAGAACAAATTTAGGAAATTGCCTAGCAGGAGACCTGAATGCTGCCGATTGTATACAACTGAAATTCCAATTCACACTGGATTTGGAGGGAATTCAGAGCTGTCCCCTATGGAAAAGGGTTACATTTCATTTTCCAAAACACATAGCCTTATCTTGGTCATGTTGTCTGTAGATTTATAAGTATAAAATGCCAATTTCCTGAGTTTTGATTTTATTATGAATACTCTGCCTAAACTCGTTTTTGTATGGTGTCAGAATAAAACATTGAGAAAGGAAGAAGGCAAAACAAACACAAACCCAGAACAAATTTAGGCAATTGTCTAGCAGGAGACCTGAATGCTGACAATTGTATACACCTGAAATTCCCATTCACACATGATTTGGAGGGAATTCCGAGCATTCCCCTCGGCAAAAGTGTTACATTTCATTTTCCAAAACACATAACCTTATCTTGGTCGTGTTGCCTGTAGATTTCTAAGCATGAAACGCCGTTTCCTGTGTTATTCATTACATTGTGGACTCTGCCTAACCTCATTTTTGTATGGTGTCAGAATACAAAATTTGGAAAGGAAGAAGGTATAACAAACACAAACCCAGAACAAATTTAGGCGATTGCCAATCAAGAGACCTGAATGCTGCTGATTGAATACACCTGAAACTCTCATTCACATTCGATTCGGAGTGGATTCAGACCTGTCTCCTCTTGACAAGTGTCACATTTCATTTTCCAAAACACATAACCTTATCTTGGTCGTGTTGCCTGTAGATTTCTAAGCATGAAATGCCAATTTATTGTGTTTTGTATTTTATTATGAATACTTTGCCTAAACTCGTTTTGTGTGGTGTCAGAATACAACATTCAGAAAGGAAGAAGGCAAAACAAACACAAACCCAGAACAAATTGAGGCAATTCCCAATCAAGAGACCTGAATGCTGACAATTGAATACACCTGAAAATCCCATTCACACATGATTTGGAGGGAATTCAGAGCATTCCCCTCGGCAAAAGTGTTATATTTCATTTTCCAAAACACATAACCTTATCTTGCTCGTGTTGCCTGTACATTTCTAAGCATGAAATGCCAATTTACTTTGTTTTTTATTTCATTATGGATACTCTGCCTAAACTCATTTTTGTATGGTGTCAGAATACAAAATTCAGAAAGGAAGAAGGCAAAACAAACATAAACCCAGAACAAATTTAGGCAATTGCCTAGCAGGAGACCTGAATGCTGCTGATTGTATATACCTGAAATTCCCATTCACACTTGATTTGAAGGGAATTCAGAGCTGTCACCTCTGGAAAAGGGTTACATTTCATTTTCCAAAACACATAACCTTATCTTGGTCATGTTGTCTGTAGATTTATAAGTATAAAATGCCATTTTCCTGAGTTTTGAATTTATTATGAATACTCTGCCTAAACTCGTTTTTGTATGGTGTCAGAATGCAAAATTCAGAAAGGAAGAAGGCAAAACAAACACAAACCCAGAACAAATTGAGGCAATTGCCTAGCAGGAGACCTGAATGCTCTTGATTGAATACACCTGAAATTCCCATTCACACATGATTTGGAGGGGATTCAGAGCATTCCCCTCGGCAAAAGTGTTATATTTCATTTTCCAAAACACATAACCTTATCTTGGTCGGGTTGCCTGTAGATTTCTAAGCATGAAACGCCAAATTCCTTTGTTTTTTATTTCATTATGAATACTCTGCCTAAACTCGTTTTTGTATGGTGTCAGAATACAAAATTCAGAAAGGAAGAAAGCAAAACAAACATAAACCCAGAACAAATTTAGGAAATTGCCTAGCAGGAGACCTGAATGCTGCCAACGGAATACACATGAAAATCCCATTCACACTCAATTACTAAGCATGAAACGCCAATTTGCTTTGTTTTTTATTTCATTATGAATAATCTCCCTAAACTCGTTTTTGTATGGTGTCAGAATACAAAATTCAGAAAGGAAGAAGGCAAAACAAACATAAACACAAAACAAATTTAGGCAATTGCCTAGCAGGTGACCTGAATGCTGCCGATTGAATAGAGCAGAAAATCACATTCACACTCGATTTGAAGGGAATTCAGATCTGTCCCCTCTGGAAAAGGGTTACATTTCATTTTCAAAGTACAAAAAATCATCCTGGTCGTGTGGCCTGTAGATTTCTAAGCATGAATTGCAAGTTTACTGTGTTTTGTATTTTATTATGAATACTCTGCCTAAACTCGTTTTTGTATACTGTCAGAATGCAAAATTCAGAAAGGAAGAAGGCAAAACAAACAAAAACTCAGAACAAATTTAGCAAATTGCCTAGCAGGAACCTGAATGCTGCCGATTGTATACACCTGAAATTCCCATTTACACATGATTTGGAGGGAATTCCGAGCATTCCCCTAGGCAAAAGAGTTATATTTCACTTTCCAAAACAGATAACCTTATCTTGGTCGTGTTGCCTGTAGATTTCTAACCATGAAACGCCAATTTCCTTTGTTTTTTATTTCATTATGAATACTCTGCCTAAACTCGTTTTTGTATGGTGTCAGAATACAAAATTTGGAAAGGAAGAGGCAAAACAAACACAAACCCAGAACAAATTTAGGCAATTGCTAAGCAGGAGACCTGAATGCTGACAATTGAATACACCTGAAATTCCCATTCACACTCGATTTGGAAGGGATTCAGAGCTGTCCCTCTTGACAACTGTTACATTTCATTTTCTGAACACATTACCTTACCTTGGTCGTGTTGTTTGTAGATTTCTAAGCATGAAATGTCAATTTATTGTGTTTTGTATTTTATTATGAATACTCTGCCTAAACTCGTATTTGTATGGTGTCAGTATGCAAAATTCAGAAAGGAAGAATGCAAAATAAACACAAACCCATAACAAATTGAGGCAATTCCCAATCAAGAGACCTGAATGCTGACAATTGAATACACCAGAAAATCTCATTCACACTGGATTTGGAGGGAATTCAGAGCTGTCCCTTCGGCAAAAGTGTTATATTTCATTTTCCAAAACACATAACCATATGTTGGTTGTCTTGCCGCTAGATTTCTAAGCATGAAACGCCAATTTATTGTGTTTTTTATTTTATTATGAAAACTTTGCCTAAACTCGTTTTGTGTGGTGTCAGAATACAAAATTCAGAAAGGAAGAAGGCAAAACAAACACAAACCCAGAACAAATTTAGGCAATTGCCTAGCAGGAGACCTGAATGCTGCTGATGGACTACACCTGAAAATCCCATTCACACTCGATTTGAAGGGAATTCAAAGCTGTCCCCTCTGGAAAATGGTTACATTTATTTTCCAAAACACATAACCTTATCTTGGTCATGTTCTCTGTAGATTTGGAAAGATAAAATGCCAATTTCATGAGTTTTGATTTTATTATGAATACTCTGCCTAAACTCGTTTTTGTATGGTGTCAGAATACAAAATTCAGAAAGGAAGAGGCAAAACAAACACAAAGCCAGAACAAATTTAGGCAATTGCCTAGCAGGTGACCTGAATGCTGCCGATGGAGTATACCTGAAAATCCCATTCACACTCGATTTGAAGGGAATTCAGAGCATTCCCCTCGGCAAAAGTGTTACATTTCATTCTCCTAAACACATAACATTATGTTGTTTGTGTTGCCTGTTGATTTCTAAGCATGAAAGGCCAATTTCCTTTGTTTTTTATTTCATTATGAACACTCAGCCTAAACTCGTATTTGTATGGTGTAAGAATGCAAAATTCAGAAAGGTAGAAGGCAAAACAAACACAAACCCAGAACACATTTAGGCAATTGCCAATCAAGAAACCTGAATGCTGACGATTTTATACACCTGAAAATCCCATTGACACTCGATATAGAGGGAAATCAGAGCTGTCCCCTCTGGAAAAGGGTTACATTTCATTTTCAAAATACAAAAAATCATCTTGGTCGTGTTGCCTGTAGATTTCTAAGCATGAATTGCAAGATTACTCTGTTTTGTCTTTTATTGTGAATACTCTGCCTAAACTCGTTTTTGTATACTGTCAGAATGCAAAATTCAGAAAGGAAGAAGGCAAAACAAACACAAACCCAGAACAAATTGAGGCAATTCCCAATCAACAGACCTGAATGCTGACAATTGAATACACCTGAAAATCTCATTCACACTGGATTTGGAGGGATTCAGAGCATTCCCCTCGGCAAAAGGGTTACATTTCATTTTCCAAAACACATAACCTTCTGTTGGTTGTTTTGCCGGTAGATATTGTTACGGCCGTGCCGGAGGAAAGAATACACCAAGAGACAGTCTCTTATGCAAAACGCAAGTAGAGTATTTAATTGACCAGCATGCTGGGGTCGCAGCGTCACGAATGTGAGCGAGCGACCCTGAGTGCAAATCGCATCAGCTTTTTATAGTCACACAAAGGCTTTGAACAATCTGTAGATCATATTTCACATGGGAACCCAGGGAACAGAAGAATCTCGGAACCTTAATCTTATCAGCTGGGTGCCGGTCAAGGTTAACAGGTTTGTATGGGTTTCGGACAAAGCCACATTCCGGTGTTCTCTCTTCCTGCCCAGGCATTACCATGTCTATTCAGCAAAGACAGGTCTCAACCCTTCCCTGAGTCAGGAATCCAGGAAGTAGGTCAAAAGTCAATCTGGCAAGGGTCGGAAGAGAAGGGGGGGGGTCTGCTTAACTTTAATATTTCTTCATTCCCCCCTTTTTCTATTGTGAAGTCTCTAATCCTAGAGACCAGCTTCGCTGTTAGACTCACTACTACATTCGAGATTTTCATTATTTCTAGTTGAGACACTTTCCACTGGCACATATTGCTGCCGGATGACCATTAGCTTGACATTTCCTACCTGAGTTCGAACAAATTTTACCAATTTATTTAGCATACACGGACCTATGGTGACTATTAAAAGCAGTACTTTCAGAGGACCAGTTATTGCTGATGACGCAAAAATTTTTCCCCTGATTAAATATGGATGTTGACACGCAGGGGGTGATTCCAGTATTGCAGGCCCACCATGCACCATCTGGCGGAGCCCAATAGGCTGATGTGGTTATATTTAGTTGGTGACTCTGGTTACAGAGCTGGGACCTGCTAGCCGGGACAGTCCCTATACATAGTCCATGGCCCCTCACTTCAGGTATGGTAAGCTTGTGCCCCCCCTTCCAATCACAGGAGGAGGCATTCATTGGCCGAGGTGTCCCACTCACCGCTATTCCCTCATAATAGGGTGGTGCGGCAGACAAACACAGCCAGCAGGGGACCATTCCCTGCTGGGTATAGTTTAGTGCCTTATAGGCTCCTTGTATCAACTTAAAGAGTGGAGGGGGAATTAAATGAGTTTCATTACTCCCAACTGTAGTGGACTGCCCCGGTGTAGGCCCCAACTCACCCTTACTTGTCACAGCCTGTTCTGATTCATGAGAAGGCTCTGGCAGGGGTCCTGGGACTGGTTGTGGGATGACGGCAGGATTAGGGCCTACAGAGACTGGAATAGCCTCTCTCTTCAAACGTATAGTGAACCATAAACCAAAGTCATATCCTGCAACATAGTATCGCATTCCCCAAATCCTTCCTCTTACCCAGCTGGCCAGAGCGGAGACTCCTATCCCTCTGGGGGTGAAAGTGATATTCAACGTCACGCCCCAGGGGGAGAATTCTGATTCCAAGCAGCGCCGATGCCCCGCCTGAGCATCTCCATTTGGAGGAAAACTTCTATGTACAGTTATTCAGTCCCTATCATCATTATGTTTTAACCAAGACACATCTCCTGTAGTTTCACATCCCCAGGCCTTACAATAGAAAGACTCTACCCCCCTGCAGTTATAGATCTGTTGCTTAGTCCTTCCTCCTTCCGGGCATACATAAAAGTCTAGTTGTCGTAACCGGCACCGCCGCCAGGGATCAAGGCAACCAGGAATGGACACATGGGAAGTATCTGCCCCTGGATGCATATCCCAGGAGAGATCATCCCAGTTCTGTACCAACTTACAGACATCGGGGTACAGGGATGGCCACCATGTGCCTGGTGTATGCGTCCCACTTATTGACCATGCCACATGCCCTGCGGGAGAAACCACCTCCCAAGTTAGTAGCTGGGGCTCGTGCGGATTCCCATCAGCAAGGCTACCGCTCAGGGTTAGAAGGAGAAATGCGACGGATCCGTAGCTTAAGCGGGTTATTGGTCTTCTCCAGTTGCCATTCTTCCTCCGATGCCGTTGTTGTAGGTGCCGGCTTGAGGTGGGAAGCATGTATCCAGTTGCTGATGCCATCGACCTTCACTGCCGTCGGCGTTGTCAGCAAGACGATGTAGGGTCCTTTCCACCGCGATTCCAGAGTGTCTGCTCGATGCCTCCGCACAAAAACTGAGTCTCCTACTCGAAAAGGATGGGGGGGGTAAAGATTCAATTCCCGATTTATATAAGTCCTTTAGCTGTTCCCAGACATATTTCTGCACACTTTCCAGGGCCTGCAGCCTAGCCATCAATGGAACTGAAGGAGCCGTCCAGCTATCATTATTTTGCAACATATCATGCACGGGGGGGGGGGGGTACCAAACAGAATTTTAAAGGGAGCTAACCCGAACATTACAGAAGAGGGGATTCACGCGCGCGGTACAGGGCATAAGGTAGGAGCATCATCCAGTCTTTTAGGCCAGTTTCTAAGGACAATTTAGATATTGTTTTTTAGAGTCCAATTTATTTATTTTTTTTTACTTGCCCTGAGCTCTGGGGGCGATAGGCGCAATGCAATTTCCAATTAATATTTAAAGCTTTTGAGAGGCCTTGAGTAATCTGTGTCACAAAGGCAGGCCCATTATCTGATCCTATAGTCTGAAGGAGACCAAATCTCGGGAAGATTTCTTTCATTATTTTCTTGGCTACTACCAAAGCAGTCTCATTTTTGGTGGGGAATGCCTCTACCCATCCTGAAAAAGTATCTATGAATACTAACAAATATCTATAACCTCCTTTAGTTGGTTTTACTTCAGTGAAATCTACTTCCCAATGTTGCCCTGGTCTCTTCCCCTTAATCTAGTTCCTGTCAGTGCTAGTAGGGGAAAGGTTACAAGGTCTTAAAGCACAAGGTCACACAAGGTTGCGTTATCAGTACTCTCTGGTCTGGGCTGTTTAGCCCTGCCTCAGTAGTTTTCCACTAAGAGGTCACATGCTGCATGGTCCCCGACATATCCCCCTTTCTTATCAATTAAACAAAAATGGCTACCGGTTAGGCCAGGTGTGATGAACGAGCAGTGCCTGTCTTAGGAATCGACCCGGAGCTCCATCACCTCTTACCCGTCATTGGATATCCTTGCCAGTCCCCAAGGACTCCTGTCTTAGGTGGGTGAGGTTCCGGGAAGGTGCCCGTCATTGGCTTGCTGCTTGTTTTATTGATAGGCCTGGGGCCCTTCCTGGGCTCCCGACTGGGGCAGCGGCAGACCGAGGGGGAGAGGCAGTTGTGGGAGGGACCGTGACCTCACCGGCCAGACCTCACCAGCCAGAGAGAGAGATAACATTCTCCAGGGGATCTTCCATGGCCAGACTTTGGTAATGTATTTGAATTGGTCTGGCTGCTAAATTATCTACTTGCTGTCTGATAAAAGTCATCAGCTTACTGAAAAGACAAGGACCTACAGATAGTATAACAAGCAAACCAGCAATAGGGCCTAAAAGCGGTAGCAAATAGGAAAGCAGTCCATTCCATCCCATCCAAAAGGGATTTTCAGCCATGGCACGCCAGCGACGCTCCAGATCTTTTTGAAGTGTTATCGCGAACAATGCCGGACTTGTTAGCGTGAAAACAGCATTTTTCCTGTAAAGCCAAGCAAATACCTCCCTGTTCGGTGGTAAGCAAGTCTAAGCCTCTACGATTTTGTAGAACCACTTCCGCTAGGGAATCAATTTGATCTTGAAGACAGTGACAAGCTGCACAAGCTGTGACAAGCTGCACAATGGTTGACTCTCTCCTCTGCTAATTGTTTGTTATGCATTGCTGATAAGGAAAACAGCTGTTCCCTGAGAAGGTTTTGAAGCTTCTGTACCCCCAAATGAGTAAACTGGTGATCCTGCTGTAAATACTTCCTTGCTGGTTCCTGCTTATCCTCTCCCCTCTCTGCCACTTCGCTGGACTCAGTCTCCTTAGTTACTAAAGTCTCAGGCCCTCCCCCAAAGCTGTGCCCCGAGCCGCGGTGTCCGCCTGTCTGTTTCCTACTGCCACTGCCGAAGCTCCCTTCTCGTGGCCCGGACAATGTATTATTGCCAGTTGGGCTGGCAGCACTATGGCCCCCGGATGTTAATAGTCCCCGTTTGATAGATGGCCCCATGAATGTGAGCAGTCGCAAAAGCGTAGTGACTGTCCGTAGCGCAATCTACTCAGCACGCTGTGCCGAAGTCCCATCTGGTAGGCGCGCCACCCATATGACATCACCATTTACGCTTACCACCGCAGCTCCTGCTCTTCTACCGTCCACCACGAGGCTGCTCCCATCCATAAACCATGTTACCTCCGGGCTAGACAGCGGTCGGTCGATTAGATCCTGTTGAATTCCACTCTCTTCTGCTAGCACCTCCTGACAATGGCGTAGGACAGGGTCGGTGGTTGAGTCTGGTAATAGCGTTGCCGGATTCAAGGCAGTAGGAGGCCCAAAGGTGATCCAGTCCTTGTCCAACAGGATGCTCTGATAATGTGTAATTCTGGCATTTGTTAACCAGCGGTCTGGGGGCTGCCAAACAACGCTCTCTAGAGCGTGCGGGGCTATGATGGTCAGCCTTTTCCCTAAGGTCAACTTATCTGCGTCCTTGATCAGCAAGGCTGCAGCTGCAATTGCCCTAAGGCACTTCGGCCATCCTCTGGCCACAGGATGAGTTTCCCAGAGAGGTAGGCTACCGTCTCTTCCACGGCCCCAGAGTCTGAGTCAATACACCTTTAGCAACCCCCCTTTCTCTTCCACATACAGGATGAATGGTTTATCTATATCCAGGAGGGCGAGTGCTGGGGCAGATAGCAGTGCCTTCTTTATAGAGTCAAAGGCCTGTTGTTGGTCCTTCCCCCAGGCAAACTCCTGGGAGTCTTTCAGCAAGAGATATAGCAGTACTGCCATGTGGGTGAATCCCGGTATCCACAATCGGCTAAAACCAGCCATCCCCAAAAATTCTCTCCGCTGCTTATGAGTAGTTGGGGCCGGGATCTGGGCTACTGCCTCCTTTCTTGCTTTAGTCAACCACCGCTTCCCATCACGGAGGACATACCCCAGAAAAGTCACTTCCCTCCGACACAGCTGAGCCTTCTTTCCCGAGGCTCGGTAACCTAGCCGCCCCAGTTCTCGCAGGAGGCAGCGAGTGCCATACTCACAATCCTTCAGGGTACGGGCTGCCAGCAACAGGTCATCTACACATTGGAGCAGAGTGACTTCAGGGTGTTCACCGCGAAAGGTCCGGAGGTCCTGATGCAGTGCCTCATCAAAGATAGTGGGGGAATTCTTGAAGCCCTGAGGCAGGCGCGTCCAAGTCAGCTGGCCTGAAAACCCCTCTTCCAGGTCTTGCCATTCAAAGGCAAATGTTGGCTGGCTATCTGGATGGAGCCGCAAGCAAAAGAAGGCATAGTCCACGCCCTGTACTGGCTTCCACTTGCTCCCTGTACCAAAGTCCGCTTATCTGATAGAGGTCCCAAAGGGGCCTTCAGGACTGAATTTACAGCTCCCGTGTGGACTCCAAAACTGATAGGAGTTGCCTTCGGGACTCCCTGTGCCCTTCTTGGACAATCTCCAGCCCAATGCCCCCCTCTCTCTGCAGTCAGCACATCGGTCAGAGTCCAGCCGCGATCGCCTCCTCTCCCTTTGTGAGTTCGTCCTCCCTTCGGATCTTCCCTATTCTGGCTTCGGATGACAGTGGCAAGAATCCGAGCTAGCTCCTTGCTGCGTCTCTTATCCCTCACCTCTTCCAGCTTTTCCCCTTTTCTTTCTTTGACTCCCATTCCTCCCTCTCTTCTCTCCCTCTCCGCTCCCTTTCTTCTTCAGTTTTCTCCTTGCAGTATACTTTTTCTGCTTCCTTCACCAGGTCCCCTAGGGACTTCTGCAGTCCTTCTAAGCGCTGCAGTTTGTGTCTGATGTCCGAAGCGGACTGCCCTATGAATGCCATTGCAACTGACCCTCTCTGCCCTTCAGACTCTGGATCAAATGGGGTATATCTCCTGCAAGCCTCCATTAATAATTCTAGGAACATGGAGGGGGTCTCCTCTGGTCCCTGGATAACCTCCCTTACCTTAGCCAAATTAGTGGGCTTCCTGGCCGCTGCTCAGAGGCCCGTAACAGGAAACTGGCGATAAGTGGACAGATGCCTCCTACCTTCGCGACTGTTAGGATCCTATTCAGGGCGCTGCAGGGGGAACACTTCATCAATTATGTTCTGTAATGGAATTGGCCTGCCATCCTGTCCGGGCACATTTTTCCGAGCTTCAATCAGTATCCGGTCCCGCTCCTCGGTTGTAAAAAGAGTGTTTAACAACTGCTGACAATCGTCCCATGTAGGTTGATGAGAAGACGTTAGGGATTCTACCAAACCTGTCAAACGCCCAGGGTCAACAGAAAAAGAAGGGTTATTATTTTTCCAATTGTATAAATTAGATGATGAGAATGGCCAGTACTGTAACACCTGCATCTCTCCCCTGTGCCCATCATCTATCACCCTGTCTGTGGGTCGCAAGGGCAGGGCGATAGCAGTGTCAGGGGTTGGCTGCCCCTTCCTACTCCGGGTTCCCTGGGTCGGCCCTCCCACCCAGTCCATCCCCTCTTTCTCCTGCTCCGACACTGGGGGTGCTGAAGGCCAAGGTACTACCGGGGTCAAAATAGCCAACCGCTGTAGTTGATTCTCCGGTGATTGTCCCTCCTCTTTGGTCGTTGAAGAGACAACCTGGGGGGAAGATGAGGTTAGTAACAGAAAGGGGAAAAGGAAGGTGTGGTTGAGGAGATGGCGCAATCCGCGGAAAAGCGGGATCACGCAGGAAAGCCTGTGGGTACGGAGGCAAAGAATCCATAGTTAATAGATCGGCCTGGGATTCGGGGAGCACAGGTGGCCATCTCTTTTCTTCTTCTTTCTGGTGGAGCTTCAAAGGCAACACTTCCGCTGCACCTGTGAGAAACTGGAAAGACTTAACCCAGGCCGGCGGATTTTCACAAAGATCTTGCCATACAAGTATGTAAAATTCTTGGTCAGGATGTCCACGTTTCCCAGGTTGAAAGACATACTCCTTAACTTGGCGCACTAAGGGAGGAAAAAGATCCTCCCTCCAGCCAGCCTACGCCAAGCCCTGACCAGCCAGAGGGACAGTAAATCTGCCACTTATCCTTTTTCACTACCAGAGATAAATTGTTTCCCCCAGCTCAGATCTCTGGATAGTGCGCCAGAGTTAAGGCCAAAGGAGTTGTGGCGGTCTGTCCCATAATTTCCCTAACAATTCCCCTAGTGGCGTTCAAGAAACTAAAACCAGAGGGGGGTTTCGCTGAGCGTCCTCAGTCCCCCGAAATTCCCGAGGCGTCCCTCGAGAAGATGCAGCGTGATCGCCTGGCACGTCTGCCGATCACTGCCTGCAACACGCCACTGAAAACCCCTGAGCGCGCGTCCTCCACAGTTTCAACCGGTCCTCCTTACTTATAATACTCTTCAAAGAGTTGTCCGTTGGTGCTACTCACTCCTGGATTGGCACGGAAAATCTCGCTGGGGCCTCCAAATGTTACGGCCATGCCGGAGGAAAGAATACACCAAGAGACAGTCTCTTATGCAAAACGCAAGTAGAGTATTTAATTGACCAGCATGCTGGGGTCGCAGCGTCACGAATGTGAGCGAGCGACCCTGAGTGCAAATCGCATCAGCTTTTTATAGTCACACAAAGGCTTTGAACAATCTGTAGATCATATTTCACATGGGAACCCAGGGAACAGAAGAATCTCGGAACCTTAATCTTATCAGCTGGGTGCCGGTCAAGGTTAACAGGTTTGTATGGGTTTCTGACAAAGCCACATTCCGGTGTTCTCTCTTCCTGCCCAGGCATTACCATGTCTATTCAGCAAAGACAGGTCTCAACCCCTCCCTGAGTCAGGAATCCAGGAAGTAGGTCAAAAGTCAATCTGGCAAGGGTCGGAAGAGAAGGGGGGGGGGGTCTGCTTAACTTTAATATTTCTTCAATATCTAAGCATGAAACGCCAATTTCCTTTGTTTTTTATTTCATTATGAATACTCTGCCTAAACTCGTATTTGTATGGTGTCAGAATGCAAAATTCAGAAAGGAAGAAGGCAAAACAAACACAAACCCTGAACAAATTTAGTCAATTGCCTAGCAGGAGACCTGAATGCTCTTGATTGAATACACATGAAATTCCCATTCACACATGATTTGGAGGGAATTCAGAGCATTCCCCTCGGCAAAAGTGTTATATTTCATTTTCCAAAACACATAACCTTATCTTGGTCGGGTTGCCTGTAGATTTCTAAGCATGAAACGCCAATTTCCTTTGTTTTTTATTTCATTATGAATACTCTGCCTAAACTTGTTTTTGTATGGTTTCAGAAAACAAAATTCAGAAAGGAAGAAAGCAAAACAAACATAAACCCAGAACAAATTTAGGAAATTGCCTAGCAGGAGACCTGAATGCTGCCAACGGAATACACATGAAAATCCCATTCACACTCGATTTCTAAGCATGAAACGCCAATTTGCTTTGTTTTTTATTTCATTATGAATAATCTCCCTAAACTCGTTTTTGTATGGTGTCAGAATACAAACTTCAGAAAGGAAGAAGGCAAAACAAACATAAACCCAGAACAAATTTAGGCAATTGCCTAGCAGGTGACCTGAATGCTGCCAATTGAATACACCGGAAAATCCCATTTACACATGATTTGGAGGGAATTCAGAGCATTCCCCTAGGCAAAAGTGTTATATTTCATTTTCCAAAACAGATAACCTTATCTTGGTCGTGTTGCCTGTAGATTTCTAAGCATGAATTGCAAGTTTACTGTGTTTTGTATTTTATTATGAATACTCTGCCTAAACTCGTTTTTGTATACTGTCAGAATGCAAAATTCAGAAAGGAAGAAGGCAAAACAAACACAAACTCAGAACAAATTTAGGAAATTGCCTAGCAGGAGACCTGAATGCTGCCAATTGTATACACCTGAAATTCCCATTCACACATGATTTGGAGGGAATTCAGAGCATTCCCCTAGGCAAAAGTGTTATATATCATTTTCCAAAACAGATAACCTTATCTTGGTCGGGTTGCCTGTAGATTTCTAAGCATGAAACGCCAATTTCCTTTGTTTTTTATTTCATTATGAATACTCTGCCTAAACTTGTTTTTGATGGTGTCAGAATACAACATTCAGAAAGGAAGAAAGCAAAACAAACATAAACCCAGAACAAATTTAGGAAATTGCCTAGCAGGAGACCTGAATGCTGCCAACGGAATACACATGAAAATCCCATTCACACTCGATTTCTAAGCATGAAACGCCAATTTGCTTTGTTTTTTATTTCATTATGAATAATCTCCCTAAACTCGTTTTTGTATGGTGTCAGAATACAAACTTCAGAAAGGAAGAAGGCAAAACAAACATAAACCCAGAACAAATTTAGGCAATTGCCTAGCAGGTGACCTGAATGCTGCCGATTGAATACACCAGAAAATCCCATTAACACATGATTTGGATGGAATTCAGAGCATTCCCCTAGGCAAAAGTGTTATATTTCATTTTCCAAAACAGATAACCTTATCTTGGTCGTGTTGCCTGTAGATTTCTAAGCATGAATTGCAAGTTTACTGTGTTTTGTATTTTATTATGAATACTCTGCCTAAACTCGTTTTTGTATACTGTCAGAATGCAAAATTCAGAAAGGAAGAAGGCAAAACAAACACAAACTCAGAACAAATTTAGGAAATTGCCTAGCAGGAGACCTGAATGCTGCCGATTGTATACACCTGAAATTCCCATTCACACATGATTTGGAGGGAATTCAGAGCATTCCCCTAGGCAAAAGTGTTATATTTCATTTTCCAAAACAGATAACCTTATCTTGGTCGTGTTGCCTGTAGATTTCTAACCATGAAACGCCAATTACCTTTGTTTTTTATTTCATTATGAATACTCTGCCTAAACTCGTTTTTGTATGGTGTCAGAATACAAAATTCAGAAAGGAAGAAAGCAAAACAAACACAAACCCAGAACAAATTTAGGCAATTGCTAAGCAGGAGACCTGAATGCTGACAATTGAATACACCTGAAAATCCCATTCACACTCGATTTGGAGGCGATTCAGAGCTGTCCCCTCTTGACAAGTGTTACATTTCATTTTCTGAACACATTACCTTACCTTGGTCGTGTTGTTTGTAGATTTCTAAGCATGAAATGTCAATTTATTGTGTTTTGTATTTTATTATGAATACTTTGCCTAAACTCGTTTTGTGTGGTGTCAGAATACAACATTCAGAAAGGAACAAGGCAAAATAAACACAAACCCATAACAAATTGAGGCAATTCCCAATCAAGAGACCTGAATGCTGACAATTGAATACACCAGAAAATCTCATGCACACTGGATTTGGAGGGAATTCAGAGCTTTCCCTTCGGCAAAAGTGTTATATTTCATTTTCCAAAACACAAAACCATATGTTGGTTGTCTTGCCGGTAGATTTCTAAGCATGAAATGCCATTTTGCTCTGTTTTTATTTCATTATGAATACTCTGCCTAAACTCGTATTTGTATGGTGTCAGTATGCAAAATTCAGAAAGGAAGAAGGCAAAATAAACACAAACCCATAACAAATTGAGGCAATTCCCAATCAAGAGACCTGAATGCTGACAATTGAATACACCAGAAAATCTCATTCACACTGGATTTGGAGGGAATTCAGAGCTGTCCCTTCGGCAAAAGTGTTATATTTCATTTTCCAAAACACATAACCATATGTTGGTTGTCTTGCCGGTAAATTTCTAAGCATGAAACGCCAATTTATTGTGTTTTTTATTTTATTATGAATACTTTGCCTAAACTCGTTTTGTGTGGTGTCAGAATACAAAATTCAGAAAGGAAGAAGGCAAAACAAACATAAACCCAGAACAAATTTAGGCAATTGCCTACCAGGAGACCTGAATGCTGACAATTGAATACATCTGAAAATCCCATTCACACTCGATTTGAAGGGAATTCAGATCTGTCCCTTCTGGAAAAGTGTTACATTTCATTTTCCAAAACACATAACCTTATCTTGGTCGTGTTGTCTGTTTATTTATAAGGATAAAATGCCAATTTGCTGAGTTTTGATTTTATTATGAATACTCTGCCTAAACTCGTTTTTGTATGGTGTCAGAATAAAAAATTCAGAAAGGAAGAATGCAAAACAAACACAAACCCAGAACACGTTTAGGCAATTGCCAATCAAGAGACATGAATGCGGACGATTTTATACACCTGAAAATCCCATTGACACTCGATATAGAGGGAAATCAGAGCTGTTCCCTCTGGAAAAGGGTTACATTTCATTTTCAAAATACAAAAAATCATCTTGGTCGTGTGGCCTGTAGATTTCTAAGCATGAATTGCAAGTTTACTGTGTGTTGTATTTTATTATGAATACTCTGCCTAAACTCGTTTTTGTAAACTGTCAGAATGCAAAATTCAGAAAGGAAGAATGCAAAACAAACACAAACCCAGAACACGTTTAGGCAATTGCCAATCTAGAGACCTGAATGCGGACGATTTTATACACCTGAAAATCCCATTGACACTCGATATAGAGGGAAATCAGAGCTGTCCCCTCTGGAAAAGGGTTACATTTCATTTTCAAAACACATTACCTTACCTTGGTTGTGTTGCCTGTAGATTTCTAGCATGAAATGCCAATTTACTCTGTTTTGTATTTTATTATGAATACTTTGCCTAAACTCGTTTTGGGTGGTGTCAGAATACAACATTCAGAAAGGAAGAAGGCAAAACAAACACAAACCCAGAACAAATTGACCCAATTGCTAATCAACAGACCTGAATGCTGCCAATTGAATACACCTGAAAATCCCATTCACACGGGATTTGGATGGAATTCAGAGCTGTCCCTTCGGCAAAAGGGTTACATTTCATTTTCTAAAATACAAAAAATTATATTGGTCGTATTGCCTGTAGATTTCTAAGCATGAAATGCAAGTTTACTGTGCTTCTATTTCATTATGAAATCTCTGCCTAAACTCGTTTTTGAATGGTGTCAGAATGCAAAATTCAGAATGGAAGAAGGCAAAACAAACACAAACCCAGAACAAATTGAGGCAATTGCCTAGCAGGAGACCTGAATGCTGCCGATTGTATACACCTGAAATTCCCATTCACACATGATTTGGAGGGAATTCAGAGCATTCCCCTCGGCAAAAGTGCTATATTTCATTTTCCAAAACACATAACCTTATCTTGGTCGTGTTGCCTGTAGATTTCTAAGCATGAAACGCCAATTTCCTTTGTTTTTTATTTCATTATGAATACTCTGCCTAAACTTGTTTTTGTATGGTTTCAGAATGCAAAATTCAGAAAGGAAGAAGGCAAAACAAACACAAACCCAGAACAAATTTAGGCAATTGCCTAGCAGGAGACCTGAATGCTGCCGATTGTATACACCTGAAATTCCCATTCCCACATGATTGCGAGGGAATTCAGAGCATTCCCCTTGGCAAAAGTGTTATATTTCATTCTCCAAAACACATAACCTTATCTTGGTCGTGTTGCCCCTTAGATTTCTAAGCATGAAAGGCCGTTTCCTGTGTTATTTATTGCTTTCTGGACTCAGCCTAACCTCATTTTTGTATGGTGTCAGAATACAAAATTTGGAAAGGGAGAAGGTAAAACAAACACAAACCCAGAACAAACTGAGGCAACTGCCTAGCAGGAGACCTGAATACTGCCGATTGTATACACCTGAAAATCTCATACACACTCGATTTTCAGGGGATTCAGTTCTGTCCCATCCTGACAATTGTTACATTTCATTTTCCAAAACAAATAACCTTATCTTGGTCGTGCTGCCTGTAGATTTCTAAGCATGAAATGCCAATTTATTGTGTTTTGTATTTTATTATGAATAATTTACCTAAACTTGTTTTTGTATGGTGTCAGAATGCAACATTCAGAAAGGAAGAAGGCAAAACAAACACAAACCCAGAACAAATTGAGGCAATTCCCAATCAAGAGACCTGAATGCTGCTGATGGAATACACCTGAAAATCCCATTCACACTCGATTTGAAGGGAATTCAGAGCTGTCCCCTCTGGAAAAGGGTTACATTTCATTTTCCAAAACACATAACCTTTTGTTGCTCGTGTTGTCTGTATATTTATAAGGATAAAATGCCAATTTACTGAGTTTTGATTTTATTATGAATACTCTGCCTAAACTCATTTTTGTATGGTGTGAGAATACAAAATTTAGAAAGGAAGAAGGCAAAACAAACATAAACCCAGAACAAATTGAGGCAATTGCCTACCAGGAGACCTGAATGCTGCCGATTGAATACACATGAATATCCCATTCACACTTGATTTGAAGGGAATTCAGAGCAATCCCCTCTTGACAAGTGTTACATTTCATTTTCCAAAACACATAACCTTATCTTGGTCGTGTTGCCTGTAGATTTCTAAGCATGAAATGCCAATTTATTGTGTTTTGTATTTTATTATGAATACTTGGCCTAAACTCGTTTTGTGTGGTGTCAGAATACAACATTCAGAAAGGAAGAAGGCAAAACAAACACAAACCCAGAACAAATTGAGGCAATTCCCAATCAAGAGACCTAAATGCTGACAATTGAATACACCTGAAAATCCCATTCACACTGGATTTGGAGGGAATTCAGAGCTGTCCCTTCGGCAAAAGTGTTATATTTCATTTTCCAACACACATAACCTTCTGTTGGTTGTTTTGCCGGTAGATTTCTAAGCATGAAACGCCAAATTCCTTTGTTTTTTATTTCATTATGAATACTCTGCCTAAACTCATTTTTGTATACTGTCAGAATGCAAAATTCAGAAAGGAAGAAGGCAAAACAAACACAAACCCAGAACAAATTGAGGCAATTGCCTAGCAGGAGACCTGAATGCTGCCGATTGTATACACCTGAAATTCCCATTCACACATGATTTGGAGGGAATTCCGAGCATTTCCCTCGGCAAAAGTGTTATATTTCATTTTCCAAAACACATAACCTTATCTTGGTCGTGTTGCCTGTAGATTTCTAAGCATGAAACGCCAATTACTTTGTTTTTTATTTCATTATGAATACTCTGCCTAAACACGTTTTTGTATGGTGTCAGAATACAAAATTCAGAAAGGAAGAAGGCAAAACAAACACAAACCCAGAACAAATTTAGGTGATTTCCAATCAAGAGACCTGAATGCTGCCGATTGAATACACCTGAAAATCTCATTCACACTCGATTTGGAGGAAATTCAGAGCTGTCCCCTCTTGACAAGTGTTACATATCATTTTCGAAAACACATAACCTGATCTTGTTCGTGTTGCCTGTAGATTTCTAAGCATGAAATGCCAATTTATTGTGTTTTGTATTTTATTATGAATACTTTGCCTAAACTCGTTTTGTGTGGTGTCAGAATACAACATTCAGAAAGGAAGAAGGCAAAACAAACACAAACCCAGAACAAATTGAGGCAATTGCCAATCAAGAGACCTGAATGCTGACAATTGAATACACCTGAAAATCTCATTCATACTGGATTTGGAGGGAATTCAGATCTGTCCCTTCGGCAAAAGTGTTATATTTCCTTTTCCAAAAAACATAACCTTCTGTTGGTTGTGTGGTCTGTAGATTTCTAAGCATGAAACGCCAAATTCCTTTGTTTTTTATTGCATTATGAATACTCTGCCGAAACTCATATTTGTATGGTGTCAGAATGCAAAATTCGGAAAGGAAGAAGGCAAAACAAACACAAACCCAGAACAAATTGAGGCAATTGCCTAGCAGGAGACCTGAATGCTGCCGATTGTATACACCTGAAATTCCCATTCACACATGATTTGGAGGGAATTCCGAGCATTCCCCTCGGCAAAAGTGTTATATTTCATTTTCCAAAACACATAACCTTATGTTGGTTGTGTTGCCGGTAGATTTTTAAGCATGAGATGCCAATTTACTTTGTTTTTTATTTCATTATGAATACTCTGCCTAAACTTGTTTTTGTATGGTGTCAGAATGCAAAATTCAGAAAGGAAGAAGGCAAAACAAACATAAACCCAGAACAAATTTAGGCAATTGCCTAGCAGGAGACCTGAATGCTGCCGATGGAATACACCTGAAAATCCCATTCACACTCGCGTTGAAAGGAATTCAGAGCTGTCCCCTCTGGAAAAGCTTTACATTTCAGTTTTCCAAAACACATAACCTTATCTTGGTTGTGTTGTCTGTAGATTCATAAGGATAAAATGCCAATTTCCTGAGTTTTGATTTTATTATGAATACTCTGCCTAAACTCATTTTTTATGGTGACAGAATACAAAATTCAGAAAGGAAGAAGGCAAAACAAACACAAACCCAGAACACGTTTAGGCAATTGCCTACCAGGAGACCTGAATGCTGACAATTGAATACACCTGAAAATCCCATTCATACTGGATTTGGAGGGAATTCAGAGCTGTCCCTTCGGCAAAAGTGTTATATTTCATTTTCCAACACACATAACCTTCTGTTGGTTGTTTTGCCGGTAGATTTCTAAGCATGAAACGCCAAATTCCTTTGTTTTTTATTTCATTATGAATACTCTGCCTAAACTCATTTTTGTATACTGTCAGAATGCAAAATTCAGAAAGGAAGAAGGCAAAACAAACACAAACCCAGAACAAATTGAGGCAATTGCCTAGCAGGAGACCTGAATGCTGCCGATTGTATACACCTGAAATTCCCATTCACACATGATTTGGAGGGAATTCCGAGCATTTCCCTCGGCAAAAGTGTTATATTTCATTTTCCAAAACACATAACCTTATCTTGGTCGTGTTGCCTGTAGATTTCTAAGCATGAAACGCCAATTACTTTGTTTTTTATTTCATTATGAATACTCTGCCTAAACACGTTTTTGTATGGTGTCAGAATACAAAATTCAGAAAGGAAGAAGGCAAAACAAACACAAACCCAGAACAAATTTAGGTGATTTCCAATCAAGAGACCTGAATGCTGCCGATTGAATACACCTGAAAATATCATTCACACTCGATTTGGAGGGGATTCAGAGCTGTCCCCTCTTGACAAGTGTTACATATCATTTTCGAAAACACATAACCTGATCTTGGTCGTGTTGCCTGTAGATTTCTAAGCATGAAATGCCAATTTATTGTGTTTTGTATTTTATTATGAATACTTTGCCTAAACTCGTTTTGTGTGGTGTCAGAATACAACATTCAGAAAGGAAGAAGGCAAAACAAACACAAACCCAGAACAAATTGAGGCAATTGCCAATCAAGAGACCTGAATGCTGACAATTGAATACACCTGAAAATCTCATTCATACTGGATTTGGAGGGAATTCAGATCTGTCCCTTCGGCAAAAGTGTTATATTTCATTTTCCAAAAAACATAACCTTCTGTTGGTTGTGTTGTCTGTAGATTTCTAAGCATGAAACGCCAAATTCCTTTGTTTTTTATTGCATTATGAATACTCTGCCTAAACTCATATTTGTATGGTGTCAGAATGCAAAATTCGGAAAGGAAGAAGGCAAAACAAACACAAACCCAGAACAAATTTAGGCAATTGCCTAGCAGGAGACCTGAATGCTGCCGATTGTATACACCTGAAATTCCCATTCACACATGATTTGGAGGGAATTCCGAGCATTCCCCTCGGCAAAAGTGTTATATTTCATTTTCCAAAACACATAACCTTATGTTGGTTGTGTTGCCGGTAGATTTTTAAGCATGAGATGCCAATTTACTTTGTTTTTTATTTCATTATGAATACTCTGCCTAAACTTGTTTTTGTATGGTGTCAGAATGCAAAATTCAGAAAGGAAGAAGGCAAAACAAACATAAACCCAGAACAAATTTAGGCAATTGCCTAGCAGGAGACCTGAATGCTGCCGATGGAATACACCTGAAAATCCCATTCACACTCGAGTTGAAAGGAATTCAGAGCTGTCCCCTCTGGAAAAGCTTTACATTTCAGTTTTCCAAAACACATAACCTTATCTTGGTTGTGTTGTCTGTAGATTCATAAGGATAAAATGCCAATTTCCTGAGTTTTGATTTTATTATGAATACTCTGCCTAAACTCATTTTTGTATGGTGTCAGAATACAAAATTCAGAAAGGAAGAAGGCAAAACAAACACAAACCCAGAACACGTTTAGGCAATTGCCAATCAAGAGACCTGAATGCTGACGATTTTATATACCTGAAAATCAGATTGACACTTGATTTAGAGGGAAATCAGAGCTTTCTCCTCTGGAAAAGTGTTACATTTCATTTTTCAAAACACAAAAAATCATCTTGGTCGTGTTGCCTGTAGATTTCTAAGCATGAATTGCAAGTTTACTCTGTTTTGTATTTTATTAAGAATACTCTGCCTAAACTCGTTTTTGTATACTGTCAGAATGCAAAATTCAGAAAGGAAGAAGGCAAAACAAACACAAACCCAGAACAAATTGACCCAATTGCAAATCAACAGACCTGAATGCTGCCGATTGAATACAGCTGAAAATCCCATTCACACTGGATTTGAAGGGAATTCAGAGCTGTCCCCTCTGGAAAAGGGTTATATTTCATTTGCCAAAACAGAAAACCTCATCTTGGTCATGTTGTCTGTAGATTTCTAAGCATGAAACGCCAATTTGCTTTGTTTTTTATTTCATTATGAATACTCTCCCTAAACTCATTTTTGTATGGTGTCAGAATACAAAATTCAGAAAGGAAGAAAGTAAAACAAGCACAAACCCAGAACAAATTTAGGCAATTGCCAATCAAGAGACGTGAATGCTGCCGATTGAATACTCCTGAAAATCTCATTCACACTCTATTTGAAGCAAATTCAGAGCTGTCCCCTCTTGACAAGTGTTACATTTCATTTTCCAAAACACATAACGTTATCTTGGTTGGGTTGTCTGTAAATTTCTAAGCATGAAATGCCAATAAATTGTGTTTTGCATTTTATTATGAATACTTTGCCTAAACTCGTTTTGGGTGGTGTCAGAATACAACATTCAGAAAGGAAGAAGGCAAAACAAACACAAACCCAGAACAAATTGACCCAATTGCCAATCAACAGACCTGAATGCTGCCAATTGAATACACCTGAAAATCCCATTCACACTGGATTTGGATGGAATTCAGAGCTGTCCCTTCGGCAAAAGGGTTACATTTCATTTTCCAAAATACAAAAAATTATATTGGTCGTATTGCCTGTAGATTTCTAAGCATGAAATGCAAGTTTACTGTGCTTCTATTTCATTATGAAATCTCTGCCTAAACTCGTTTTTGAATGGTGTCAGAATGCAAAATTCAGAATGGAAGAAGGCAAAACAAACACAAACCCAGAACAAATTGAGGCAATTGCCTAGCAGGAGACCTGAATGCTGCCGATTGTATACACCTGAAATTCCCATTCACACATGATTTGGAGGGAATTCAGAGCATTCCCCTCGGCAAAAGTGCTATATTTCATTTTCCAAAACACATAACCTTATCTTGGTCGTGTTGCCTGTAGATTTCTAAGCATGAAATGCCAATTTCCTTTGTTTTTTATTTCATTATGAATACTCTGCCTAAACTCGTTTTTGTATGGTGTCAGAATGCAAAATTCAGAAAGGAAGAAGGCAAAACAAACACAAACCCAGAACAAATTTAGGCAATTGCCTAGCAGGAGACCTGAATGCTGCCGATTGTATACACCTGAAATTCCCATTCCCACATGATTGCGAGGGAATTCAGAGCATTCCCCTTGGCAAAAGTGTTATATTTCATTCTCCAAAACACATAACCTTATCTTGGTCGTGTTGCCCCTTAGATTTCTAAGCATGAAAGGCCGTTTCCTGTGTTATTTATTGCTTTCTGGACTCAGCCTAACCTCATTTTTGTATGGTGTCAGAATACAAAATTTGGAAAGGGAGAAGGTAAAACAAACACAAACCCAGAACAAACTGAGGCAACTGCCTAGCAGGAGACCTGAATACTGCCCAATGTATACACCTGAAAATCTCATACACACTCGATTTGGAGGGGATTCAGTTCTGTCCCCTCCTGACAATTGTTACATTTCATTTTCCAAAACAAATAACCTTATCTTGGTCGTGTTGCCTGTAGATTTCTAAGCATGAAATGCCAATTTATTGTGTTTTGTATTTTATTATGAATAATTTACCTAAACTTGTTTTTGTATGGTGTCAGAATGCAACATTCAGAAAGGAAGAAGGCAAAACAAACACAAACCCAGAACAAATTGAGGCAATTCCCAATCAAGAGACCTGAATGCTGCTGATGGAATACACCTGAAAATCCCATTCACACTCGATTTGAAGGGAATTCAGAGCTGTCCCCTCTGGAAAAGGGTTACATTTCATTTTCCAAAACACATAACCTTTTGTTGCTCGTGTTGTCTGTATATTTATAAGGATAAAATGCCAATTTACTGAGTTTTGATTTTATTATGAATACTCTGCCTAAACTCATTTTTGTATGGTGTCAGAATACAAAATTTAGAAAGGAAGAAGGCAAAACAAACATAAACCCAGAACAAATTGAGGCAATTGCCTACCAGGAGACCTGAATGCTGCCGATTGAATACACATGAATATCCCATTCACACTTGATTTGAAGGGAATTCAGAGCAATCCCCTCTTGACAAGTGTTACATTTCTTTTTCCAAAACACATAACCTTATCTTGGTCGTGTTGCCTGTAGATTTCTAAGCATGAAATGCCAATTTATTGTGTTTTGTATTTTATTATGAATACTTTGCCTAAACTCGTTTTGTGTGGTGTCAGAATACAACATTCAGAAAGGAAGAAGGCAAAACAAACACAAACCCAGAACAAATTGAGGCAATTCCCAATCAAGAGACCTGAATGCTGACAATTGAATACACGTGAAAATCCCATTCACACTGGATTTGGAGGGAATTCAGAGCTGTCCCTTCGGCAAAAGTGTTATATTTCATTTTCCAACACACATAACCTTCTGTTGGTTGTTTTGCCGGTAGATTTCTAAGCATGAAACGCCAAATTCCTTTGTTTTTTATTGCATTATGAATACTCTGCCTAAACTCATTTTGTATACTGTCAGAATGCAAAATTCAGAAAGGAAGAAGGCAAAACAAACACAAACCCAGAAAAAATTGAGGCAATTGCCTAGCAGGAGACCTGAATGCTGCCGATTGTATACACCTGAAATTCCCATTCACACATGATTTGGAGGGAATTCCGAGCATTTCCCTCGGCAAAAGTATTATATTTCATTTTCCAAAACACATAACCTTATCTTGGTCGTGTTGCCTGTAGATTTCTAAGCATGAAACGCCAATTACTTTGTTTTTTATTTCATTATGAATACTCTGCCTAAACTCGTTTTTGTATGGTGTCAGAATACAAAATTCAGAAAGCAAGAAGGCAAAACAAACACAAACCCAGAACAAATTTAGGTGATTTCCAATCAAGAGACCTGAATGCTGCCGATTGAATACACCTGAAAATCTCATTCACACTCGATTTGGAGGGGATTCAGAGCTGTCCCCTCTTGACAAGTGTTACATATCATTTTCGAAATCACATAACCTGATCTTGGTCGTGTTGCCTGTAGATTTCTAAGCATGAAATGCCAATTTATTGTGTTTTGTATTTTATTATGAATACTTTGCCTAAACTCGTTTTGTGTGGTGTCAGAATACAACATTCAGAAAGGAAGAAGGCAAAACAAACACAAACCCAGAACAAATTGAGGCAATTCCCAATCAAGAGACCTGAATGCTGACAATTGAATACACCTGAAAATCTCATTCATACTGGATTTGGAGGGAATTCAGAGCTGTCCCTTCGGCAAAAGTGTTATATTTCATTTTCCAAAAAACATAACCTTCTGTTGGTTGTGTTGTCTGTAGATTTCTAAGCATGAAACGCCAAATTCCTTTGGTTTTTATTGCATTATGAATACTCTGCCTAAACTCATATTTGTATGGTGTCAGAATGCAAAATTCGGAAAGGAAGAAGGCAAAACAAACATAAACCCAGAACAAATTTAGGCAATTGCCTAGCAGGAGACCTGAATGCTGCCGATGGAATACACCTGAAAATCCCATTCACACTCGAGTTGAAAGGAATTCAGAGCTGTCCCCTCTGGAAAAGCGTTACATTTCAGTTTTCCAAAACACATAACCTTATCTTGGTTGTGTTGTCTGTAGATTCATAAGGATAAAATGCCAATTTCCTGAGTTTTGATTTTATTATGAATACTCTGCCTAAACTCATTTTTGTATGGTGTCAGAATACAAAATTCAGAAAGGAAGAAGGCAAAACAAACACAAACCCAGAACACGTTTAGGCAATTGCCAATCAAGAGACCTGAATGCTGACGATTTTATATACCTGAAAATCAGATTGACACTTGATTTAGAGGGAAATCAGAGCTTTCTCCTCTGGAAAAGTGTTACATTTCATTTTTCAAAACACAAAAAATCATCTTGGTCGTGTTGCCTGTAGATTTCTATGCATGAATTGCAAGTTTACTCTGTTTTGTATTTTATTAAGAATACTCTGCCTAAACTCGTTTTTGTATACTGTCAGAATGCAAAATTCAGAAAGGAAGAAGGCAAAACAAACACAAACCCAGAACAAATTGACCCAATTGCAAATCAACAGACCTGAATGCTGCCGATTGAATACAGCTGAAAATCCCATTCACACTGGATTTGAAGGGAATTCAGAGCTGTCCCCTCTGGAAAAGGGTTATATTTCATTTGCCAAAACAGAAAACCTCATCTTGGTCATGTTGTCTGTAGATTTCTAAGCATGAAACGCCAATTTGCTTTGTTTTTTATTTCATTATGAATACTCTCCCTAAACTCATTTTTGTATGGTGTCAGAATACAAAATTCAGAAAGGAAGAAAGTAAAACAAGCACAAACCCAGAACAAATTTAGGCAATTGCCAATCAAGAGACGTGAATGCTGCCGATTGAATACTCCTGAAAATCTCATTCACACTCTATTTGAAGCAAATTCAGAGCTGTCCCCTCTTGACAAGTGTTACATTTCATTTTCCAAAACACATAACGTTATCTTGGTTGGGTTGTCTGTAAATTTCTAAGCATGAAATGCCAATAAATTGTGTTTTGCATTTTATTATGAATACTTTGCCTAAACTCGTTTTGGGTGGTGTCAGAATACAACATTCAGAAAGGAAGAAGGCAAAACAAACACAAACCCAGAACAAATTGACCCAATTGCCAATCAACAGACCTGAATGCTGCCAATTGAATACACCTGAAAATCCCATTCACACTGGATTTGGATGGAATTCAGAGCTGTCCCTTCGGCAAAAGGGTTACATTTCATTTTCCAAAATACAAAAAATTATATTGGTCGTATTGCCTGTAGATTTCTAAGCATGAAATGCAAGTTTACTGTGCTTCTATTTCATTATGAAATCTCTGCCTAAACTCGTTTTTGAATGGTGTCAGAATGCAAAATTCAGAATGGAAGAAGGCAAAACAAACACAAACCCAGAACAAATTGAGGCAATTGCCTAGCAGGAGACCTGAATGCTGCCGATTGTATACACCTGAAATTCCCATTCACACATGATTTGGAGGGAATTCAGAGCATTCCCCTCGGCAAAAGTGCTATATTTCATTTTCCAAAACACATAACCTTATCTTGGTCGTGTTGCCTGTAGATTTCTAAGCATGAAACGCCAATTTCCTTTGTTTTTTATTTCATTATGAATACTCTGCCTAAACTTGTTTTTGTATGGTTTCAGAATGCAAAATTCAGAAAGGAAGAAGGCAAAACAAACACAAACCCAGAACAAATTTAGGCAATTGCCTAGCAGGAGACCTGAATGCTGCCGATTGTATACACCTGAAATTCCCATTCCCACATGATTGCGAGGGAATTCAGAGCATTCCCCTTGGCAAAAGTGTTATATTTCATTCTCCAAAACACATAACCTTATCTTGGTCGTGTTGCCCCTTAGATTTCTAAGCATGAAAGGCCGTTTCCTGTGTTATTTATTGCTTTCTGGACTCAGCCTAACCTCATTTTTGTATGGTGTCAGAATACAAAATTTGGAAAGGGAGAAGGTAAAACAAACACAAACCCAGAACAAACTGAGGCAACTGCCGAGCAGGAGACCTGAATACTGCCCAATGTATACACCTGAAAATCTCATACACACTCGATTTGGAGGGGATTCAGTTCTGTCCCCTCCTGACAATTGTTACATTTCATTTTCCAAAACAAATAACCTTATCTTGGTCGTGTTGCCTGTAGATTTCTAAGCATGAAATGCCAATTTATTGTGTTTTGTATTTTATTATGAATAATTTACCTAAACTTGTTTTTGTATGGTGTCAGAATGCAACATTCAGAAAGGAAGAAGGCAAAACAAACACAAACCCAGAACAAATTTAGGCAATTCCCAATCAAGAGACCTGAATGCTGCTGATGGAATACACCTGAAAATCCCATTCACACTCGATTTGAAGGGAATTCAGAGCTGTCCCCTCTGGAAAAGGGTTACATTTCATTTTCCAAAACACATAACCTTTTGTTGCTCGTGTTGTCTGTATATTTATAAGGATAAAATGCCAATTTACTGAGTTTTGATTTTATTATGAATACTCTGCCTAAACTCATTTTTGTATGGTGTCAGAATACAAAATTTAGAAAGGAAGAAGGCAAAACAAACATAAACCCAGAACAAATTGAGGCAATTGCCTACCAGGAGACCTGAATGCTGCCGATTGAATACACATGAATATCCCATTCACACTTGATTTGAAGGGAATTCAGAGCAATCCCCTCTTGACAAGTGTTACATTTCTTTTTCCAAAACACATAACCTTATCTTGGTCGTGTTGCCTGTAGATTTCTAAGCATGAAATGCCAATTTATTGTGTTTTGTATTTTATTATGAATACTTTGCCTAAACTCGTTTTGTGTGGTGTCAGAATACAACATTCAGAAAGGAAGAAGGCAAAACAAACACAAACCCAGAACAAATTGAGGCAATTGCCAATCAAGAGACCTGAATGCTGACAATTGAATACACCTGAAAATCCCATTCACACTGGATTTGGAGGGAATTCAGAGCTGTCCCTTCGGCTAAAGTGTTATATTTCATTTTCCAACACACATAACCTTCTGTTGGTTGTTTTGCCGGTAGATTTCTAAGCATGAAACGCCAAATTCCTTTGTTTTTTATTTCATTATGAATACTCTGCCTAAACTCATTTTTGTATACTGTCAGAATGCAAAATTCAGAAAGGAAGAAGGCAAAACAAACACAAACCCAGAACAAATTGAGGCAATTCCCAATCAAGAGACCTGAATGCTGCTGATGGAATACACCTGAAAATCCCATTCACACTCGATTTGAAGGGAATTCAGAGCTGTCCCCTCTGGAAAAGGGTTACATTTCATTTTCCAAAACACATAACCTTTTGTTGCTCGTGTTGTCTGTATATTTATAAGGATAAAATGCCAATTTACTGAGTTTTGATTTTATTATGAATACTCTGCCTAAACTCATTTTTGTATGGTGTCAGAATACAAAATTTAGAAAGGAAGAAGGCAAAACAAACATAAACCCAGAACAAATTGAGGCAATTGCCTACCAGGAGACCTGAATGCTGCCGATTGAATACACATGAATATCCCATTCACACTTGATTTGAAGTGAATTCAGAGCAATCCCCTCTTGACAAGTGTTACATTTCATTTTCCAAAACACATAACCTTATCTTGGTCGTGTTGCCTGTAGATTTCTAAGCATGAAATGCCAATTTATTGTGTTTTGTATTTTATTATGAATACTTTGCCTAAACTCGTTTTGTGTGGTGTCAGAATACAACATTCAGAAAGGAAGAAGGCAAAACAAACACAAACCCAGAACAAATTGAGGCAATTCCCAATCAAGAGACCTGAATGCTGACAATTGAATACACCTGAAAATCCCATTCACACTGGATTTGGAGGGAATTCAGAGCTGTCCCTTCGGCAAAAGTGTTATATTTCATTTTCCAACACACATAACCTTCTGTTGGTTGTTTTGCCGGTAGATTTCTAAGCATGAAACGCCAAATTCCTTTGTTTTTTATTTCATTATGAATACTCTGCCTAAACTCATTTTTGTATACTGTCAGAATGCAAAATTCAGAAAGGAAGAAGGCAAAACAAACACAAACCCAGAACAAATTGAGGCAATTGCCTAGCAGGAGACCTGAATGCTGCCGATTGTATACACCTGAAATTCCCATTCACACATGATTTGGAGGGAATTCCGAGCATTTCCCTCGGCAAAAGTGTTATATTTCATTTTCCAAAACACATAACCTTATCTTGGTCGTGTTGCCTGTAGATTTCTAAGCATGAAACGCCAATTACTTTGTTTTTTATTTCATTATGAATATTCTGCCTAAACACGTTTTTGTATGGTGTCAGAATACAAAATTCAGAAAGCAAGAAGGCAAAACAAACACAAACCCAGAACAAATTTAGGTGATTTCCAATCAAGAGACCTGAATGCTGCCGATTGAATACACCTGAAAATCTCATTCACACTCGATTTGGAGGGGATTCAGAGCTGTCCCCTCTTGACAAGTGTTACATATCATTTTCGAAAACACATAACCTGATCTTGGTCGTGTTGCCTGTAGATTTCTAAGCATGAAATGCCAATTTATTGTGTTTTGTATTTTATTATGAATACTTTGCCTAAACTCGTTTTGTGTGGTGTCAGAATACAACATTCAGAAAGGAAGAAGGCAAAACAAACACAAACCCAGAACAAATTGAGGCAATTGCCAATCAAGAGACCTGAATGCTGACAATTGAATACACCTGAAAATCTCATTCATACTGGATTTGGAGGGAATTCAGATCTGTCCCTTCGGCAAAAGTGTTATATTTCATTTTCCAAAAAACATAACCTTCTGTTGGTTGTGTTGTCTGTAGATTTCTAAGCATGAAACGCCAAATTCCTTTGGTTTTTATTGCATTATGAATACTCTGCCTAAACTCATATTTGTATGGTGTCAGAATGCAAAATTCGGAAGGAAGAAGGCAAAACAAACACAAACCCAGAACAAATTTAGGCAATTGCCTAGCAGGAGACCTGAATGCTGCCGATTGTATACACCTGAAATTCCCATTCACACATGATTTGGAGGGAATTCCGAGCATTCCCCTCGGCAAAAGTGTTATATTTCATTTTCCAAAACACATAACCTTATGTTGGTTGTGTTGCCGGTAGATTTTTAAGCATGAGATGCCAATTTACTTTGTTTTTTATTTCATTATGAATACTCTGCCTAAACTTGTTTTTGTATGGTGTCAGAATGCAAAATTCAGAAAGGAAGAAGGCAAAACAAACATAAACCCAGAACAAATTTAGCCAATTGCCTAGCAGGAGACCTGAATGCTGCCGATGGAATACACCTGAAAATCCCATTCACACTCAAGTTGAAAGGAATTCAGAGCTGTCCCCTCTGGAAAAGCTTTACATTTCAGTTTTCCAACACATAACCTTATCTTGGTTGTGTTGTCTGTAGATTCATAAGGATAAAAGGCCAATTTCCTGAGTTTTGATTTTATTATGAATACTCTGCCTAAACTCATTTTTGTATGGTGTCAGAATACAAAATTCAGAAAGGAAGAAGGCAAAACAAACACAAACCCAGAACACATTTAGGCAATTGCCAATCAAGAGACCTGAATGCTGACGATTTTATATACCTGAAAATCAGATTGACACTTGATTTAGAGGGAAATCAGAGCTTTCTCCTCTGGAAAAGTGTTACATTTCATTTTTCAAAACACAAAAAATCATCTTGGTCGTGTTGCCTGTAGATTTCTAAGCATGAATTGCAAGTTTACTCTGTTTTGTATTTTATTAAGAATACTCTGCCTAAACTCGTTTTTGTATACTGTCAGAATGCAAAATTCAGAAAGGAAGAAGGCAAAACAAACACAAACCCAGAACAAATTGACCCAATTGCAAATCAACAGACCTGAATGCTGCCGATTGAATACAGCTGAAAATCCCATTCACACTGGATTTGAAGGGAATTCAGAGCTGTCCCCTCTGGAAAAGGGTTATATTTCATTTGCCAAAACAGAAAACCTCATCTTGGTCATGTTGTCTGTAGATTTCTAAGCATGAAACGCCAATTTGCTTTGTTTTTTATTTCATTATGAATACTCTCCCTAAACTCATTTTTGTATGGTGTCAGAATACAAAATTCAGAAAGGAAGAAAGTAAAACAAGCACAAACCCAGAACAAATTTAGGCAATTGCCAATCAAGAGACGTGAATGCTGCCGATTGAATACTCCTGAAAATCTCATTCACACTCTATTTGAAGCAAATTCAGAGCTGTCCCCTCTTGACAAGTGTTACATTTCATTTTCCAAAACACATAACGTTATCTTGGTTGGGTTGTCTGTAAATTTCTAAGCATGAAATGCCAATAAATTGTGTTTTGCATTTTATTATGAATACTTTGCCTAAACTCGTTTTGGGTGGTGTCAGAATACAACATTCAGAAAGGAAGAAGGCAAAACAAACACAAACCCAGAACAAATTGACCCAATTGCCAATCAACAGACCTGAATGCTGCCAATTGAATACACCTGAAAATCCCATTCACACTGGATTTGGATGGAATTCAGAGCTGTCCCTTCGGCAAAAGGGTTACATTTCATTTTCCAAAATACAAAAAATTATATTGGTCGTATTGCCTGTAGATTTCTAAGCATGAAATGCAAGTTTACTGTGCTTCTATTTCATTATGAAATCTCTGCCTAAACTCGTTTTTGAATGGTGTCAGAATGCAAAATTCAGAATGGAAGAAGGCAAAACAAACACAAACCCAGAACAAATTGAGGCAATTGCCTAGCAGGAGACCTGAATGCTGCCGATTGTATACACCTGAAATTCCCATTCACACATGATTTGGAGGGAATTCAGAGCATTCCCCTCGGCAAAAGTGCTATATTTCATTTTCCAAAACACATAACCTTATCTTGGTCGTGTTGCCTGTATATTTCTAAGCATGAAACGCCAATTTCCTTTGTTTTTTATTTCATTATGAATACTCTGCCTAAACTTGTTTTTGTATGGTTTCAGAATGCAAAATTCAGAAAGGAAGAAGGCAAAACAAACACAAACCCAGAACAAATTTAGGCAATTGCCTAGCAGGAGACCTGAATGCTGCCGATTGTATACACCTGAAATTCCCATTCCCACATGATTGCGAGGGAATTCAGAGCATTCCCCTTGGCAAAAGTGTTATATTTCATTCTCCAAAACACATAACCTTATCTTGGTCGTGTTGCCCCTTAGATTTCTAAGCATGAAAGGCCGTTTCCTGTGTTATTTATTGCTTTCTGGACTCAGCCTAACCTCATTTTTGTATGGTGTCAGAATACAAAATTTGGAAAGGGAGAAGGTAAAACAAACACAAACCCAGAACAAACTGAGGCAACTGCCGAGCAGGAGACCTGAATACTGCCCAATGTATACACCTGAAAATCTCATACACACTCGATTTGGAGGGGATTCAGTTCTGTCCCCTCCTGACAATTGTTACATTTCATTTTCCAAAACAAATAACCTTATCTTGGTCGTGTTGCCTGTAGATTTCTAAGCATGAAATGCCAATTTATTGTGTTTTGTATTTTATTATGAATACTTTACCTAAACTTGTTTTTGTATGGTGTCAGAATGCAAAATTCAGAAAGGAAGAAGGCAAAACAAACACAAACCCAGAACAAATTGAGGCAATTCCCAATCAAGAGACCTGAATGCTGCTGATGGAATACACCTGAAAATCCCATTCACACTTGATTTGAAGGGAATTCAGAGCTGTCCACTCTGGAAAAGGGTTACATTTCATTTTCCAAAACACATAACCTTTTGTTGCTCGTGTTGTCTGTATATTTATAAGGATAAAATGCCAATTTACTGAGTTTTGATTTTATTATGAATACTCTGCCTAAACTCATTTTTGTATGGTGTCAGAATACAAAATTTAGAAAGGAAGAAGGCAAAACAAACATAAACCCAGAACAAATTGAGGCAATTGCCTACCAGGAGACCTGAATGCTGCCGATTGAATACACATGAATATCCCATTCACACTTGATTTGAAGTGAATTCAGAGCAATCCCCTCTTGACAAGTGTTACATTTCATTTTCCAAAACACATAACCTTATCTTGGTCGTGTTGCCTGTAGATTTCTAAGCATGAAATGCCAATTTATTGTGTTTTGTATTTTATTATGAATACTTTGCCTAAACTCGTTTTGTGTGGTGTCAGAATACAACATTCAGAAAGGAAGAAGGCAAAACAAACACAAACCCAGAACAAATTGAGGCAATTCCCAATCAAGAGACCTGAATGCTGACAATTGAATACACCTGAAAATCCCATTCACACTGGATTTGGAGGGAATTCAGAGCTGTCCCTTCGGCAAAAGTGTTATATTTCATTTTCCAACACACATAACCTTCTGTTGGTTGTTTTGCCGGTAGATTTCTAAGCATGAAACGCCAATTTCCTTTGTTTTTTATTTCATTATGAATACTCTGCCTAAACTCATTTTTGTATGGTGTCAGAATACAAAATTCAGAAAGGAAGAAGGCAAAACAAACACAAACCCAGAACAAATTGAGGCAATTGCCTAGCAGGAGACCTGAATGCTGCCGATTGTATACACCTGAAATTCCCATTCACACATGATTTGGAGGGAATTCCGAGCATTCCCCTCGGCAAAAGTGTTATATTTCATTTTCCAAAACACATAACCTTATCTTGGTTGTATTGCCTGTAGATTTCTAAGCATGAAACGCCAATTACTTTGTTTTTTATTTCATTATGAATACTCTGCCTAAACTCGTTTTTGTATGGTGTCAGAATACAAAATTCAGAAAGGAAGAAGGCAAAACAAACACAAACCCAGAACAAATTTAGGTGATTTCCAATCAAGAGACCTGAATGCTGCCGATTGAATACACCTGAAAATCTCATTCACACTCGATTTGGAGGGGATTCAGAGCTGTCCCCTCTTGACAAGTGTTACATATCATTTTCGAAATCACATAACCTGATCTTGGTAGTGTTGCCTGTAGATTTCTAAGCATGAAATGCCAATTTATTGTGTTTTGTATTTTATTATGAATACTTTGCCTAAACTCGTTTTGTGTGGTGTCAGAATACAACATTCAGAAAGGAAGAAGGCAAAACAAACACAAACCCAGAACAAATTGAGGCAATTGCCAATCAAGAGACCTGAATGCTGACAATTGAATACACCTGAAAATCTCATTCATACTGGATTTGGAGGGAATTCAGAGCTGTCCCTTCGGCAAAAGTGTTATATTTCATTTTCCAAAAAACATAACCTTCTGTTGGTTGTGTTGTCTGTAGATTTCTAAGCATGAAATGCCAAATTCCTTTGTTTTTTATTGCATTATGAATACTCTGCCTAAACTCATATTTGTATGGTGTCAGAATGCAAAATTCGGAAAGGAAGAAGGCAAAACAAACACAAACCTAGAACAAATTTAGGCAATTGCCTAGCAGGAGACCTGAATGCTGCCGATTGTATACACCTGAAATTCCCATTCACACATGATTTGGAGGGAATTCCGAGCATTCCCCTCGGCAAAAGTGTTATATTTCATTTTCCAAAACACATAACCTTATGTTGGTTGTGTTGCCGGTAGATTTTTAAGCATGAGATGCCAATTTACTTTGTTTTTTATTTCATTATGAATACTCTGCCTAAACTTGTTTTTGTATGGTGTCAGAATGCAAAATTCAGAAAGGAAGAAGGCAAAACAAACATAAACCCAGAACAAATTTAGGCAATTGCCTAGCAGGAGACCTGAATGCTGCCGATGGAATACACCTGAAAATCCCATTCACACTCGAGTTGAAAGGAATTCAGAGCTGTCCCCTCTGGAAAAGCTTTACATTTCAGTTTTCCAAAACACATAACCTTATCTTGGTTGTGTTGTCTGTAGATTCATAAGGATAAAATGCCAATTTCCTGAGTTTTGATTTTATTATGAATACTCTGCCTAAACTCATTTTTGTATGGTGTCAGAATACAAAATTCAGAAAGGAAGAAGGCAAAACAAACACAAACCCAGAACACGTTTAGGCAATTGCCAATCAAGAAACTTGAATGCTGACGATTTTATATACCTGAAAATCAGATTGACACTTGATTTAGAGGGAAATCAGAGCTTTCTCCTCTGGAAAAGTGTTACATTTCATTTTTCAAAACACAAAAAATCATCTTGGTCGTGTTGCCTGTAGATTTCTAAGCATGAATTGCAAGTTTACTCTGTTTTGTATTTTATTAAGAATACTCTGCCTAAACTCGTTTTTGTATACTGTCAGAATGCAAAATTCAGAAAGGAAGAAGGCAAAACAAACACAAACCCAGAACAAATTGACCCAATTGCAAATCAACAGACCTGAATGCTGCCGATTGAATACAGCTGAAAATCCCATTCACACTGGATTTGAAGGGAATTCAGAGCTGTCCCCTCTGGAAAAGGGTTATGTTTCATTTGCCAAAACAGAAAACCTCATCTTGGTCATGTTGTCTGTAGATTTCTAAGCATGAAACGCCAATTTGCTTTGTTTTTTATTTCATTATGAATACTCTCCCTAAACTCATTTTTGTATGGTGTCAGAATACAAAATTCAGAAAGGAAGAAAGTAAAACAAGCACAAACCCAGAACAAATTTAGGCAATTGCCAATCAAGAGACGTGAATGCTGCCGATTGAATACTCCTGAAAATCTCATTCACACTCTATTTGAAGCAAATTCAGAGCTGTCCCCTCTTGACAAGTGTTACATTTCATTTTCCAAAACACATAACGTTATCTTGGTTGGGTTGTCTGTAAATTTCTAAGCATGAAATGCCAATGAATTGTGTTTTGCATTTTATTATGAATACTTTGCCTAAACTCGTTTTGGGTGGTGTCAGAATACAACATTCAGAAAGGAAGAAGGCAAAACAAACACAAACCCAGAACAAATTGACCCAATTGCCAATCAACAGACCTGAATGCTGCCAATTGAATACACCTGAAAATCCCATTCACACTGGATGTGGATGGAATTCAGAGCTGTCCCTTCGGCAAAAGGGTTACATTTCATTTTCCAAAATACAAAAAATTATATTGGTCGTATTGCCTGTAGATTTCTAAGCATGAAATGCAAGTTTACTGTGCTTCTATTTCATTATGAAATCTCTGCCTAAACTCGTTTTTGAATGGTGTCAGAATGCAAAATTCAGAATGGAAGAAGGCAAAACAAACACAAACCCAGAACAAATTGAGGCAATTGCCTAGCAGGAGACCTGAATGCTGCAGATTGTATCCACCTGAAATTCCCATTCACACATGATTTGGAGGGAATTCAGAGCATTCCCCTCGGCAAAAGTGCTATATTTCATTTTCCAAAACACATAACCTTATCTTGGTCGTGTTGCCTGTAGATTTCTAAGCATGAAACGCCAATTACTTTGTTTTTTATTTCATTATGAATACTCTGCCTAAACTCGTTTTTGTATGGTGTCAGAATATAAAATTCAGAAAGGAAGAAGGCAAAACAAACACAAACCCAGAACAAATTTAGGTGATTTCCAATCAAGAGACCTGAATGCTGCCGATTGAATACACCTGAAAATCTCATTCACACTCGATTTGGAGGGGATTCAGAGCTATCCCCTCTTGACAAGTGTTACATATCATTTTCCAAAACACATAACCTAATCTTGGTCGTGTTGCCTGTAGATTTCTAAGCATGAAATGCCAATTTATTGTGTTTTGTATTTCATTATGAATACTCTGCCTAAACTCGTTTTGTGTGGTTTCAGAATACAACATTCAGAAAGGAAGAAGGCAAAACAAACACAAACCCAGAACAAATTGAGGCAATTGCCAATCAAGAGACCTGAATGCTGCCGATTGAATACACATGAAAATCTCATTCACACTCGATTTGGAGGGGATTCAGAGCTGTCCCTTCAGCAAAAGTGTTACATTTCATTTTCCAAAACACATAACCTTATCTTGGTCGTGTTGCCTGTAGATTTCTAATCATGAAACGCCAATTGCCTTTGTTTTTTATTTCATTATGAATACTCTGCCTAAACTCATTTTTGTATGGTGTCAGAATACAAAATTCAGAAAGGAAGAAGGCAAAACAAACACAAACCCAGAACAAATTGAGGCAATTTCCAATCAAGAGACCTGAAGGCTGCTGATTGAATACACCTGAAAATCTCATTCACACTCGATTTGCAGGGAATTCAGAGCTGTCCTCTCTGGAAAAGGGTTACATTTCTTTTCCAAAACACATAACCTTATCTTGGTCATGTTCTTTGTAGATTTGTAAGGATAAAATGCCAATTTCATGAGTTTTGATTTTATTATGAATACTCTGTCTAAAGCCGTTTTTGTATACTGTCAGAATACAAAATTCAGAAAGGAAGAAGGCAAAACAAACACAAACCCAAAACAAATTGAGGCAATTGCCTACCAGGAGACCTGAATGCTGCCGATTGAATACACATGAAAATCTCATTCACACTCGATTTGAAGGGAATTCAGAGCTATCCCCTCTTGACAAGTGTTACATTTCATTTTCCAAAACACATAACCTTATCTTGGTCGTGTTGCCTGTAGATTTCTAAGCATGAAATGCCAATTTATTGTGTTTTGATTTTATTATGAATACTTTGCCTAAACTCGTTTTGTGTGGTGTCAGAATACAACATTCAGAAAGGAAGAAGGCAGGCCGGCGCCGTGGCTCAACAGGCTAATCCTCCGCCTTGCGGCGCCGGCACACCGGGTTCTAGTCCCGGTCGGGGCACCGGATTCTGTCCCGGTTGCCCCTCTTCCAGGCCAGCCCTCTGCTGTGGCCCGGGAGTGCAGTGGAGGATGGCCCAGGTGCTTGGGCCCTGCACCCCATGGGGAGACCAGGAAAAGCACCTGGCTCCTGGCTCCTGCCATCGGAGGAGCGCGGTGCGCCGGCCGCAGCGCGCCGACCGCGGCGGCCATTGGAGGGTGAACCAATGGCAAAAGGAAGACCTTTCTCTCTGTCTCTCTCTCTCACTGTCCACTCTGCCTGTAAAAAAAAAAAAAAAAAAAAAAAAAAAGAGAAAGGAAGAAGGCAAAACAAACACAAACCCAGAAAAAATTTAGGCAATTGCCTACCAGGAGACCTGAATGCTGGTGATTGAATACACATTAATACCCCATTCACACTCAATTGGAAGGTAATTCAGAGCTATCCCCTCTGGAAAAGTGTTACATTTCATTTTCCAAAACACATAACCTTATCTTGGTCGTGTTGCCTGTAGATTTCTAAGCATGAAATGCCAATTTATTGTGTTTTGTATTTTATTATGAAAACTTTGCCTAAACTCGTTTTGTGTGGTGTCAGAATACAACATTCAGAAAGGAAGAAGGCAAAACAAACACAAACCCAGAACAAATTTAGGCAATTGCCTACCAGGAGACCTGAATGCTGCTGATTGAATACACATGAATATCCCATTCACACTCAATTGGAAGGGAATTCAGAGCTATCCCCTCTGGAAAAGTGTTACATTTCATTTGCCAAAACACATAACCTTATCTTGGTCGTGTTGCCTGTAGATTTCTAAGCATGAAATGCCAATTTATTGTGTTTTGTATTTTATTATGAATACTTTGCCTAAACTCATTTTGTGTGGTGTCAGAATACAACATTCAGAAAGGAAGAAGGCAAAACAAACACAAACCCAGAACAAATTTAGGCAATTGCCTACCAGGAGACCTGAATGCTGCCGATTGAATAAACATGAATATCCCATTCACACTCAATTGGAAGGGAATTCAGAGCTATCCCCTCTGGAAAAGTGTTACATTTCATTTTCCAAAACACATAACCTTATCTTGGTCGTGTTGCCTGTAGATTTCTAAGCATGAAATGCCAATAAATTGTGTTTTGTATTTTATTATGAATACTTTGCCTAAACTCGTTTTGTGTGGTGTCAGAATACAACATTCAGAAAGGAAGAAGGCAAAACAAACACAAACCCAGAACAAATTTAGGCAATTGCCTACCAGGAGACCTGAATGCTGCCGATTGAATACACATGAATATCCCATTCAACTCAATTGGAAGGGAATTCAGAGCTATCCCCTCTTGACAAGTGTTACATTTCATTTTCCAAAACACATAACCTTATCTTTGTCGTGTTGCCTGTAGATTTGTAAGCATGAAATGCCAATTTATTGTGTTTTGTATTTTATTATGAATACTTTGCCTAAACTCATTTTGTGTGGTGTCAGAATACAACATTCAGAAAGGAAGAAGGCAAAAAAAACACAAACCCAGAACACGTTTAGGCAATTGCCAATCAAGAGACCAGAATGCGAATGATTTTATACACCTGAAAATCCCATTGACACTCGATATACAGGGAAATCAGAGCTGTCCCCTCTGGAAAAGAGTTACATTTCATTTTCAAAATACAAAAAATCATCTTGGTCGTGTTGCCTGTAGATTTCTAAGCATGAATTGCAAGTTTACTGTGTTTTGTAATTTATTATGAATACTCTGCCTAAACTCGTTTTTGTATACTGTCAGAATGCAAAATTCAGAAAGGAAGAAGGCAAAACAAACACAAACCCAGAACAAATTGAGGCAATTGCCTAACAGGAGACGTGAATGCTTTCCATTGAATACACATGAAACTCTCATTCATACTCGATTTGGATGGGATTCAGAGCATTCCCCTTGGCAAAAGTGTTACATTTCATTTTCCAAAACACATAAACTTATATTGGTCGTTTTGCTTGTAGATTTCTAAGCATAAAATGCCAATTTCCTGAGTTTTGTGTGTTAATATGAATACTCTGCCTAAACTCATTTTTGTATGGTGTCAGAATACAAAATTCGGAAAGGTAGAAAGTAAAACAAACACAAACCCAGAACACGTTTAGGCAATTGCCAATCAAGAGTCCTGAATGCTGACGATTTTATACACCTAAAAATCCAATCCATACTCGATTAAGAGGGAATTCGGAGCTGTCCCCTATGGAAAAGGGATACATTTCATTTTTCAATACAAAAAATCTCATCTTGGTCATGTTTCTGTAGATTTCTAAGCATGAATTGCAAGTTTACTGTGATTTGTATTTCATTATGAATACTCTGCCGAAACTCGTTTTTGTATGGTGTCAGAATACAAAATTTGGAAAGGAAGAAGGAAAAACAAACAGAAACCCAGAACAAATTTAGGCAATTGCCTAGCAGGAGACCTGAATGCTCTCGATTGTATACACCTGAAATTCCCATTCACATATGATTTAGAGGGAATTCAGAGCATTCCCCTCGGCAAAAGTGTTACATTTCATTTCCAAAACATATAACCTTATCTTGGTCGTGTTGCCTGTAGATTTCTAAGCATGAAATGCCAATTTATTGTGTTTTGTATTTTATTATGAAAACTTTGCCTAAACTCGTTTTGTGTGGTGTCAGAATACAACATTCAGAAAGGAAGAAGGCAAAACAAACACAAACCCAGAACAAATTTAGGCAATTGCCTACCAGGAGACCTGAATGCTGCCGATTGAATACACATGAATATCCCATTCACACTCAATTGGAAGGGAATTCAGAGCTATCCCCTCTGGAAAAGTGTTACATTTCATTTTCCAAAACACATAACCTTATCTTGGTCATGTTGCCTGTAGATTTCTAAGCATGAAATGCCAATAAATTGTGTTTTGTATTTTATTATGAATACTTTGCCTAAACTCGTTTTGTGTGGTGTCAGAATTCAACATTCAGAAAGGAAGAAGGCAAGACAAACACAAACCCAGAACAAATTGAGGCAATTGCCTAGCAGGAGACCTGAATGCTGCCGATTGAATACACATGAATATCCCATTCACACTCAATTGGAAGGGAATTCAGAGCTATCCCCTCTGGAAAAGTGTTACATTTCATTTTCCAAAACACATAACCTTATCTTGGTCGTGTTGCCTGTAGATTTCTAAGCATGAAATGCCAATTTATTGTGTTTTGTATTTTATTATGAATACTTTGCCTAAACTCATTTTGTGTGGTGTCAAAATACAACATTCAGAAAGGAAGAAGGCAAAACAAACACAAACCCAGAACACGTTTAGGCAATTGCCAATCAAGAGACCTGAATGCGGACGATTTTATATACCTGAAAATCCCATTGACATTCGATATACAGGGAAATCAGAGCTGTCCCCTCTGGAAAAGAGTTACATTTCATTTTCAAAATACAAAAAATCATCTTGGTCGTGTTGCCTGTAGATTTCTAAGCATGAATTGCAAGTTTACTGTGTTTTGTAATTTATTATGAATACTATGCCTAAACTCGTTTTTGTATACTGTCAGAATGCAAAATTCAGAAAGGAAGAAGGCAAAACAAACACAAACCCAGAACAAATTGAGGCAATTGCCTAACAGGAGACGTGAATGCTCTCCATTGAATACACCTGAAACTCATTCATACTCAATTTGGATGGGATTCAGAGCATTCCCCTTGGCAAAAGTGTTACATTTCATTTTCCAAAACACATAACCTTATATTGGTCGTTTTGCTTGTAGATTTCTAAGCATAAAATGCCAATTTCCTGTGTTTTGTGTGTTAATATGAATACTCTGCCTAAACTCATTTTTGTATGGTGTCAGAATACAAAATTCAGAAAGGAAGAAAGTAAAACAAACACAAGCCCAGAACACGTTTAGGCAATTGCCAATCAAGAGACCTGAATGCTGACGATTTTATACACCTAAAAATCCAATCCATACTGGATTAAGAGGGAATTCAGAGCTGTCCCCTATGGAAAAGGGATACATTTCATTTTTCAATACAAAAAATCTCATCTTGGTCGTGTTTCTGTAGATTTCTAAGCATGAATTGCAAGTTTACTGTGTTTTGCATTTCATTATGAATACTCTGCCTAAACTCGTTTTTGTATGGTGTCAGAATGCAACATTCAGAAAGGAAGAAGGCAAAACAAGCAAGCACCCAGAACAAATTGAGGCAATTGCCAATCAAGAGACCTGAATGCTGACAATTGAATGCAACTGAAAATCCCAATCACAGTCGATTTGTAAGGAATTCAGAGCTGTCCCTTCAGCAAAACTGTTATATTTTATTTTCCAAAACACATAACCTTATGTTGGTCGTGTTACCTGTAGATTTCTAAGCATGAAACGCCAATTTCCTTTGTTTTTTATTTCATTATGAATACTCTGCCTAAACTCGTTTTTGTATGGTGTCAGAATTTCATTTTCCAAACATATTACCTTACCGTGGTCGTGTAGCCTGTAGATTTCTAAGCATGAAATGCCAATTTATTGTGTTTTGTATTTTATTATGAATACTTTGCCTAAACTCGTTTTGTGTGGTGTCAGAATACAACGTTCAGAAAGGAAGAAGGCAAAACAAACACAAACCCAGAACACGTTTAGGCAATTGCCAATCAAGAGACCAGAATGCAGACGATTTTATACACCTGAAAATCCCATTGACACTCGATATAGAGGGAAATCAGAGCTGTCCCCTCTGGAAAAGAGTTACATTTCATTTTCAAAATACAAAAAATCATCTTGGTCGTGTTGCCTGTAGATTTCTAAGCATGAATTGCAAGTTTACTGTGTTTTGTAATTTATTATGAATACTCTGCCTAAACTCGTTTTTGCATACTGTCAGAATGTAAAATTCAGAAAGGAAGAAGGCAAAACAAACACAAACCCAGAACAAATTGAGGCAATTGCCTAACAGGAGACGTGAATGCTCTCCATTGAATACACCTGAAATTCTCATTCATACTCGATTTGGATGGGATTCAGAGCATTCCCCTTGGCAAAAGTGTTACATTTCATTTTCCAAAACACATAACCTTATATTGGTCGTTTTGCTTGTAGATTTCTAAGCATAAAATGCCAATTTCCTGTGTTTTGTATGTTAATATGAATACTCTGCCTAAACTCATTTTTGTATGGTGTCAGAATACAAAATTCAGAAAGGAAGAAAGTAAAACAAACACAAACCCAGAACACGTTTAGGCAATTGCCAATCAAGAGACCTGAATGCTGACGATTTTATACACCTAAAAATCCAATCCATACTCGATTAAGAGGGAATTCAGAGCTGTCCCCTATGGAAAAGGGATACATTTCATTATTCAATACAAAAAATCTCATCTTGGTCGTGTTTCTGTAGATTTCTAAGCATGAATTGCAAGTTTACTGTGTTTTGTATTTCATTATGAATACTCTGCCTAAACTCGTTTTTGTATGGTGTCAGAATGCAACATTCAGGAAGGAAGAAGGCAAAACAAACACAAAACCAGAACAAATTGAGGCAATTACCTACCAGGAGACCTGAATGCTCTCGATTGAATACACCTGAAATTCCCATTCACACACGATTTGGAGGGAATTCAGAGCTGTCCCCTCGGCAAAAGTGTTATATTTCATTTTCCAAAACACATAACCTTATCTTGTTCGTGTTGCCTGTAGATTTCTAAGCATGAAACGCCAAATTCCTTTGTTTTTTATTGCATTATGAATACTCTGCCTAAACTCGTTTTTGTATGGTGTCAGAATACAAAATTCAGAAAGGAAGAAGGCAAAACAAACACAAACCCGGAACAAATTTAGGTAATTGCCTAGCAGCAGACCTGAATGCTGCCAATGGAGTACACCTGAAAATCCCATTGACACTCGATTTAAAGGGAATTCAGAGCTGTCCCCTCTTGACAAGTGTTACATTTCATTTTCCAAACACATTACCTTATCGTGGTCGTGTTGCCTGTAGATTTCTAAGCATGAAACAACATTTCCTGTGTTATTTATTGCTTTGTGGACTCTGCCTAACCTCATTTTTGTATGGGGTCAGAATACAAAATTTGGAAAGGAAGAAGGTAAAACAAACACAAACCCAGAACAAATTTAGGCAATTGCCTAGAAGAAGACCTGAATGCTGCCGATTGAACACCTGAAAATCTCATTCACACTCGATTTGGAGGAGATTCAGAGCTGTCCCCTCTTGACAAGTGTTACATTTCATCTTCCAAACACATTACCTTACCTTGGTTGTGTTGCCTGTAGATTTCTAAGCATGAAATGCCAATTTATTGTGTTTTGTATTTTATTATGAATACTTTGTCTAAACTCGTTTTTGTATGGTGTCAGAATACAAAATTCAGAAAGGAAGAAGGCAAAACAAACACAAACCCAGAACAAATTTAGGCAATTTCCTAGCAGGAGACCTGAATGCTACCGATTGAATACACGTGAAAATCTCATTCACAGTCGATTTGGAGGGGATTCAGAGCTGTCCCCTCTGGAAAAGGGTTACATTTCATTTCCAAAACACATAAACTTATCTTGCTCGTGTTGCCTGTAGACTTCTACGCATGAAAAGCCAATTTGCTCTCTTTTTTATTTCGTTATGAATACTCTGCCTAAACTCGTATTTGTATGGTGTCAGAATGCAAAATTCAGAAAGGAAGAAGGCAAAACAAACACAAATCCCAGGACAAATTTAGGAAATTGCCTAGCAGGAGACCTGAAGGCTGCCCATTGAATACACCTGAAATTTCCATTCACACATGATTTGGAGGGAATTCAGAGCATTCCCCTCGGCAAAAGTGTTACATTTCATTTTCCAAAACACATAACCTTATCTTGGTCGTGTTGCCTGTAGATTTCTAAGCATGAAACACCGTTTCCTGTATTATTTATTGCTTTGTGGACTCTGCCGAACCTCATTTTTGTATGGTGTTAGAATACAAAATTTGGAAAGGAATAAGGTAAAACAAACACAAACCCAAAACAAATTTAGGCGATTGCCAATCAAGAGACCTGAATGCTGGCGATTGAATACACCTGAAAATCTCATTCACACTCAATTTGGAGGGGATTCAGAGCTTTCCCCTCTTGACAAGTGTTACATTTCATTTTCCAAAACACATAACCTGATCTTGGTCGTGTTGCCTGTAGATTTCCAAGCATGAAATGCCAATTTACTCTGTTTTGTATTTTATTATGAATACTTTGCCTAAACTCGTTTTGTGTGGTGTCAGAATACAACATTCAGAAAGGAAGAAGGCAAAACAAGCACAAACCCAGAACAAATTGAGGCAATTGCCAATCAAGAGACCTGAATGCTGACAATGGAATACAACTGAAAATCCCATTCACAGTCGATTTTTAAGGAATTCAGAGCTGTCCCTTCAGCAAAACTCTTATATTTTATTTTCCAAAACACATAACCTTATGTTGGTCGTGTTGCCTGTAGATTACTAAGCATGAAACGCCAATTTCCTTTGTTTTTTAATTCATTATGAATACTCTGCCTAAACTCGTTTTTGTTTACTGTCAGAATGCAAAATTCAGAAAGGAAGAAGGCATAACAAACACAAACCCAGATTAATTGAAGCAATTGCCAATCAGGAGACCTGAATGCTGCCAATTGAATACACCTGAAAATCCCATTCACAGTCAATTTGGAGGGAATTCAGAGCTGTCCCCACGGCAAAACTGTTACATTTCATTTTCCAAAATACATAAAATCATGTTAGTCCTGTTGCCTGTACATTTCTAAGCGTGAAATGCAAGTTTACTGTGTTTTGTATTTTATTATGAATACTCTGCTTAACTCGTATTTGTATAATATCAGAATACAAAATTCAGAAAGGAAGAAGGCAAAACAAACACAAACCCAGAACAAATTGAGGCAACTTCCTACCAGGAGACCTGAATGCTGCCGATTGTATACACCTGAAATTACCATTCACACATGATTTGGAGGGAATTCAGAGCATTGCCCTCGGCAAAAGTGTTATATTTCATTTTCCAAAACACATAACCTTATCTTGGTCGTGTTGCCCGTAGATTTCTAAGCATGAAACGCAAATTTCCTTTGTTTTTTATTTCATTATGAATACTCTGCCTAAACTCGTTTTTGTATGGTGTCAGAATACAAAATTCAGAAAGGAAGAAGGCAAAACAAACATAAACCCAGAACAAATTAAGGCGATTGCCTAGCAGGAGACCTAAATGCTGCCCATTGTATACACCTGAAATTCCCAATCACATATGATTTAGAGGGAATTCAGAGCATTCCCCTCGGCAAAAGTGTTACATTTCACTTTCCAAAACACATAACCTTATCTTGGTCGTGTTGCCTGTAGATTTCTAAGCATGAAACGCAAATTTCCTTTGTTTTTTATTTCATTATGAATACTCTGCCTAAACTCGTTTTTGTATGGTGTCAGAATACAACATTCAGAAAGGAAGAAGGCAAAACAAACATAAACCCAGAACAACTTTAGGCAATTGCCTAGCAGGAGACCTGAATGCTGCCGATGGAATACACCTGAAAATCCCATTGACACTCGATTTGAAGGGAATTCAGAGCTATCCCCTCTTGACAAGTGTTACATTTCATTTTCCAAAACACATAACCTTATCTTGGTCGTGTTGCCTGTAGATTTCTAAGCATGAAATGCCAATTTATTGTGTTTTGGATTTTATTATGAATACTTTGCCTAAACTCGTTTTGTGTGGTGTCAGAATACAACATTCAGAAAGGAAGAAGGCAAAACAAACACAAACCCAGAACAAATTTAGGCAATTGCCTAGTTGCAGACCTGAATGCTGCCGATGGAGTACACCTGAAAATCCCATTGACACTCGATTTAAAGGGAATTCAGAGCTGTCCCTTCTTGACAAGTGTTACATTTCATTTTCCAAACATATTACCTTATCGTGGTCGTGTTGCATGTAGATTTCTAAGCATGAAATGCCAATTTATTGTGTTTTGGATTTTATTATGAATACTTTGCCTAAACTCGTTTTGTGTGGTGTCAGAATACAACGTTCAGAAAGGAAGAAGGCAAAAAAAACACAAACCCAGAACACGTTTAGGCAATTGCCAATCAAGAGACCAGAATGCAGACGATTTTATACACCTGAAAATCCCATTGACACTCGATATAGAGGGAAATCAGAGCTGTCCCCTCTGGAAAAGGGTTACATTTCATTTTCAAAATACAAAAAATCATCTTGGTCGTGTTGCCTGTAGATTTCTAAGCATGAATTGCAAGTTTACTGTGTTTTGTAATTTATTATGAATACTATGCCTAAACTCGTTTTTGTATACTGTCAGAATGCAAAATTCAGAAAGGAAGAAGGCAAAACAAACACAAACCCAGAACAAATTGAGGCAATTGCCTAACAGGAGACGTGAATGCTCTCCATTGAATACACCTGAAACTCATTCATACTCAATTTGGATGGGATTCAGAGCATTCCCCTTGGCAAAAGTGTTACATTTCATTTTCCAAAACACATAACCTTATATTGGTCGTTTTGCTTGTAGATTTCTAAGCATAAAATGCCAATTTCCTGTGTTTTGTGTGTTAATATGAATACTCTGCCTAAACTCATTTTTGTATGGTGTCAGAATACAAAATTCAGAAAGGAAGAAAGTAAAACAAACACAAGCCCAGAACACGTTTAGGCAATTGCCAATCAAGAGACCTGAATGCTGACGATTTTATACACCTAAAAATCCAATCCATACTCGATTAAGAGGGAATTCAGAGCTGTCCCCTATGGAAAAGGGATACATTTCATTTTTCAATACAAAAAATCTCATCTTGGTCGTGTTTCTGTAGATTTCTAAGCATGAATTGCAAGTTTACTGTGTTTTGCATTTCATTATGAATACTCTGCCTAAACTCGTTTTTGTATGGTGTCAGAATGCAACATTCAGAAAGGAAGAAGGCAAAACAAGCACGCACCCAGAACAAATTGAGGCAATTGCCAATCAAGAGACCTGAATGCTGACAATTGAATGCAACTGAAAATCCCAATCACAGTCGATTTGTAAGGAATTCAGAGCTGTCCCTTCAGCAAAACTGTTATATTTTATTTTCCAAAACACATAACCTTATGTTGGTCGTGTTACCTGTAGATTTCTAAGCATGAAACGCCAATTTCCTTTGTTTTTTATTTCATTATGAATACTCTGCCTAAACTCGTTTTTGTATGGTGTCAGAATTTCATTTTCCAAACATATTACCTTATCGTGGTCGTGTAGCCTGTAGATTTCTAAGCATGAAATGCCAATTTATTGTGTTTTGTATTTTATTATGAATACTTTGCCTAAACTCGTTTGGTGTGGTGTCAGAATACAACGTTCAGAAAGGAAGAAGGCAAAACAAACACAAACCCAGAACACGTTTAGGCAATTGCCAATCAAGAGACCAGAATGCAGACGATTTTATACACCTGAAAATCCCATTGACACTCGATATAGAGGGAAATCAGAGCTGTCCCCTCTGGAAAAGGGTTACATTTCATTTTCAAAATACAAAAAATCATCTTGGTCGTGTTGCCTGTAGATTTCTAAGCATGAATTGCAAGTTTACTGTGTTTTGTAATTTATTATGAATACTCTGCCTAAACTCGTTTTTGCATACTGTCAGAATGTAAAATTCAGAAAGGAAGAAGGCAAAACAAACACAAACCCAGAACAAATTGAGGCAATTGCCTAACAGGAGACGTGAATGCTCTCCATTGAATACACCTGAAACTCTCATTCATACTCGATTTGGATGGGATTCAGAGCATTCCCCTTGGCAAAAGTGTTACATTTCATTTTCCAAAACACATAACCTTATATTGGTCGTTTTGCTTGTAGATTTCTAAGCATAAAATGCCAATTTCCTGTGTTTTGTATGTTAATATGAATACTCTGCCTAAACTCATTTTTGTATGGTGTCAGAATACAAAATTCAGAAAGGAAGAAAGTAAAACAAACACAAACCCAGAACACGTTTAGGCAATTGCCAATCAAGAGACCTGAATGCTGACGATTTTATACACCTAAAAATCCAATCCATACTCGATTAAGAGGGAATTCAGAGCTGTCCCCTATGGAAAAGGGATACATTTCATTTTTCAATACAAAAAATCTCATCTTGGTCGTGTTTCTGTAGATTTCTAAGCATGAATTGCAAGTTTACTGTGTTTTGTATTTCATTATGAATACTCTGCCTAAACTCGTTTTTGTATGGTGTCAGAATGCAACATTCAGGAAGGAAGAAGGCAAAACAAACACAAAACCAGAACAAATTGAGGCAATTACCTACCAGGAGACCTGAATGCTCTCGATTGAATACACCTGAAATTCCCATTCACACACGATTTGGAGGGAATTCAGAGCTGTCCCCTCGGCAAAAGTGTTATATTTCATTTTCCAAAACACATAACCTTATCTTGTTCGTGTTGCCTGTAGATTTCTAAGCATGAAACGCCAAATTCCTTTGTTTTTTATTGCATTATGAATACTCTGCCTAAACTCGTTTTTGTATGGTGTCAGAATACAAAATTCAGAAAGGAAGAAGGCAAAACAAACACAAACCCGGAACAAATTTAGGTAATTGCCTAGCAGCAGACCTGAATGCTGCCAATGGAGTACACCTGAAAATCCCATTGACACTCGATTTAAAGGGAATTCAGAGCTGTCCCCTCTTGACAAGTGTTACATTTCATTTTCCAAACACATTACCTTATCGTGGTCGTGTTGCCTGTAGATTTCTAAGCATGAAACAACATTTCCTGTGTTATTTATTGCTTTGTGGACTCTGCCTAACCTCATTTTTGTATGGGGTCAGAATACAAAATTTGGAAAGGAAGAAGGTAAAACAAACACAAACCCAGAACAAATTTAGGCAATTGCCTAGAAGAAGACCTGAATGCTGCCGATTGAATACACCTGAAAATCTCATTCACACTCGATTTGGAGGAGATTCAGAGCTGTCCCCTCTTGACAAGTGTTACATTTCATCTTCCAAACACATTACCTTACCTTGGTTGTGTTGCCTGTAGATTTCTAAGCATGAAATGCCAATTTATTGTGTTTTGTATTTTATTATGAATACTTTGTCTAAACTCGTTTTTGTATGGTGTCAGAATACAAAATTCAGAAAGGAAGAAGGCAAAACAAACACAAACCCAGAACAAATTTAGGCAATTTCCTAGCAGGAGACCTGAATGCTACCGATTGAATACACGTGAAAATCTCATTCACAGTCGATTTGGAGGGGATTCAGAGCTGTCCCCTCTGGAAAAGGGTTACATTTCATTTCCAAAACACATAAACTTATCTTGCTCGTGTTGCCTGTAGACTTCTACGCATGAAAAGCCAATTTGCTCTCTTTTTTATTTCGTTATGAATACTCTGCCTAAACTCGTATTTGTATGGTGTCAGAATGCAAAATTCAGAAAGGAAGAAGGCAAAACAAACACAAATCCCAGGACAAATTTAGGAAATTGCCTAGCAGGAGACCTGAAGGCTGCCCATTGAATACACCTGAAATTTCCATTCACACATGATTTGGAGGGAATTCAGAGCATTCCCCTCGGCAAAAGTGTTACATTTCATTTTCCAAAACACATAACCTTATCTTGGTCGTGTTGCCTGTAGATTTCTAAGCATGAAACACCGTTTCCTGTATTATTTATTGCTTTGTGGACTCTGCCGAACCTCATTTTTGTATGGTGTTAGAATACAAAATTTGGAAAGGAATAAGGTAAAACAAACACAAACCCAAAACAAATTTAGGCGATTGCCAATCAAGAGACCTGAATGCTGGCGATTGAATACACCTGAAAATCTCATTCACACTCAATTTGGAGGGGATTCAGAGCTTTCCCCTCTTGACAAGTGTTACATTTCATTTTCCAAAACACATAACCTGATCTTGGTCGTGTTGCCTGTAGATTTCCAAGCATGAAATGCCAATTTACTCTGTTTTGTATTTTATTATGAATACTTTGCCTAAACTCGTTTTGTGTGGTGTCAGAATACAACATTCAGAAAGGAAGAAGGCAAAACAAGCACAAACCCAGAACAAATTGAGGCAATTGCCAATCAAGAGACCTGAATGCTGACAATGGAATACAACTGAAAATCCCATTCACAGTCGATTTTTAAGGAATTCAGAGCTGTCCCTTCAGCAAAACTCTTATATTTTATTTTCCAAAACACATAACCTTATGTTGGTCGTGTTGCCTGTAGATTACTAAGCATGAAACGCCAATTTCCTTTGTTTTTTAATTCATTATGAATACTCTGCCTAAACTCGTTTTTGTTTACTGTCAGAATGCAAAATTCAGAAAGGAAGAAGGCATAACAAACACAAACCCAGATTAATTGAAGCAATTGCCAATCAGGAGACCTGAATGCTGCCAATTGAATACACCTGAAAATCCCATTCACAGTCAATTTGGAGGGAATTCAGTGCTGTTCCCACGGCAAAACTGTTACATTTCATTTTCCAAAATACATAAAATCATGTTAGTCCTGTTGCCTGTACATTTCTAAGCGTGAAATGAAAGTTTACTGTGTTTTGTATTTTATTATGAATACTCTGCTTAACTCGTATTTGTATAATATCAGAATACAAAATTCAGAAAGGAAGAAGGCAAAACAAACACAAACCCAGAACAAATTGAGGCAACTTCCTACCAGGAGACCTGAATGCTGCCGATTGTATACACCTGAAATTACCATTCACACATGATTTGGAGGGAATGCAGAGCATTGCCCTCGGCAAAAGTGTTATACTTCATTTTCCAAAACACATAACCTTATCTTGCTCGTGTTGCCCGTAGATTTCTAAGCATGAAACGCAAATTTCCTTTGTTTTTTATTTCATTATGAATACTCTGCCTAAACTCGTTTTTGTATGGTGTCAGAATACAAAATTCAGAAAGGAAGAAGGCAAAACAAACATAAACCCAGAACAAATTAAGGCGATTGCCTAGCAGGAGACCTAAATGCTGCCCATTGTATACACCTGAAATTCCCATTCACATATGATTTAGAGGGAATTCAGAGCATTCCCCTCGGCCAAAGTGTTACATTTCACTTTCCAAAACACATAACCTTATCTTGGTCGTGTTGCCTGTAGATTTCTAAGCATGAAACACAAATTTCCTTTGTTTTTTATTTCATTATGAATACTCTGCCTAAACTCGTTTTTGTATGGTGTCAGAATACAACATTCAGAAAAGAAGAAGGCAAAACAAACATAAACCCAGAACAACTTTAGGCAATTGCCTAGCAGGAGACCTGAATGCTGCCGATGGAATACACCTGAAAATCCCATTCACACTCGATTTGAAGGGAATTCAGAGCTATCCCCTCTTGACAAGTGTTACATTTCATTTTCCAAAACACATAACCTTATCTTGGTAGTGTTGCCTGTAGATTTCTAAGCATGAAATGCCAATTTATTGTGTTTTGTATTTTATTATGAATACTTTGCCTAAACTCGTTTTGTGTGGTGTCAGAATACAACATTCAGAAAGGAAGAAGGCAAAACAAACACAAACCCAGAACAAATTTATGCAATTGCCTAGCAGCAGACCTGAATGCTGCCGATGGAGTACACCTGAAAATCCCATTGACACTCGATTTAAAGGGAATTCAGAGCTGTCCCTTCTTGACAAGTGTTACATTTCATTTTCCAAACATATTACCTTATCGTGGTCGTGTTGCATGTAGATTTCTAAGCATGAAATGCCAATTTATTGTGTTTTGGATTTTATTATGAATACTTTGCCTAAACTCGTTTTGTGTGGTGTCAGAATACAACGTTCAGAAAGGAAGAAGGCAAAAAAAACACAAACCCAGAACACGTTTAGGCAATTGCCAATCAAGAGACCAGAATGCAGACGATTTTATACACCTGAAAATCCCATTGACACTCGATATAGAGGGAAATCAGAGCTGTCCCCTCTGGAAAAGGGTTACATTTCATTTTCAAAATACAAAAAATCATCTTGGTCGTGTTGCCTGTAGATTTCTAAGCATGAATTGCAAGTTTACTGTGTTTTGTAATTTATTATGAATACTCTGCCTAAACTCGTTTTTGTATACTGTCAGAATGCAAAATTCAGAAAGGAAGAAGGCAAAACAAACACAAACCCAGAACAAATTGAGGCAATTGCCTAACAGGAGACGTGAATGCTCTCCATTGAATACACCTGAAACTCATTCATACTCAATTTGGATGGGATTCAGAGCATTCCCCTTGGCAAAAGTGTTACATTTCATTTTCCAAAACACATAACCTTATATTGGTCGTTTTGCTTGTAGATTTCTAAGCATAAAATGCCAATTTCCTGTGTTTTGTGTGTTAATATGAATACTCTGCCTAAACTCATTTTTGTATGGTGTCAGAATACAAAATTCAGAAAGGAAGAAAGTAAAACAAACACAAGCCCAGAACACGTTTAGGCAATTGCCAATCAAGAGACCTGAATGCTGACGATTTTATACACCTAAAAATCCAATCCATACTCGATTAAGAGGGAATTCAGAGCTGTCCCCTATGGAAAAGGGATACATTTCATTTTTCAATACAAAAAATCTCATCTTGGTCGTGTTTCTGTAGATTTCTAAGCATGAATTGCAAGTTTACTGTGTTTTGCATTTCATTATGAATACTCTGCCTAAACTCGTTTTTGTATGGTGTCAGAATGCAACATTCAGAAAGGAAGAAGGCAAAACAAGCACGCACCCAGAACAAATTGAGGCAATTGCCAATCAAGAGACCTGAATGCTGACAATTGAATGCAACTGAAAATCCCAATCACAGTCGATTTGTAAGGAATTCAGAGCTGTCCCTTCAGCAAAACTGTTATATTTTATTTTCCAAAACACATAACCTTATGTTGGTCGTGTTACCTGTAGATTTCTAACCATGAAATGCCAATTTCCTTTGTTTTTTATTTCATTATGAATACTCTGCCTAAACTCGTTTTTGTATGGTGTCAGAATACAAAATTCAGAAAGGAAGAAGGCAAAACAAACACAAACCCAGAACAAATTTAGGCAATTGCCTAGCAGCAGACCTGAATGCTGCCGATGGAGTACACCTGAAAATCCCATTGACACTCGATTTAAAGGGAATTCAGAGCTGTCCCCTCTTGACAAGTGTTACATTTCATTTTCCAAACATATTACCTTATCGTGGTCGTTTTGCCTGTAGATTTCTAAGCATGAAATGCCAATTTATTGTGTTTTGGATTTTATTATGAATACTTTGCCTAAACTCGTTTTGTGTGGTGTCAGAATACAACGTTCAGAAAGGAAGAAGGCAAAAAAAACACAAACCCAGAACACGTTTAGGCAATTGCCAATCAAGAGACCAGAATGCAGACGATTTTATACACCTGAAAATCCCATTGACACTCGATATAGAGGGAAATCAGAGCTGTCCCCTCTGGAAAAGGGTTACATTTCATTTTCAAAATACAAAAAATCATCTTGGTCGTGTTGCCTGTAGATTTCTAAGCATGAATTGCAAGTTTACTGTGTTTTGTAATTTATTATGAATACTCTGCCTAAACTCGTTTTTGCATACTGTCAGAATGCAAAATTCAGAAAGGAAGAAGGCAAAACATACACAAACCCAGAACAAATTGAGGCAATTGCCAATCAAGAGACCTGAATGCTGACAATTGAATGCAACTGAAAATCCCATTCACAGTCGATTTGTAACGAATTCAGAGCTGTCCCTTCAGCAAAACTCTTATATTTCATTTTCCAAACATATTACCTTATCGTGGTCGTGTTGCCTGTAGATTTCTAAGCATGAAACAACATTTCCTGTGTTATTTATTGCTTTGTGGACTCTGCCTAACCTCATTTTTGTATGGTGTCAGAATACAAAATTCAGAAAGGAAGAAAGTAAAACAAACACAAACCCAGAACACGTTTAGGCAATTGCCAATCAAGAGACCTGAATGCTGACGATTTTATACACCTAAAAATCCAATCCATACTCGATTAAGAGGGAATTCAGAGCTGTCCCCTATGGAAAAGGGATACATTTCATTTTTCAATACAAAAAATCTCATCTTGGTCGTGTTTCTGTAGATTTCTAAGCATGAATTGCAAGTTTACTGTGTTTTGCATTTCATTATGAATACTCTGCCTAAACCCTAAAAAGGGTTACATTTCATTTTCAAAATACAAAAAATCATCTTGGTCGTGTTGCCTGTAGATTTCTAAGCATGAATTGCAAGTTTACTGTGTTTTGTAATTTATTATGAATACTCTGCCTAAACTCGTTTTTGTATACTGTCAGAATGCAGAATTCAGAAAGGAAGAAGGCAAAACAAGCACTCACCCAGAACAAATTGAGGCAATTGCCAATCAAGAGACCTGAATGCTGACAATTGAATGCAACTGAAAATCCCATTCACAGTCGATTTGTAACGAATTCAGAGCTGTCCCTTCAGCAAAACTCTTATATTTCATTTTCCAAACATATTACCTTATCGTGGTCGTGTTGCCTGTAGATTTCTAAGCATGAAACAACATTTCCTGTGTTATTTATTGCTTTGTGGACTCTGCCTAACCTCATTTTTGTATGGGGTCAGAATACAAAATTTGGAAAGGAAGAAGGTAAAACAAACACAAACCCAGAACAAATTTAGGCAATTGCCTAGAAGAAGACCTGAATGCTACCGATTGAATACACCTGAAAATCTCATTCACACTCGATTTGGAGGGGATTCAGAGCTGTCCCCTCTTGACAAGTGTTACATTTCATCTTCCAAACACATTACCTTATCGTGGTTGTGTTGCCTGTAGATTTCTAAGCATGAAATGCCAATTTATTGTGTTTTGTATTTTATTATGAATACGTTGTCTAAACTCGTTTTTGTATGGTGTCAGAATTCAAAATTCAGAAAGGAAGAAGGCAAAACAAACACAAACCCAGAACAAATTTAGGCAATTTCCTAGCAGGAGACCTGAATGCTACCGATTGAATACACGTGAAAATCTCATTCACAGTCGATTTGGAGGGGATTCAGAGCTGTCCCCTCTGGAAAAGGGTTACATTTCATTTCCAAAACACATAAACTTATCTTGCTCGTGTTGCCTGTAGACTTCTACGCATGAAAAGCCAATTTGCTTTGTTTTTTATTTCATTATGAATACTCTGCCTAAACTCATATTTGTATGGTGTCAGAATGCAAAATTCAGAAAGGAAGAAGGCAAAACAAACACAAGCCCAGGACAAATTTAGGAAATTGCCTAGCAGGAGACCTGAAGGCTGCCCATTGAATACACCTAAAATTTCCATTCACACATGATTTGGAGGGAATTCAGAGCATTCCCCTCGGCAAAAGTGTTACATTTCATTTTCCAAAACACATAACCTTATCTTGGTCGTGTTGCCTGTAGATTTCCACGCATGAAATGCCAATTTATTGTGTTTTGTATTTTATTATGAATACTTTGCCTAAACTCATTTTTGCATGGTGTCAGAATACAAAATTTGGAAAGGAAGAATGTAAAACAAACACAAACCCAAAACTAATTTAGGCGATTGCCAAGCAGGAGACCTGAATGCTACCGATTGAATACACCTGAAAATCTCATTCACACTCGATTTGGAGGGGATTCAGTTCTGTCCCCCCTTGACAAGTGTTACATTTCATTTTCCAAACACATTACCTTATCTTTGTCGTGCTATCTGTAGATTTCTAAGCATGAAATGCCAATTAACGCTGTTTTGTATTTTATTATGAATACTTTCCCTAAACTCGTTTTGTGTGGTGTCAGAATAAAACATTCAGAAAGGAAGAAGGCATAACAAACACAAACCCAGATTAATTGACGCAATTGCCAATCAGGAGACCTGAATGCTGACAATGGAGTACACCTGAAAATCCCATTCACAGTCCATTTGGAGGGAATTCAGAGCTGTCCCCTTGGCAAAACTGTTACATTTCATTTTCCAAAATACAAAAAATCATGTTAGTCCTGTTGCCTGTACATTTCTAAGCATGAAATGCAAGTTTATTGTGTTTTGTATTTTATTATGAATACTCTGCCTAAACTCGTTTTTGTATACTGTCAGAATGCAAAATTCAGAAAGGAAGAAGGCAAAACAAACACAAACCCAGAACTAATTGAGGCAATTGCCTAGCAGGAGACCTGAATGCTGCCAATGGAGTACACCTGAAAATCCCATTCACGCTCAATTTGAAGGGAATTCAGAGTTGTTCCCTCTGGAAAAGTGTTACATTTCATTTTCCAAAACACATAACCTTATCTTGGTCTTGTTGCCTGTAGATTTCTAAGCAAGAAACGCCATTTCTTGTGTTATTTATTGATTTGTGGACTCTGAATAAACTCATTTTTGTATGGTGTCAGAATACAAAATTCAGAAAGGACGAAAGTAAAACAAACACAAACCAGAACACGTTTAGGCAATTGCCAATCAACAGACCTGTATGCTGATGATTTTATACACCTGAAAATCCCATTGACACTCAATTTAGAGGGAATTCAGAGCTGTCCCCTCTGGAAAAGGGTTACATTTCATTTTTCAAAATACAAAAATCATTTTGGTCATGTTGCCTGTAGATTTCTAAGCATGAAACGCCAATTTGGTTTGTTTTTTTATTTCATTATGAATACTCTCCCTAAACTCATTTTTGTATGGGGTCAGAATACAAAATTTGGAAAGGAAGAAGGTAAAACAATCACAAACCCAGAACAAATTTAGGCGATGGCCTAGCAGGAGACCTGAATGCTACCGATTGAATACACCTGAAAATCTCATTCACACTCGATTTGGAGAGGATTCAGAGCTGTCCCCTATGGAAAAGTGTTACATTTCATTTTCCAAACACATTACCTTATCTTGGTCATGCTGCCTGTAGATATCTAAGCATGAAATGCCAATTTACTGTGTTTTGTATTTCATTATGAATACTTTGCCTAAATTCTTTTTGTGCGATGTCAGAATACAACATTCAGAAAGGAAGAAGGCAAAACAAACACAAACCCAGGACTAATTGAAGCAATTGCCAATCAGGAGACCTGAATGCTGACAATGGAGTACACCTGAAAATCCCATTCACAGTCCATTTGGAGGGAATTCAGAGCTGTCCCCTCGGCAAAACTGTTACATTTCATTATCCAAAATGCAAAAAATCATGTTAGTCCTGTTGCCTGTACATTTTCAAGCATGAAATGCAAGTTTATTGTGTTTTGTATTTTATTATGAATACTCTGCCTAAACTCGTTTTTGAATACTGTCAGAATACAAAATTCAGAAAGGAAGAAGGCAAAACAAACACAAACCCAGAACTAATTGAGGCAATTGCCTAGCAGGAGACCTGAATGCTGCCAATGGAGTACACCTGAAAATCCCATTTACGCTCAATTTGAAGGGAATTCAGAGTTGTCCCCTCTGGAAAAGGGTTACATTTCATTTTCCAAAACACATAACCTTATCTTGGTCTTGTTGCCTGTAGATTTCTAAGCATGAAACAACATTTCCTGTGTTATTTATTGCTTTATGCACTCTGCCTAACCTCATTTTTGTATGGTGTCAGAATATCAAATTCAAAAAGGAAGAAGGAAAAACAAACACAAACCCAGAACAAATTTAGGCGATTGCCTAGCAGGAGACCTGAATGCTACCGATTGAATACACCTGAAAATCTCATTCACACTCGATTTGCAGAGGATTCAGTGCTGTCCCCTCTTGACAAGTGTTACATTTCATTTTCCAAACACATTACCTTATCTTGGTCATGCTGCCTGTAGATGTCTAAGCATGAAATGCCAATTTACTGTGGTTTGTATTTCATTATGAATACTTTGCCTAAACTCGCTTTGTGTGATCTCAGAATACAATATTCAGAAAGGAAGAAGGCAAAACAAACACAAACCCAGAACTAATTGAAGCAATTGCCAATCAGGAGACCTGAATGCTGACAATTGAATACACCTGAAAACCCCATTCACAGTCGATTCGGAGGGAATTCAGAGCTGTCCCTTCGAAAAAATGTTACATTTCATTTTCAAAATACAAAAAATCATGTTAGTCCTGTTGCCTGTACATTTCTAAGCATGAAATGCAAGTTTACTGTGTTTTTTATTTCATTATGAATACTCTGCCTAAACTTGTTTTTGTATACTTTCAGAATGCAAAATTCAGAAAGGAAGAAGGCAAAACAAACACAAACCCAGAACAAATTTAGGCAATAGCATAGCAGGAGACCTGAAAGTTTTAGATTGAGTGCACCTGCAATTCCCATTCACACATGATTTGGAGGGAATTCAGAGCATTCCCCTCGGCAAAAGTGTTATATTACATTTTCCAAAACACAAAGCCTCATCTTGGTCTTTTTGCCTGTAGATTTCTAAGCATGAAACGCCAATTTCCTTAGTTTCTTATTGCGTTATGGATACTCTGCCTAACCTCATTTTTGTATGGTGTCAGAATACAAAATTTGGAAAGGAAGAAGGTACAACAAACACATACCCAGAACAAATTTAGGCAATGGTCTAGCAGGAGACCTGAATGCTGCCGATTCAATACAACTGAAAATCCCATTCACTCTCGATTTTGTTGGAATTCAGAGCTGTCCCCTCTGAAAAACGGTTACATTTCATTTCCAAAACACATAACCTTATCTTGGTCGTGTTACCTGTAGATTTCTAAGCATGAAAGTCCAATTTCCTTTCTTTTTTATTTCATTATGAATGCTCTGCCTAACCTCATTTTTGTTTGGTGTCAGAATACAAAATTTCGAAAGCAAGAAGATAAAACAAACACAAACCCTGTCAAATTGAGAAAATTGCCAATCAAGAGACCTGAATGCTGCCGATTGAATACAACTGAAAATCTTATTCACACTCGATTTGCAGGAAATTCAGAGCTGTCACCTCTGGAAAAGGGTTACATTTCATTTTCCAAACACATAACCTTATCTTGGACGTATTGCCTGTAGATTTATAAGCATGAAACGTCAATTTGATTTTTTTAAATTCATTATGAATACTTTGCTGAAATTCATTTTTGTATGGTGTCGGAATAAAAAATTCAGAAAGGAAGAAGGCAAAACAAACACAAACCCAGTCAAATTGAGACAATTGCCAATCAAGAGACCTGAATGCTGCCGATTGAATACACCTGAAATTCCCATTCACACTCGATTTGGAGGGAATTCGCAGCGGTCCCCTCGGCAAAATTGTTATATTTCATTTTCCAAAACACAAAAACTCATCGTGATCGTATTGCCTGCAGATTTCTAAGCATGAAACGCCAATTTGCTTAGTTTTTTATTGCATTATTGATACTCTGCCGAACCTCATTTTTATATGGTGTCACAATAAAAAATTTGGAAAGGAAGAATGTAAAACAAACACAAACCCACAACAAATTTAGCCAGTTGCCTAGCAGGAGACCTGAATGCTGCCAATTGAACACACCTGAAAATCCAATGAAAACTCGATTTGGAGGGAATTCAGAGCTGTCCTCTCTGTCAAAGGGTTACATTTCATTTTCCAAAACACAAAACCTCATCTTGGTCTTGTTGCCTGTATTTTCTAAGCATGAAACGCCAATATGCTTAGTTTTTTATTGCATTATGGATACTCTGCCTAACCTCATTTTTGTACGGTGTCAGAATACAAAATTTGGAAAGGAAGATGGTAAAACAAACACATACACAGAACAAATTGAGGCAATTCCCAATCATGGGAAGTGAATGCTGCCGAATGAATACACCTGAAATTCACATTCACACTCGATTTGTAGGGAATTCAGAGCTGTCCCCTTGGCAAACGAGTTATATTTCATTTCCAAAACACAAAAACTCATCTTCGTCATGTTGCCTGTAGATTTCTATGAATGAAACGCCATTTCCTGTGTTATTTATTGCTTTATGCACTCTGCCTAACCTCATTTTTGTATGGTGTCAGAATACAAAATTCAATAAGGAAGAAGGTAAAGCAAACACAAACCCAGAACAAATTTAAGCAATTGCCTAGCAGGAGTCCTGAATGCAGCCAATTGAATACACCTCAAAATCCTCTTCACACTCGATTTAGAGGGAATTCAGAGCTGTCCCATCTGGAAAAGTGTTACATTTCATTTTCCAAAACACAAAAACTCATCTTGGTCGTCTTTCCTGTAGATTTCTAAGCATAAAATGACAATTAGATGAGTTTTGTATACCTAAAGAATACTTTGCCTAACCTAATTATTGTATGGTGTCCGAATATAAAATTGAGAAAGAAAGAAGGCAAAACAAACACAAACCCAGAACAAATTTAGCCAATTGCCTAGCAGGAGACCTGAATGCTGCCGATTGAATACACCTGAAAATCCTATTCACACAGGATTTGGAGGGAATTCAGAGCTGTCCGCTTGGCAAAGGTTTATTTTTCATTTTCCAAAACACCAAGCCTCATCTTGATTGTGTTGCCTGTAGATTTCTAAGCATGAAATGCCAATTTGCTTAGTTTTTTATTGCGTTATGTATACTCTGCCTAACCTCATTTTTGTGTGGTGTCAGAATACAAAATTTGGAATGGAAGAAGGTAAAACAAACACAAACTCAGAACAAATTGAGGCAATTGCCTAGCAGGAGACTCGAATTCTGCCAATTGTATACACCTGAAAATCCTATTCACTCTCGATTTAGAGGGAATTCAGAGCTGTCCCTTCTGGTAAAGAGTTACATTTCATTTTCCAAAACACATAACCTTTTCTTGGCCGTGTTGTCTATACATTTATAAGGATAAAATGCTAATTTCCTGAATTTTGGATTGTATTATGAATATTCTGCGTAAATTCGTTTTTGTGAGGTGTCAGAATACAAAATTTGGAAAGGAAGAAGGCAAAACAAACACAAACCCAGAACAATTTGATGCAATTGCCTAGCAAGAGACCTGAATACTGATGATTGATACAACTGAAAATCTCATTCACACTGGATTTGGAGGGAATTCAGAGCTGTCCCCTCAGCAAAAGAGTTATATTTCATTTTCCAAAACACTAAAACTCATCTTCTTCTTGTTGACTGTAGATTTCTAAGCATGAAACGCCAATTTTCTTTGTTTTATATTGAATTATGAATACTCTGCCTAAACTCATTTTTGTATGGTGTCAGAATACAAAATTTGGAAAGTAAGAAGGTAACACAAACAGAAACCCAGAACAAATTTAGGTAATTTCCTAGCAGGAGACCAGAAGGCTGACGATTGAATAAACCTGAAAATCTCATTCACACTCGATTTGGTGGGAATTCAGAGCTGTCCGCTTGGCAAAGGGTTATATTTATTTCCCAAAACACAAAAACTCATCTTAGTCTTGTTGACTGCAGATTTATAAGCATGAAACGCCATTGCATGTGTTATTTATTGCTTTATGCACTCTGCCTAGCCTCATTTTTGTATGGTGTCAGAATAGAAAATTTGTAAAGGAAGAAGGTAAAACAAAAAAAAAAAAAAACCCAGAACAAATTTAGGCAGTTGCCTAGCAGGAGACCTGAATGCTACCAATTGAATAAACCTGAAAATCTCATTCACACTCGATTTGGCGGGGATTCCGAGCTGTCCCACTTGACAAGTGTTAAATTTCATTTCCAAAACACATAACCTTATCTTGCTCATTTTGCCTGTAGACTTCTAAGCATGAAATGCCAATTTACTCTGTTTTGAATTTTATTATGAATACTTTGCCTAAACTCGTTTTGTGTGGTGTCAGAATACAGCATACAGAAGGAAGAAGGCAATACAAACACAAACCCAGAACAAATTTAGCCAATTGCCAAACAAGAGACCTGAATGCTGCTGATTCAATACATCTGAAAACCCCATTCACCCTCGATTTGGAGGCAATTCAGAGCTGTATCCCTGGGCAAAAGGATTATATTTCATTTTCCAAAATATGAAAAATTATATTGGTCATGTTGCCTGTAGATTTCTAAGCATGCAATGCAAGTTTACTGTGTTTTGTATTTTCATATGAATACTCTGCCTAAAAAAATTTTGGTATGCTGTCTGATTACAAAATTGGGAAAGGAAGAAGACAAAACAAACACAAACCCAGAACAAATTTAGGAAATTACCTAGCAGGAGACCTGAATGCTGGTGAATACACTTGAAATTCCCATTCACACAGGATTAGGAGGGAATTCAGTGCATTCCCCTCGGCAAAAGTGTTATATTTCATTTTCAAAAACACATAACCTTAGGTTGGTCGTGTTGCCTGTAGATTTCTAAGCATGAAACGGCATTTCCTGTGTATTTATTCCTTTATGGTATCTCTGACTAAACGCTTTTTGGTATGGTATCAGAATACAAAATTCGGAAAGGAAGAAGGCAAAACAAACACAAACCCAGAACAAATTGAGGCAATTCCCAATCAAAAGACCTGAATGCTGCCGATTGAATACACCTGAAAATCGTATTGACACTCGATTTAGAGGGAATTCAGAGCTGTCGCCTCTGGAAAAGTGTTACATTTCATTTTCCAAAACACATAATCATATCTTGGTCGTGTTGTCTCTAGAATTATAAGGATAAAATGCTAATTTCCTGAGTTTTGTATGTTATTATGAATACTCTGCCTAAACTCGTTTTTGTATGGTGTCAGAATACATAATTTGGAAAGGAAGAAGGCAAAACAAACACAAACCCAGAACAAATTTAGGCAATTTCCTAGCAGGAGTCCAGAAGGCTGCCAAATGAATACACCTGTAAATCCCATTCACACTCGATTTGGAGGGAATTCAGAGCTGTCCCCTCAGCAAAAGAGTTATATTTCATTTTCCAAAACACAAAAACTCATCTTGGTCTTGTTGCCTGTAGATTTCTAAGCCTGAAACGCCATTTCCTGTATTTATTGCTTTATGCACTCTGCATACCCTCATTTTTGTATGGTGTCAGAATACAAAATTTGGAAAGGAAGAAGGAAAAACAAACACAAACCCAGAACAAATTTAGGCAATTGCCTAGCAGGAGACCTGAATGCTACTGATTGAATACACCTGAAAATCTCATTCACACTCAATTTTGGAGGGGATTCTGATATGTCCCCTCTTGACAAGTGTTACATTTCATTTTCCAAAACACATAAACTTACTTGGTCATGTTGCCAGTAGATTTCTAAGCATTAAATGCCAATTTATTCTGTTTAGAATTTTATTATGAATACTTTGCCTAAACTCGTTTTGTGTGGTGTCAGAATACAACATACAGAAAGGAAGAAGGCAAAACAAATACAAACCCAGAACAAATTTAGCCAATTGCCTAGCAGGAGACCTGAATGCTGCCGATTGAATACACCTGAAAATGCCATTCACACTCTCTTTGGAGGGAATTCAGAGCTGTCTGCTCAGGAAAAGGGTTACATTTCATTTTCCAAAACACAAAAACTCATCTTGGTCTTGTTGCCTGTAGATTTCTAAGCATGAAACGCCATTTCCTGTGTTATTTATTCCTTGGTGGACTCTGCCTTACCTCATTTTTGTATAGTGTCAGAATACAGAATTTGGAACGGAAGAAGGTAAAACAAACACAAACCCAGAACAAATTTAGGCGATTGCCTAGCAGGAAACCTGAATGCTACCAATTGAATACACCTGCAAATCTCATGCAAACTCAATTTGGAGGGAATTCAGAGCTGTCCCCTCTTGACAAGTGTTACATTCATTTACCAAAGTACAAAAAATCATGTTAGTCCTGTTGCCTGTAGATTTCTAAGCATGAAATGCAAGTTTACTGTCTTTTGTATTTTATTATGAATACTTTGCCCAAACTCGTTTTGTGTGGTGTCAGAATACAATATTCAGAAAGGAAGAAGGCAAAACAAACACAAACCCAGAACTAATTGAGGCAATTGCAAATCAGGAAACCTGAATGCTGCTGATTGAATACACCTGAAAATCCCATTCGCAAAACTGTTACATTTCATTTTCCAAAATACAAAAAATCATGTTAGTCCTGTTGCCTGTACGTTTCTAAGGATGAAATGCAGGTTTACTGTGTTTGGTATTTTATTATGAATACTCTGCCTAAACTCATTTTTGTATGTTGTCAGAATACAAAATTCAGAAAGGAAGAGGCATAACAAACACAAACCCAGAACAAATTGAGGCAATTGCATAGCAGGAGAACTGAATGTTTTAGATTGAATACACCTGCAATTCCCATTCACACACGATTTGGAGGAAATTCAGAGCTGTCCCCTGGGCAAAAGAGTTATATTTCATTTTCCAAAACACATAACCTTATGTTGGTCATTTTGCCTATAAATTTCTAAGCATGAAACGCCAATTTGCTTTGTTTTTTATTTCATTATGAATACTCTGCCTAAACTCGTTTTTGTATGGTGTCAGAATGCAAAATTTGGAAAGGAAGAAGGCAAAACAAACACAAACCCAAAACTAATTGAGGCAATTGCCAAGCAGGAGACCTGAATGTTGCCCATTGCATACACATGAAAATCCAATTCACGCTCGATTTGAAGGGAATTCAGATCTGTCCCCTCTGGAAAAGGGTTACATTTCATTTTCCAAAACACATAACCTTATCTTGGTTATTTTGCTTGTAGATTTCTAAGCATAAAATGCCAATTTCCTGACTTTTGTATATTATTATGAATACTCTGCCTAAACTCATTTTTGTATGGTGTCAGAATAAAAAATTCAGAAAGGAAGAAAGTAAAACAAACACAAACCCAGAACATGTTTAGGCAATTGCCAATCAAGAGACCTGAATGATGACGATTTTATACACCTGAAAATCCCATTGACACTCAATTTAGAGGGAAATCAGAGATGTCCCCTTTGGAAAAGGGTTACATTTCATCTTGGTCGTGTTGCCTGTAAATTTCTGTGCACGAAACGCCAATTTACTGTTTTTTGTTTTTCATTAAGAATACAGCGACTAACCTCATTTTTCTGTGTGTTAGAAGACAAAATTTGGAAAGGAAGAAGGCAAAATAAAGAGAAACCAAGAACAAATTGAGGCAATTGCCACTCAAGAAAACTGAATGCAGCCGATTGAATACACTTGAAATTCCCATTCACACTCAATTTGGAGGGAATTCAGAGCTGTCCCCTTGGCAAAAGAGTTAAATTTCATTTTCCAAAATACAAAATCTCATCTTAGCCGTGTTGCCTGTAGATTTCTAAGCATGAAACGCAATTTGCTGTGTTAGTTATCGCTTTATGGATACTCTGCCAAACCTCATTTTTGTATGGTTTCAGAATACAAAATTCCGAAACGAAGTAGGCAAAACAAAACAAAACCTAGAAGAAATTTAGCAATTGCATAGCAGGAGACACGAATGCTGCCGATTGAATACACCTGAAAATCCCATTCACACTCAGTTTGGAGGGAATTGAGAGCTGTCCCCTCGGCAAAAGAGTTATATTTCATTATCCAAAACACATAACCTCAAATTGCTCGTGTTGCCAGTAGATTTCAAAGAGTGAAATGCAAATTTTTTGTGTTTTGTATTCCATTATGAATACTCAGCCGAAACTTTTTTTTCTGTGGTGTCAGAATATAAAATTTTTAAACAAAGAAAGCAAAACAAAAATAAACCCAGAACAAATTGAGACAATTGCCTAGAAAGAAACCTGAATGCTGTTGATTGAATTCACCCAAAAATCCAATTCACCCTCAATTTGGAGGGAATTCAGGACTGTCCCCTCGGCAAAGGGGTTACATTATATTTTGCAAAACACAAAACCTCATCTTGGTCGTGTTGTCTGTAGATTTCTAAGCATGAAACCCCAATTTACTGTGTTTTTTATTTCATTATGAATACACCGCCGAAACTCATTTTTCTATGGTATAAGAAAACAAAATTCAGAAAAGAAGAAGGCAAAACAAACAGAAACCCAGAAGAATTTAGGCAATCTTTCAATAAAGAAGCCTGAATGTTGGTGATTGAATACACCTGAAAATCCATTTCACACTCAATTTGGAGGGAATTCAGAGCTGTCACCTGAGCAAAATTTTTATTTCATTTTGCAAAACACAAAAGCTCATCTTGGTCATGTTGTCTTATATTTCTAAGCATGAAATGCCAATTTGCTGTGTTTTTTATTGCATTATGGATACTCTGCCTAACCTCATTTTTCTATGGTGTCAGAATAAAAAATTCAGAAATGAAGAAGGCAAAAAAAAGAAACAGAAACCCTGAACAAATTTAGAGAATGGCCAATCAAGAGACCTGAATGCTGCCAATTGAATACACCTGAAAATCCAATTCACACTCGATTTGGAGGGAATTCAGAGCTGTCCCTTCAGCAAAAGTGCTATATTTCATTTTGCAAAAACACAAAAATGCATCTTGCTCGTGTTACCTGTACATTTCTAAGCGTGAAATGCCAATTTGCTGTTTTTTTAATTTCATTATGAATACTCTGCCTAAACTCATTTTTGTATGGTGACAGAATACAAAATTCAGAAAGGAAGAAGGCAAAACAAACACAAACCCAGACCAAATTTGTCAATTGCCTAGAAAAAAAACTGAATGCTGCTAATTGAATACACCTAAAAACACTGGATTTGGAGGGAATTCAGAGCTGTCCGCTCGGCAAAAGAGTTATATTTCATTTTGCAAAACACAAAAGCTCATCTTGGCCCTTTTGCCTGTAGATTTCTAAGCATGAAATGCCAATTTGCTTTGTTTTTTATTGCATTATGGATACTCTGCCTAACCTCATTTTGTATGGTGTCAGAATACAAAATTTGGAAAGGAAGAAGGCAAAACAAACACAAACCCAGAACAAATTTTGGCAACTGCCTAGAAAGAAATCAGAATGCTGCTGATTGAATACACCTGAAAATCCCATTCACACTGAATTTTGAAGAAATTCAGTGCTGTCAACGCTGCAAAAGTTTTTCATTACATTTTGCAAAACACAAAAAATCATCTTGGTAGTGTTGCCTGTAGATTTCTAAGTGTGAAACGCCAATTTGCTGTGTTTTTTATTGCATTATGGATACTCTGAATAACCTCATTATTGTATGGTTTCAGAGTACAAAATTCGGAAAGCAAGAAGGCAAAACAAACACAAACCCAGAACAAACTGAGGCAATTGCCAATCAAGAGACCTGAATGCTGCTGATTGTAAACACCTGAAAATCCCATTTTCACTCGATTTGGAGGGAACTCAGAGCAGTCCCCTCAGCAAGAGTTACATTTCATTTTCCAAAAAACAAAATATTATCTTGGCAGTGTTGCCTGTAGATTTCTAGCCATTGAACGCCAATTTACTTTGTTTTTTATTGCATTATGGATACTCCGCCTTACCTCATTTTTGTATGTTGTCAGAATACAAAATTCAGAAGGGAAGAAGGCAAAACTAACAGAAACCCAGAACAAATTGAGGCAATTGCCAATCAAGAGACCTGAATGCTGCTGATGGAATACACCTGAAAATCCGAGTCACACTCATTTTAGAGGGAACTCAGAGCTGTCCCTCAGAAAAAGTTACATTTCATTTTCCAAAATACAAAAGCACAACTTCCTCAAGTTTCCTGTAGATTTCTAAGCCTGAAATGCCAATTTGCTGTGTTTTTTATTGCATTATGGATACTCTGCCTAACCTCATTTTTGTATGGTGTCAGAATACAAAATTTGGAAAGGAAGGAAGTAAAACAAACACAAACCCAGAACAAATTGAGACAATTGCCAATCAAGAGACCTGAATGCTGCTGATTGAATACACCTCAAAATCCCTTTCAGCAGAATTTGGGGGAATTCAGTGCAGTCCACATGGCAAAAGTGTTATAATACATTTTTCAAAACACAAAACCTCATCTTGGCCGTGTGGCTTGTAGATTTCTAAGCATGAAACGGCAACTTGCTGTTTTTTTTAATTCATTATGAATACACTGCCTCACCTCATTTTTGCATGGTGTCAGAATACAAAATTTGGAAAGGAAGAAGGCCAAACAAACACAAACCCAGAACAAATTTTGGCAATTGCCTAGCAGGAGACCTGAATCCTGCCGATTGAATACACCTGAAAATCCCATTCACACTGAATTTTGAAGAAATTCAGTGCTGTCAACGCTGCAAAAGTTTTACATTACATTTTGCAAAACACAAAAAATCATCTTGGTAGTGTTGCCTGTAGATTTCTAAGTGTGAAACGCCAAATTGCTGTGTTTTTTATTGCATTATGGATACTCTGAATAACCTCATTATTGTATGGTTTCAGAGTACAAAATTCGGAAAGCAAGAAGGCAAAACAAACACAAACCCAGAACAAACTGAGGCAATTGCCAATCAAGAGACCTGAATGCTGCTGATTGTAAACACCTGAAAATCCCATTTTCACTCGATTTGGAGGGAACTCAGAGCAGTCCCCTCAGCAAGAGTTACATTTCATTTTCCAAAAAACAAAATATTATCTTGGCAGTGTTGCCTGTAGATTTCTAGCCATTGAATGCCAATTTACTTTGTTTTTTATTGCATTATGGATACTCCACCTTACCTCATTTTTGTATGTTGTCAGAATACAAAATTCAGAAGGGAAGAAGGCAAAACTAACAGAAACCCAGAACAAATTGAAGAAATTGCCAATCAAGAGACCTGAATGCTGCTGATGGAATACACCTGTAAATCCGAGTCACACTCATTTTAGAGGGAACTCAGAGCTGTCCCTCAGAAAAAGTTACATTTCATTTTCCAAAATACAAAAGCACAACTTCCTCAAGTTTCCTGTAGATTTCTAAGCCTGAAATGCCAATTTGCTGTGTTTTTTATTGCATTATGCATACTCTGCCTAACCTCATGTTTGCATGGTGTCAGAATACAAAATTTGGAAAGGAAGGAAGTAAAACAAACACAAACCCAGAACAAATTGAGACAATTGCCAATCAAGAGACCTGAATGCTGCTGATTGAATACACCTCAAAATCCCTTTCAGCAGAATTTGGGGGAATTCAGTGCAGTCCACATGGCAAAAGTGTTATAATACATTTTTCAAAACACAAAACCTCATCTTGGCCGTGTGGCTTGTAGATTTCTAAGCATGAAACGGCAACTTGCTGTTTTTTTTAATTCATTATGAATACACTGCCTCACCTCATTTTTGCATGGTGTCAGAATACAAAATTTGGAAAGGAAGAAGGCCAAACAAACACAAACCCAGAACAAATTTAGGCAATTGCCTAGCAGGAGACCTGAATCCTGCCGATTGAATACATCTGAAAATCACATTCACCCTGAATTTGGAGGGAATTCAGAGATGTCCACACTGCAAAAGGGTTACATTACATTTTTGAAAACACAAAAAATCATCTTGGTCGTGTTGCCTGTAGATTTCTAAGTGTGAAACGCCAATTTGCTGTGTTTTTTATTGCATTATGGATACTCTACCCAACCTCATTTTGTATGGTGTCAGAATACATAATTAGGAAAGGAAGAAGGCAAAACAAACACAAACCCAGAACAAATTTAGCCAATTGCGTAGAAAGAAACCTGATTTCTGCTGATTGAATACACGTGAAACCCAAGTCAAACTTGATTTAGATGGAAATCAGTGCAGTCCCCTCGCCAAAAGGGTTGTATTTCATTTTCTAAAACACAAAACATTATCTTGGTAGTGTTACCTGTAGATTTCTAAGCGGGAAACACCAACTTGCTGTGTTTTAAATTTCTTTATGGATACTCTGCGTAACCTCATTTTTGTATGGTGTCAGAATACAAAATTTTTAAACGAAGAAGGCAAAACAAACACAAACCCAGTACATATTGAGGCAATTGCCTAGAAAGAAACCAGAATGCTCCTTATTGAATACACCTGAAAATCCAATTCACACTCGGTTTGGAGGGAATTCAGAGCTGTCCCCTCGGCAAATGGTTTACATTATATTTTGCAAAACACAAAATCTCATCTTGCTTCTGCTGCCTATACATATACAAGCATGAAATGCCAATTGGCTGTGTTTCCTATTGCATTATGGATACTCTGCCTAACCTCATTTTTGTATGGTGTCAAAATACAAAATTTTTAAAAGAAGAGGGCAAAACAAACACAAACCCAGAACAATTTTAGGCAGTTGCCGATCAAGAGTCCTGAATGCTGCCGATTGAATGCACCTGAAACTCCGTTTCACAATCGATTTGGAGGGAATTCAGAGCTTTCCCCTTCAGCAAAAGAGTTATATTTCATTTTGCAAAACAGAAAAGCTCATCTTGGTCTTGTTGCCTGTATATTTCTGAGCATGAAATGCCAATTTGCTTTGTTTTTTATTGCACTATGGATACTCTGCCTAACCTCATTTTTGTATGGTGTCAGAATACAAAATTAGGAAAGGAAGAAGGCAAAACAAACACAAATCCAGAACATATTTAGGCAATTGCCATTCAACAGACTTCAATGCTGATGATTGAATCCACCTCTAAATCCGATTCACACTCGATTTGGATGGAATTCAGAGCTTTCTCCGGGGCAAAGAGTTATATTTCATTTTCCAAAACACAGAACCTCATTTGGTCGTGATGCCTGTACACTTCTAAGCATGAAACCTGAACTTACACTGTTTTTTATTGCTTTATGGATATTCTGCCTAACCTCATTTTTTGCCGTCTGAATACAAAATTAGGAAAGAAAGTAGACAAAACAAACACAAACCCAGAACAAACTTTGGCAATTGCCTAGAAATAACCCTGAATGCTGCTGATTGAATACACCTGAAAATCTCATTCACACTGCATTTGGAAGGAATTCAGTGCTGTCCACACAGCAAAAGTGTCACATTATATTTTGCAAAACACAAAAAATCATCTTTGTCGTGTTGCCTGTAGATTTCTAAGCATGAAACGCCATTTTGCTGTGTTTTTTATTTCATTTTAGGTTCTCTGCCTAACCTCATTTTTGTATTGTGTCAGAATACAATATTTGGAAAGCAAGAAGGCCAAACAAACACAAACATAGAGCAAATTTAAGCAATTGCAATTGAAGAAACCTGAATGCTCCTGACTGAATGCACCTGAAAATCCGAATCAAACGTGAATTGGATGGAATTCAGTGCTGTCCCCTCGGCAAAAGGGTTGTATTCCATTTTCCAAAACAGAAAACATTATCTTCGTGGTGTTACCTGTAGATTTCTAATTGTGAAACACCAACTTGCTGTGTTTTTTATTTCATTATGTATACACTGCCTAACCTCATGTTTCTATGGTGTCAGAATACAAAATTTGGAAAGGAAGAAGGCAAAACAAACAGAAACCCACAACAAATTTAGGCAATTGCCAATCAAGAAACTTGAATGCTGCTGAGTGAATACACCTGAAAATCCCATTCACACTCGATTTGGAGGGAATTCAGAGCTTTCCCTGGGCAAAAGAGTTATATTTCATTTTCCAAAACACAAAACCTCATCTTGGTCGTGTTGCCTGTAGATTGTTAAGCATGAAACGCCAATTTACTTTGTTTTTTATTGCATTCTGGATACTCCGCCTAACCTCATTTTTGTATGGTGTCAGATTACATAATTTTGAAAGGAAGAAGGCAAAACAAACACACACCCAGATCAAATGTATCCAATTGCCTAGAAAGAAACCTGAATGCTGATGATTGAATACACCTGAAAATCCGATTCACACTCGATTTGGATGGAATTCAGAGCTTTCGCCTCGGCAAAAGAGTTTTATTTCATTTTCCAAAACACAAAATATCTTCTTGGTCGTGTTGCTTGTACACTTCTAAGCATGAAACATTAATTTGCAGTGTTTTTTATTTCTTTATGGATACTCTGCCTAACCTCATTTTGTTTGTTGTCTGAATACAAAATTAGGAAAGGAAGAAGGCAAAACAAACAGAAACCCAGAACAAATTTAGGCAATTTCCAGTCAAGAGACCTGAATGCTGCTGATTGAATACACCTGAAAATCTGATTCACACTGCATTTGGAGGGAATTCAGAGCTTTCCACTCGGCAAATAGTTATATTTCATTTTCCAAAACACAAAACCTCATCTTGGTCCTGTTGCCTGTAGATTTCTAAGCGTGAAATGCCAATTTACTTTGTTTTTTATTTCATTATGGATACACCGCCTAACCTCATGTTTGCATGGTGTCAGAATACAAAATTTGGAAAGGAAGAAGGCAAAACAAACAGAAACCCAGAACAAATTTAGCCAATTGCCTAGAAAGAATCCTGATTCCTGCTGATTGAATACCACTGAAAATCCCATTCACACTGAAAAAGTTTTACATTACATTTTGCAAAACACAAATAATCATTTTGGTCGTGTTGCCTGTAGATTTCTAAGATTGAAATGCCAATTTGCTTTGTTTTTTATTGCATTATGGATACTCTGCCTAACCTCATGTTTGCATGGTGTCAGAATACAAAATTTGGAAAGGAAGAAAGCAAAACAAACACAAACCCAGAACAAATTTAGCCAATTGCCTAGAAAGAAACCTGATTGCTGCTGATTGAATACACGTGAAAATCCAAGTCAAACTCAATTTGGATGGAATTCAGTGCTGTCCCCTCACCAAAAGTGTTGTATTTCATTTTCAAAAACACAAAACCTTATCGAGGTAGTGTTACCTGTAGATTTCTAAGCGTGAATCACCATCTTAATGTGGTTTTAATTTCATTATGAATACACCGCCTAACCTCATGTTTGTGTGGTGTCAGAATACAAATTTTGAAAGGAAGAAGGAAAAACAAACACACACCCTGATCAAATTTAGCCAATTGCCTTGAAATAATCCTGAATGCTGCTGAGTGAATACACCTGAAAATCCGATTCACACTGGATTTGGAGGGAATTCAGAGCTTTCCCTGGGCAAAAGAGTTATATTTCATTTTCCAAAACACAAAACCTCATCTTGGTCGGGTTGCCTGTAGATTGTTAAGCATGAAATGCCAATTTGCTTTTTTTTAATTGCATTATGGATACTCCGCCTACCTCATTTTTGTATGGTGTCAGATTACATAATTTTGAAAGGAAGAAGGCAAAACAAACACACTACCAGATCAAATGTATCCAATTGCCTAGAAAGAAACCTGAGTGCTGCTTATTGAATACACCTGAAAATCCGATTTACACTCGATTTGGATGGAATTCAAAGCTTTCGCCTCCGCAAAAGAGTTATATTACATTTTGCAAAGAAAAATATCATCTTGGTCATGTTGCCTGTACACTTCAAATATGAAACACGAATTTGCACTTTTTTTATTGCTTTATGGATACTCTGCCTAACCTCATTTTGTTTGTTGTCTGAATACAAAATTAGTAAAGGAAGAAGGCAAAACAAACACAAACCCAGAACAAATTTAGGCAATGGACTAGAAAGAAACCTGATTGCTGCTGATTGAATACACGTGAAAATCCAAGTCAAACTCGATTTGGATGGAATTCAGTGCTGTCCCCTCGCTAAAAGGGTTGTATTTCATTTTCCAAAACACAAAACCTTATCGAGGTAGTGTTACCAGTAGATTTCTAAGCGTGAATCACCATCTTGCTGTGTTTTTTTTTCATTATGAATACACTGCCTACCCTTATGTTTGTATGGTGTCAGAATACAAAATTTGGAAAGGAAGAAAGCAAAACAAACACAAACCCAGAACAAATTGAGGCAATTGCCAATCAAGAGACTTGAATGCTGCTGAGTGAATACACCTGAAAATCCGATTCACACTGGATTTGGAGGGAATTCAGAGCATTCCCCTCGGCAAAAGTGTTATATTTCATTTTCCCAAACACAAAACATCATCTTGGTCGTGTTGCCTGTACACTTCAAATATGAAACACGAATTTGCACTTTTTTTATTGCTTTATGGATACTCTGCCTAACCTCATTTTGTTTGTTGTCTGAATACAAAATTAGGAAAGGAAGAAGGCAAAACAAACACAAACCCAGAACTAATTTAGGCAATGGCCAATCAAGAGACCTGAATGCTGCTGATTGAATACACTTGAAAATCTGATTCACACTCCATTTGGAGGGAATTCAGAGCTTTCCCCTTGGCAAATAGTTATATTTCATGTTCCAAAACACAAAACCTCATCTTGGTCGTGTTGCCTGTAGATTGTTAAGCATGAAACGCCAATTTACTTTGGTTTTTATTGCATTATGTATACTCCGCCTAACCTCATTTTTGTATGGTGTCAGAATACAAAATTTGGAAAGGAAGAAGGCAAAACAAACACAAACCCAGAACAAATTTAGCCAATTGCCTAGAAAGAAACCTAATTCCTGCTGATTGAATACCACTGAAAATCCGATTCACACTGAATTTAGAAGGAATTCAGTGCTGTCCACACTGCAAAAGTTTTACATTACATTTTGCAAAACACAAAAATCATCTTGGTCGTGTTGCCTGTAGATTTCTAAGATTGAAATGCCAATTTGCTGTGTTTTTTATTGCATTATGGATACTCTGCCTAACCTCATGTTTGCATGGTGTCAGAATACAAAATTTGGAAAGGAAGAAGGCAAAACAAACACAAACCCAGAACAAATTTAGCCAATTGCCTAGAAAGAAACCTGATTGCTGCTGATTGAATACACGTGAAAATCCAAGTTAAACTCGATTTGGATGGAATTCAGTGCTTTCCCCTCGCCAAAAGGGTTGTATTTCATTTTCCAAAACACAAAACCTTATCGAGGTAGTGTTAACTGTAGATTTCTAAGCATGAATCACCATCTTGCTGTGTTTTTTTTTTCATGTGAATACACCGCCTACCCTCATGTTTGTATGGTGTCAGAATACAAAATTTGGAAAGGAAGAAAGCAAAACAAACACAAACCCAGAACAAATTGAGGCAATTGCCAATCAAGAGACTTGAATGCTGCTGAGTGAATACACCTGAAAATCCGATTCACACTGGATTTGGAGGGAATTCAAAGCATTCCCCTCGGCAAAAGTGTTATATTTCATTTTCCCAAACACAAAACATCATCTTGGTCGTGTTGCCTGTACACTTCAAATATGAAACACGAATTTGCACTTTTTTTATTGCTTTATGGATACTCTGCCTAACCTCATTTTGTTTGTTGTCTGAATACAAAATTAGTAAAGGAAGAAGGCAAAACAAACACAAACCCAGAACTAATTTAGGCAATGGCCAATCAAGAGACCTGAATGCTGCTGATTGAATACACTTGAAAATCTGATTCACACTCCATTTGGAGGGAATTCAGAGCTTTCCCCTTGGCAAATAGTTATATTTCATGTTCCAAAACACAAAACCTCATCTTGGTCGTGTTGCCTGTAGATTGTTAAGCATGAAACGCCAATTTACTTTGGTTTTTATTGCATTATGTATACTCCGCCTAACCTCATTTTTGTATGGTGTCAGAATACAAAATTTGGAAAGGAAGAAGGCAAAACAAACACAAACCCAGAACAAATTTAGCCAATTGCCTAGAAAGAAACCTAATTCCTGCTGATTGAATACCACTGAAAATCCGATTCACACTGAATTTAGAAGGAATTCAGTGCTGTCCACACTGCAAAAGTTTTACATTACATTTTGCAAAACACAAAAATCATCTTGGTCGTGTTGCCTGTAGATTTCTAAGATTGAAATGCCAATTTGCTGTGTTTTTTATTGCATTATGGATACTCTGCCTAACCTCATGTTTGCATGGTGTCAGAATACAAAATTTGGAAAGGAAGGAAGTAAAACAAACACAAACCCAGAACAAATTGAGACAATTGCCAATCAAGAGACCTGAATGCTGCTGATTGAATACACCTCAAAATCCCTTTCAGCAGAATTTGGGGGAATTCAGTGCAGTCCACATGGCAAAAGTGTTATAATACATTTTTCAAAACACAAAACCTCATCTTGGCCGTGTGGCTTGTAGATTTCTAAGCATGAAACGGCAACTTGCTGTTTTTTTTAATTCATTATGAATACACTGCCTCACCTCATTTTTGCATGGTGTCAGAATACAAAATTTGGAAAGGAAGAAGGCCAAACAAGCACAAACCCAGAACAAATTTAGGCAATTGCCAATCAAGAGACGTGAATGCTGCTGATTGAATACACCTGAAAATCTCATTCACACTCTATTTGAAGCAAATTCAGAGCTGTCCCCTCTTGACAAGTGTTACATTTCATTTTCCAAAACACATAACCTTATCTTGGTTGGGTTGTCTGTAAATTTCTAAGCATGAAATGCCAATAAATTGTGTTTTGCATTTTATTATGAATACTTTGCCTAAACTCATTTTGGGTGGTGTCAGAATACAAAATTTGGAAAGGAAGAAGGCAAAACAAACACAAACCCATAACAAATTGAGGCAATTGTCTAGTAAGAAACCTGAATGCTGCTGATTGAATACACGTGAAAATCCGAGTCAAACTCGATTTGGATGGAATTCAGTGCTATCCCATCGGCAAAAGAGTTATATTTCATTTTCCAAAACACAAAACCTCATCTTAGTGGTGTTACTTGTAGATTTCTAAGCATGAAACGTCATTTGCTGTGTTACTTATTGCATCATGGATACTCTGCCTAATCTCATAATTGTATGGTGTCAGAATACAAAATTTGGAAAGAAAGAAGGCAAAACAAACACAACCCCAGAACAAATTTAGAAAATTGCCAATCAAGAGACCAGAATGCTCCCGATTGAATACACATGAAAATCTCATTCACACGCGATTTGAAGGGAATTCAGAGCTGTCTCCTTTGGAAAAGGGTTGCATTTCATTTTCCAAAACACAAAACATCATCTTGTTCTTGTTGCCTGTACATTTCTAAGCATGAAACGCCAATTTCCTGTGTTTTCTTATTCATTGTGAATACACCACGGAACCTCATTTTTCTATGGTGTCAGAATACAGAATTCCGAAAGGAAGAAGGCAAAACAAAGAGAAACCAAGAACAAATTTAGGCAATATTTTAAACAAGAGACCTGTATGCTGCTGATTGAATGCACCTGAAAATCCCATTCACACTGATGTGGAGGGAATTCAGAGACATCCCTTAGGCAAAAGAGTTATATTTAATTTTCCAAAACACAAAAACTCATCTCTGTCCTGTTGCCTGTAGATTTCTAAGCATGAAATGCCATTTGCTGTATTATTTATCGCTTTAAGGTTACTCTGCTTACCTCATTTTTCTATTTGGTAAGAACACAAAAATTGAAAGGATGAAGGTAAAACAAACACAAACCCAGAAAAAATTGAGGCAATTGCCTAGTAAGAAACCTGAATGCTGCTGATTGAATACACCTGAAAATCACATTCACACTCAATTTGGTGGGAATTCAGAGCTGTCAACTCGGCAAAAGTGTTACATTTCATTTTCTAAAAAAAAAAAATTCATCGTGGTCTTGTTGCCTCTACATTTCTAAGCATGAAACGCCAATTTGCTTTGTTTTTTATTGCATTATGGATACTCTGCCTAACCTCAGTTTGGTATGGTGTCAGAATATAAAATTTGGAAAGGAAGCAGGCAAAACAAAGAGAAACCAAGAACAAATTTAGGCAATTGCCTAGCAGGTGACCTGAATGCTGCCGATTGAATGCACATGAAAATCCCTTTCACACTCGATTTGGAGAGAATTCAGAGATGTCCACACTGCAAGAGTTATATTTCATTTTCCAAAACACATAACCTTATCTTGTCTTGTTGCCTGTAGATTTCTAAGCATGAAAGGCCATTTGCTGCGTTATTTATTGCTCTATGGATACTCTGCTTCTCCTCATTTTTGTATGGTATCAAAATACAAAATTTTGAAAGGAAGAAGGCAAAACAAACACAAACCCAGAACAAATTTAGCAATTGCCAAGCAGGAGACCTGAATTCTGCGGATTGAATACACCTTAAAATCCCATTCACACTCGGTTTGGAGGGAATTCAGAGCTGTCCCCTCAGCAAAAATGTTATATTTCATTTTCCAAAACACAAAAACTCATCTTTGTCATGCTGCCTGTTGATTTCTAAGCATGAAATGCCAATTTATTGTGCTTTTTATTTCATTAAGAATACACCGCCGAACCTCATTTTGTATGGTGTCAGAATACAAAATTTGGAAAGGAAGAAGGAAAAACAAACAGAAACCAAGAAAAAATTTAGGCAATTTCCAATCAATAGACCTGAATGCTGTTGATTGAATACAAATGAAAATCCAATTCACACTCGATTTGGAGGGAATTCAGTGCTGTCCCCTCGGCAAAGGGTTACAATATATTTTCCGAAACACAAACCTCATCTTCCTTCTTTTGCCTGTGCATATCCATGCGTGAAACGCCAATTTGCTTTGTTTTTTATTGCATTATGGATACTCTGCCTAACCTCATTTTTTATGGTGTCATAATACAAAATTCAGAAAGGAAGAAGGCTGAACAAACACAAAGCCAGAACAAATTTAGGCAATTGGCAATCAAGAGACCTGAATGCTGCTGATTGATTACACCTGAAAATACAATTCACACACGATTTGGAGGGAAATCAGAGCTGTCCCCTCGGCAAAAATGTTATATTTCATTTTCCAAAACACAAAACCTCATCTTGGTCTTGTTGCCTGTAGATTTCTAAGCATGAAATGCCAATTTGGTTTGTTTTTTGTTGCTTTATGGATACTCTACCTAACCTCATTTTTGTATGGTGTCAGAATACAAAATTCAGAAAGGAAGTAGGGAAAACAAAACAAAACCTAGAACAAATTTAGCAGTTGCCTAGCAGGATACCTGAATGCTGCCGATTGAAAACACTTGAAAATCTCATTCATACTCGATTTGGAGGGAATTCAGAGCTTTCCCCTCGGCAAAAGAGTTATACTTCATTTTCCAAAACACAAAACCTTATCTTGGTCGTGTTGCCTGTAGATTTCTTAGCATGAAATTCCAATTAACTGTTTTTTGTATTTCATTATGAATACACCGCCGAACCTCTTTTTTCTATGTTGTCAGAATAAAAAATTCTGAAAAGAAGAAGAAAAAACCAAGAGATACCAAGAACAAATTTAGTCAATCTTTCAATCAAGAGACCTGAATGCTGCTGATTGAATACACCTGAAAATCCCTTTCACACTCGATGTGGAGGGAATTCAGAGCTGTCCCCTCAGCAAAAAAGTTATATTTCATTTTCCAAAACACAAAACCTCATCTTGGTCATGTTACCTGTAGATTTCTAAGCATGAAATGCCAATTTACTGTGTTTTTTATTTCATTATGAATACACTGCCGAAACTCATTTTTTATGGTTTCAGAATACAAAATTTGGTAAGGAAGACGGCAAAACAAACAGAAACCGATTTCAAATTGAGGCAATCTTGCAATCAAGAGAATGAATGCTGCTGATTGAATACACCTGAAAATCCCATTCACACTCAATTTGGAAAGAATTCAAGCATTCCCCTCTGTAAAACAGTTATATTTCATTTTTCAAAACACAAAAACTCATCTTGGTCATTTTATCTGTACATTTCTAAGCATGAAACGCCAATTTGCTGTGTTTTTTATTTCATTATGAATACACCGCCGAACCTCATTTTTGTATGCTGTCAGAATACAAAATTCAGAAAGGAAGAAGGGAAAACAAACAGAAACCCAGAACAAATTTAGGCATTTGCCAATAAAGAGACCTGAATGCTGCTGTTTGAATACACCTGGGAATCCCATTCACACTCGAATTCCCTCTGAGGGAACTCAGAGCTGTCCCAGCAGCAAAACTGTTACATTTCATTTTCCAAAATAAAAAACCACATCTTGCTCATGTTTCCTGTAGATTTCTAAGCGTGAAATGCCAATATGCTGTGTTTTTTATTGCATTATCAATAATCTGCCTAACCTCATTTTTGTATGGTGTCAAAATACAAAATTTGGAAAGGAAGAAGGCAAATCAAACACATACCCAGAACAAATTGATGCAATTGCCATTCAGAGACCAGAATGCTGCTGATGAATACCCGTGAAAATCCCATTCACTCTGAATTTGGAGGGAATTCAGTTCGGTCCACACGGCAAGGGGGTTACATTACATTTTCGAAAACACAAAAAATCATCTTGGTCGTATTGCATGTAGATTTAAATGCGTGAAATGCCAAATTGCTTTGTTTTTTATTGCATTATGGATACTCTGCCTAACCTCATTTTTGTATGGTGTCAGAATACAAAATTCGGAAAGGAAGAATGTAACACAAACACAAACCCAGAACAAATTTAGGCAATTGCCTAGCAAGAGTCCTGAATGCTGCCGTTTGAATACACCTATAAATCCGTTTCACACTCAATTATGAAGAAATTCAGAGCTGTGCACTCAGCAAAAGAGTTACGTTTCATTTTCCAAAACATAAAACATCATCTTGGTCGTGTTGCCTATAGATTTCTAAGCATGAAACACCAATTTCCTTTCTTTCGTATTTCATTATGAACACTCTGCCTAATCTCATTTTTGTATGGTGTCAGAATGCAAAATTCAGAAAGTTATAAAATAAAACAAAACAAAACCCAGAACAAATTTAGCAATTGCATAGCAGGAGACCTGAATGCTGCCGATTGTATACACCAGAAATTACCATTCACACATGATTTGGAGGGAGTTCAGAGCTGTCCCCTTGGCAAAAGTTATATTTCATTTTCCGAAACACAAAACTTCGTCTTGCTTGTGTTGCCTGTAGATTTCTAAGCATGAAAAGCTTTTTGTTGTGTTATTTATTGCATTATGGTTACTCTGCCTAACCTCATTTTTGTATGGGGTCTGAATACAAAATTTGGAAAGGAAGAAGGCAAAACAAAGAGAAACCCTGAACAATTTTAGCAATTGCCTAGCAGGAGACCTGAATGCTGCCGATTGAATACACCTGAAAATCCCATTCACACTCGATTTGGAGGGAATTCAGAGCTGTCTCCTCGGCAAAAGTGTTATATTTCATTTTGCAAAACACAATACCTCATCTTGGTCATGTTGCCTGTGGATTTCTAAGCATGAAACGCCATTTGCTTTTAGGTTACTCTGCTTACCTCATTATTCTATTTGTAAGAACACAAAAATTTGTGGGATGAAGGCAAAGAAAACACAAACCCTGAACAAATTGAGGCAATTGCCTAGTAAGAATCCTGATTCCTGCTGATTGAAATCACATTCACACTCAATTTTGGATGGAATTCAGAGCTGTGCACTCGGCAAAAGAGTTTTATTTCATTCTCTTTTTTTTAATTTAATTTTTTTTATATTTTTTTTCTTATTTAGAATATAAATTTCCAAGGTACAACTTGTGGATTGCAATGACTTCCCCACCCATACCTCCCCTCTCTCCCGCTACCCTTCCACCTTACCCACTCCCCCTCCCCTTTCATTCCCATTCAGATTCATTTTCAATTCTCTTTGTATATAGGAGTTGAGTTTAGTATGTGTTAAGAAAAGATTTTAAACCATTTGCCCTCACATAGCATCCTAGAGTGAAGCATACTCTTTGAGTACTAGTTGTAGCTTTAAATCACGTTGTACAGCACATTAGGGACAGATATCCTACATGATATTTTTTTTTTAATTGATTGATTTTTATGTAACTTCCAATTTTTTTTTATCATTTCCAATTGTCTTTCCATACGGAAAATCTTTGCTTATTTCATGTTCCAAAACACAAAAACTCATCTTGCTCTTGTTGCCACTACATTTCTAAGCATGAAACATCAATGTGCTTTGTTTTTTATTGCATTATGGATACTCTGCATAACCTCATTTGTTATGGTGTCAGAATACAAAATTTGGAAAGGAAGAAGGCAAAACAAAGAAAACCAAGAAAAAATTTAGGCAATTTCCAATAAATAGACCTGAATGTTGCTGATTAAATACAGATGAAAATCCCTTTCACACTCCTTTTGGAGGGAATAAAGAGTTGTCCCCTCAGCAAAAGAGTTATATTTCATTTTCCAAAACACAAAACCTTATCTTGGTCGTGTTCCCTATAGATTTCTAAGCATAAAATGCCAATTTCCTGAGATTTGTATATTATGATGAATACTCTGCTTAACATCGATTTTGTATGTTGTCAGAATACAAAATTCAGAAAGGAAGAAGGCAAAACAAACACAAACCCAGAACAAATTGTGGCAATTGTCAATCAAGAGACCTGAATGCTGCCGATTGAATACACCTGAAAATCCCATTCACTCTCGATTTGGAGGGAATTCAGAGCTGTCCCCTTGGCAAAAGAGTTATATTTCATTTTCCAAAACACAAAAACTCATCTTGGTCATGTTGACTGTAGATTTCTAGGCATGAAACGCCATTTGCTGTGTTATTTATTGCATTATGGATACTCTGCCTAAACTCGTTTTTGTATGGTGTCAGAATACAAAATTCAGAAAGGAAGAAGGTAAAACAAACACAAACCCAGAACAAATTGACACAATTGACTAGCAGGAGACATGAATGCTACCGATTGAATACACCTGGAAATCTAATTCACACTCATTTTGGAGGGAATTCAGAGCTGACCCCTGTGGAAAAGGGTTACATTTCATTTACAAAACACATAACCTTATCTTGGTCATTTTGCCTATAGATTTCTAAGCATGAAATGCCAATTTCCTGTGTTTTTTAATTATTATGCATAATATGTCTAACCTCGATTTTGTATGTTGTCAGAATACAAAATTCGGAAAGGAAGAAGGTAAAACAAACACAAACCTAGAACAAATTGAGGCAATTGACAAGCAGGAGACATGAATGCTACCGATTGAATACACCTGGAAATCTCATTCACTCTCATTTTGGAGGGAATTCAGAGCAGTCCCCTCTAGAAAAGTGTTACATTTCATTTTGCAAAACACCTAAACTTTTCTTGGTCGTGCTGCCTGTAGATTTCTAAGAATGAAATGCCAATTTACTGTGTTTTGTAGTTTATTATGAATAAACTGCCTAAACTCCTCTTTGTAAGGTGTCAGAATACAAAATTCAGAAAGGAAGAAGGCAAAACAAACACAAACCCAGAACAAATTGAGGCATTTGCCAATCAAGAGACCTGAATGCTGCCGATTGAATACACCTGAAAATCCCATTCACATTCGATTTGGAGGGAATTCAGAGCTGGCCCATCAGGAAAAGCGTTACATTTCATTTTCCAAAACACATAACCTTATCTGGGTCGTGTTGCCTGTAGATTTCTAAGTATGAAACGCCATTTGCTGTGTTATTTATTGCATTATGGATACTCTGCCTAAACTCGTTTTCGTATGGTGTCAGAATACAAAATTTGGAAAGGAAGAAGGTGAAACAAACACAAACCCCGAGCAAATTGAGGCAATTGCCTAGCAGGAGACATGAATGCTACCTATTGAGTACACCTGAAAATCTCATTTACATGCCATTTGTAGGGAATTCAGAGCTGTCCCCTCTGGAAAAGGGTTACATTTCATTTTCCAAAACACATAGCATTATCTTGGTCCTATTGCCTGTAGATTTCTAAGCATGAAATGCCAATTCCTGTGTTTTGTATTTTATTATGAATACTCTGCTTAACCTCGTTTTTCTATGGTGTCAGAATACAAAATTCAGAAAGGAAGAAGGCAAAACAAACACAAACCCAGTACAAATTGAGTCATTTGCCAATCAAGAGACCTGAATGCTGCTGATTGAATACACCTGAAAATCCCATTCACACTCGATTTGGAGGGAATTCCGTGCTGTCCCCTCGGTAAAAGAGTTATATTTCATTTGCCAAAACACAAAAACTCATCTTGGTCGTGTTGCCTGTAGATTTCCAAGTATGAAACGCCTTTTGCTGTGTTATTTATTGCATTATGGATACTCTGCCTAACCTCATTTTTGTATGGTGTCAGAATACAAAATTTGGAAAAGAAGAAGGTAAAACAAAAACAAACCCAGAACTAATTTAGGCAATTGTCTAGCAAGAGTTCTGGATGCTACCGATTGAATACACCTGGAAATCTCATTCACACGTATTTTGAAGGGAATTCAGAAGTGTCCCCTCTGGAAAAGGGTTACATTTCATTTTCCAAAACACATAACCTTATCTTTGTCGTGTTGTCTGTAGATTTCTAAACATGAAATGCCAATTTTTTGCGTTTTGTCTTTTCTTATGAATACTCTGCCTAACTCGTTTTTGTATGTTGTCAGAATACAACATTCAGAAAGGAAGAAGGCAAAACAAACACAAACCCAGAACAAATTGAGGAAATTGCCAATCAAAAGACCTGAGTGCTGTAGAACTCTGGTCAAGCAACTGGGTTAGAGTGCACGCACCTTCTACATACAGAGAAGCAACGCCTGAGAATGATCCGAACTACTTTATGAATGAACCAACATTTTATACATCTGATGGTGTTCCTTTCACGGCAGCTGATCCAGATTACCAAGAGAAATATCTAGAATTACTTGAAAGAGAAGATTTTTTTCCCAGATTATGAAGAAAATGGAACAGATTTATCTGGGGCTGGTGTTCCATACTTGGATGATATTGATGATGAGATGGACCCAGAGATAGAAGAAGCTTACAAAAAGTTTTGTTTGGAATCAGAGCGTAAGAGAAAGCAATAAAGTTAAATTTCAGCATATCAGTTTTATAAAACAGTTTAGGTATGGTGATTTAGCAGAACACAGGAAACCAAGAAAATTTGTCACTCTTATACCAAATTAAGGATGTTGAGTTATGTTACTAATGTATGCAACTTTAATTTTGTTTAACACTATCTGCCAAAATAAACTTTATTCCCTATAACTTAAAATGTGTATATATATATAAAATAGATTATTATGTACAGTTAATTCTACTGTTTTGGCTGCAATAAAATCGATTTTGAAATAAATGAAATGTTGAAAGTAAATTTTGCTAGCTGATTAGACACCTTAAATCCTGCTTTTTCTTGAGGGGGAAGAAGTCTTAGCCTTGCAAATACATATACTGCAAAACTGTAGCATTTTCTTTTATATAGGTATTATAGCTTTCTGTAGTTTGATGTTTAGTATTTCAGTGAATTGAGTTCCAGTATGAACCAGGATCATGAAAATCCTTAGCATTAAAGTCTTGGAGAATATCATTGACAACTGATTGACAATGTAAATGCTGTTGGATACCAAGGGCTTTTAAAATGTCATTAAAAAAAAATAGGAAAGTTTAGAGAACTCCTAGCTTAACAACCAAGACTCTTCACTGAAGATTTCAGTTCCAGAATTGTCCTTTTTTTCCCACCTAAGTTCATTACCCTAAAGCCTAGAACATTATTCTGCTTTATCTCTGTGGCTTTCTCACTTTCATTTTGTAGCATGGGTTGCATTGACTTTTTTCCTAGGGAATTAGGGGATATTTGTTATTCAAGTTTTCATCTCCTTTATAATTGATAAACACTGAAGATCAACTTTCTAATACATTTTACTGTAATGTGGTACCACCTCAGCCCTATTTAAGTAATGTTTATCTAATGTGAAGTCTTTTTCCAACTAGAAGTAAAATTTATGTACAAAAAGATTGCTTGTAAATATGCATGTAAATAGTTCTATTAATAACCCACTGTTTTACATTTGGTACATCTGTGTCTGTTAATACAGTTAGCTTTCTCACTTTTCTGCTTGTTTGTTCAGTCTGAATTAAAATTAGACTTTGAAATAAAACTTAAATAGTTTTGTTTCCTCAAAAAAAAAGGAGGAACCTTACATTTTTATAGAAATGTACATCATAGCAAATAAACATACCAAAGTGTGCTGAGCCACTGCTACTTTTACTTTGCGTGGAGGTACTGCATGTCTGGGTCCCAGGTTGTGCTGTTCCTGTTGGATACATACTCCTATACAACTTTCTACAGGAGAGTTCATCATTGTCACCATCATGTAGGGATGGTGTCCAAGGCCGAAAATGCCGCCATCTACATGATTTGATATTGACTAGTATCTGACTGAGGTCTTTAGAGAAAGGTTTGTCCGAGGTATTTGTTTCTGAGGTATTGGCAAACTGATTGACCGGAGAATGTTGCGGTGAGGAAAGCATTTCCAAATCCAGGTGGCGAAACACACTGTCATAGTCTGAGTGAGCTCTGTCCAGTAAGACCCTTCCACCGCGCCCAACCCATCTTCATGCAAATCCAATACACCTCTGGGGTACGGTGAGAGTAGTTAAGCAGTATCTATATCGCACATCCCCTAATCCTCCATCTTTAGGACTAGTCCAAGGCCAGTTCCCAGTTTGGTCTAAATGAGGAGCATAGTACTGACAGCCTGCTTTCCTATGGAAAGCAAAGGGACCATCGGGATCATTCTCTTCCTCAGCTTCCGAAGAGCTGGACAAAACCTGGGAGAGAGGTTCTTCATCTGAGCTGGGAAAGTCATACTGATTTAAATCTTTAGCATTAAAGACTGGCAGTGCAGCAGGACTCGTCTGTTGAGGAGTAGCAGCAGCAGACGATGGTAAGACTTTGGGCTGCTTTTCGTATTTCCGTTTCGGTCGGATAAGATCAGCTTTATCTTGCTTGTTAACTTTAAACTCTTTCACATCCATTACTTCCTGGTGTTTAAACTGACTGCTGTTGGTAATAGGGGTGATAGGGATGGCATAAGTGGGTTTCAGTGGCTGTATCTGTGCCATAATCTCAGACATGATCTCACCGTTGTAGTCACACAAATTATATCTCTTTTCTATAATTTCCAGTGTTAAGTGCAATAGCTCCCTTTTACTCTTTTCTCATCTTTTTATCATGTCCAGAATAGTAACAGCCCGGCTTAGATCTCGACGCAGCTTAAGCATTTTTTCATAAGAAGCTTCATCATTTTTGCGATTTTTTCGAGTCTGCATTTTTTCAGTACGTCTTCTAAAAGCCACATAAGGATCATTTGTGCTGGAACCATCGCGCTTCTCTTGTTTTACTGAAGGGATATGTGATGGCCCCCGACAGTTTTTTCTCTTTTTAATCCAGTATTCATAAACTTCTCTAATTAACTCATCATCTTCTTTTAGCAGTAGTTTGGCTTCCTGCAGACTGACTGGCTGCTGCGCGCTGCCTTTTTCCAGGCGGTCAATCATCTCTTCGAATTGCAATGGACAGATGTCCAATTTCTTTTTCAGTTTGTTCACAAATACTTCATCTTCGGAATCCAAATCAGCTGAAAATCCCATTCACACTCGATTTGGAGGGAATTCAGAGCTGTCCCCTCTGGAAAAGCGTTACATTTAATTTTCCAAAACACATAACCTTAACTTGGTCGTGTTTGCAGTAGATTTCTAAGCATAAAATGCCAATTTCATCAGTTTTGTATGTGATTATCAATGCTCTGCTTAAACTCGTTTTTGTATGGTGTCAGAATACAAAATTCAGAAAGGAAGAAGGTAAAAAAAAAACCAGAAACCCAGAACAAATTTAGGTGATTGCCAATCAAGAGACCTGAATGCTGCCAATTGAATACACCTGAAAATCCCATTCACACTCGATTTGGAGGGAATTCAGAGCTGTCCCCTGGGCAAAAGAGTTATATTTCATTTTCCAAAACACAAAAACTCATCTTCGTTGTGTAGCCTGTAGATTTCTAAGAATGAAACACAATTTACTTTGTTATTTATTGCTATAAGGATACTCTGGCTAACCTCAATTTTGTATGGTGTCAGAATACAAAATTTGGAAAGGAAGAAAGCAAAACAAACACAAACCCAGAACAAATTGAGGCAAATGCCAATCAAGAGACTTGAATGCTGCCGATTGTATACACATGAATATATTATATTTCATTTTCCAAAATGCAAAACCTCATCTTGCTCGTGTTGCCTGTACATTTCTAAGCGTGAAACGCCAATTTGCTGTGTTTTTTATTGCATTATGGATACTCTGCCTAACCTCATTTTGGTATGGTGTCATAATAGAAAATTCGGAAAGCAAGATGGCCAAACAAACACAAACCTAGAGCAAATTGAGGCAATTGCGATTCAAGAGACCTGAATGCAGCTGATTGAATTCACTTGAAAATCTGTGACAATCTCGATTTGGATGGAAATCAGTGCTGTCTCCTCGATAAAAGTGTTGGATTCCATTTTCCAAAACAGAAAACATTATCTTGGTCGTGTTTCCTCTTGATTTCTCTGTGTGAAACACCAATTTGCTGTATTTTTTATTTCATTATGGATACTCTGCCTAACCTCATTTTTGCAGGTTGTCAGAATACAAAATTTGGAAAGGAAGAAGGCACAACAAACAGAAACCCAGCACAAATTGAAGAAATTGCCAATCAAGAGACCTGAATGCTGCTGATTGAATACTCCTGAAAATCTGATTCACACTCGATTTGGAGGGAATTCAGAGCTTTCTCTTGGCAAAAGAGTTATATTTATTTCCAAAACACAAAACCATATCTTGCTCCTGTTGCCTATAGATTTCTAAGCGTGAAACACGGATTTGCAGTGTTTTTTATTGCTTTATGGTTACTCTGCCTAACCTCATTTTGTATGGTGTCAGAATACAAAATTTGGAAAGGAAGAAGTCAAAACAATCAAAAAACCCAGAAGAAATTTTGGCAATTTTCGAGAAAGAAACCTGAATGCTGCTCATTGAATACACCTGAAAATCCAATTCACACTGAATTTGGAGGGAATTCAGTGCTGTTCACATGGCAAAAGGGTCACATTACACTTAGCAAAACACAAAAAATAATCTTGGTCCTGTTGCCTGTAGATTTCTAAGCATGAAACGCCAATTTCCTGTGTTTTTTAGTCGATTATGGATACTCTGCCTAACCTCATTTTTGTAGGGTGTCAGAATACAAAATTTGGAAAGGAAGATGGCAAAACAAACACAAACCCAGAACAAATTTAGGCAATTGCCAATCAAGAGACCTGAATGCTGCTGATTGAATACACCTGAAATTCCCATTCACACTCGATTTGGAGGGAATTCAGAGCTTTCCCCTCGGAAAAAAGAGTTATATTTCCTTTTGCAAAACACAAATCCTCATCTTGTTCGTGTTGCCTGTACATTTCTAAGCATGAAACGCCAATTTGCTGTGTTTTTTATTTCATTATATATACTCCGGTTAACCTCATTTTTTATGGTGTCAGAATAGAAAATTCAGAAAGCAAGAATGCCCAATAAACACAAACATAGAGCAAATTGAGGCAATTCCTGTTCAAGAGACCTGAATGCTGCTGATTGAATACACCTGAAAATCCGAGTCAAACTCAGTTTTAATGGAATTCACGCTGTCTCCTCAATAAAAGGGTTGTATGACATTTTCCAAAACAGAAAACATTATCTTGGTCTTGTTTTTTGTAGATATCTCTGCATGAAATGCCAATTTGCTGTGTTTTTTATTTCATTATGAATATATTGCCTAATCATTTTTGTATGGTGTCAGAATACAAAATTAGGAAAGGAAGAAGGGAAAACAAACAGAAACCCAGAACAAATTTAGGCAATTGCCAATCAAGAGACCTGAATGCTGCTGATTGAATACACCTGCAAATCCGATTCACACTCGATTTGGAGGGAATTCAGAGCTTTCCCCTCAGCAAAAGAGATATATTTCATTTTCCAAAACACCAAACCTCATCTTTGTTGTGTTGACTGTAGATTTCTAAGCGTGTAACATGAATTTGCACTGTTTTTTATTGCTTTATGGATACTCTGCCTAACCTCATTTTGTATGGTGTCAGAATACAAAATTTGGAAAGGAAGAAGGCAAAACAAACAGAAACCCAGAAGAAATTTTGGCAATTTTCGAGAAAGAAACCTGAATGCTGCTCATTGAATACACCTGAAAATCCAATTCACACTGAATTTGGAGGGAATTCAGTGCTGTTCACATGGCAAAAGGGTCACATTACACTTAGCAAAACACAAAAAATAATCTTGGTCCTGTTGCCTGTAGATTTCTAAGCATGAAACGCCAATTTCCTGTGTTTTTTAGTCGATTATGGATACTCTGCCTAACCTCATTTTTGTAGGGTGTCAGAATACAAAATTTGGAAAGGAAGATGGCAAAACAAACACAAACCCAGAACAAATTTAGGCAATTGCCAATCAAGAGACCTGAATGCTGCTGATTGAATACACCTGAAATTCCCATTCACACTCGATTTGGAGGGAATTCAGAGCTTTCCCCTCGGAAAAAAGAGTTATATTTCCTTTTGCAAAACACAAAACCTCATCTTGTTCGTGTTGCCTGTACATTTCTAAGCATGAAACGCCAATTTGCTGTGTTTTTTATTTCATTATATATACTCCGGTTAACCTCATTTTTTATGGTGTCAGAATAGAAAATTCAGAAAGCAAGAATGCCCAATAAACACAAACATAGAGCAAATTGAGGCAATTCCTGTTCAAGAGACCTGAATGCTGCTGATTGAATACACCTGAAAATCCGAGTCAAACTCAGTTTTAATGGAATTCACGCTGTCTCCTCAATAAAAGGGTTGTATGACATTTTCCAAAACAGAAAACATTATCTTGGTCTTGTTTTTTGTAGATATCTCTGCATGAAATGCCAATTTGCTGTGTTTTTTATTTCATTATGAATATATCGCCTAATCATTTTTGTATGGTGTCAGAATACAAAATTAGGAAAGGAAGAAGGGAAAACAAACAGAAACCCAGAACAAATTTAGGCAATTGCCAATCAAGAGACCTGAATGCTGCTGATTGAATACACCTGCAAATCCGATTCACACTCGATTTGGAGGGAATTCAGAGCTTTCCCCTCAGCAAAAGAGATATATTTCATTTTCCAAAACACCAAACCTCATCTTTGTTGTGTTGACTGTAGATTTCTAAGCGTGTAACATGAATTTGCACTGTTTTTTATTGCTTTATGGATACTCTGCCTAACCTCATTTTGTATGGTGTCAGAATACAAAATTTGGAAAGGAAGAAGGCAAAACAAACAGAAACCCAGAAGAAATTTTGGCAATTGCCTAGAAAGAAACCTGAATGCTGCTGATTGAATACACCTGAAAATCCCATTCACACTGAATTTGGAGGGAATTTAGTGCTGTCCACATGGCAAAAGGGTCACATTACACTTTGCAAAACACAAAAAATCATCTTGATCGTGTTGCCTGTAGATTTCTAAGCATGCAACACCAACTTTCTCTGTTTTTTATTTCATTATGGATACTCTGCATAACATCAGTTTTGTATGGTGTCAGAATACAAAATTTGGAAAGGAAGAAGGCAAAACAAACACAAACATAGAGCCAATTGAGGCAATTGCGATTCAACAAACCAGAATGCTGCTGGTTGAATACACCTGAATATCCAATTCACACTTGATTTGGAGGGAATTCAGAGATGTCACCTCGGCAAAAGAGGTACATTTCATTTTCCAAAACACAAAACCTCATATTTGTCGTGTTGCCTGTAGATTTCTAAGCGTGAAACACGAATTTGCAATGTTTTTTTTTTGTTTTATGGATACTCGGCCTAACCTCATTTTGTATGGTGTCAGAATACAAAATTTGGAACGGAAGAAGGCAAAACAAACACAAAGATAGAGCAAATTGAGGCAATTCCGATTCAAGAGACCCGAATGCTGCTGAGTGAATACCCTTCAAAATCCGAATCAATCTCAGTGTGGATGGAAATCAGTGCTCTCTCCTCAATAAAAGGGTTGTATTCCATTTTCCAAAACACAAAACCTCATCTTGCTCATGTTTCCTGTGGATTTCTCAGTGTGAAACGCCAATTTGCTCTATTTTTTATTTCATTATGAATACACCGCCTAACCTCATTTTTGTATGGTGTCAGAATACAAAATTAGGAAAGGAAGAAGGAAAAACAAACAGAAACCCAGAACAAATTTAAGAAATTTTCAATCAAGATACCTGAATGCTGCTGATTGAATACACCTATAAATCCCATTCACACTGAATTTGGAGGGAATTCAGTGCTGTCTAAACAAGGGTCACATTACATTTTGTAAAACACAAAAAATCATCTTGGTCGTGTTGCCAGTAGATTTCTGAGCGTGAAACGCCAACTTGCTCTGTTTTTAATTTCATTATGGATACTCTGCCTAACCTCAGTATTTTATCGTGACAGAATACAAAACTTGGAAAGGAAGAAGGCAAAACAAACAGAAACCCAGAACAAATTTAGGCAATTGTGATTCAAGAGACCTGAATGCTGCTGATTGAACACACCTGAAGATCCGAGTCAAACTCGATTTGGATGGTATTCAGGGCTGTCCCCATGACAAAAGTGTTGTATTCCATTTTCCAAAAGAGAAAACATCATCTTGCTCGTGTTGCCTATAGATGTCTAAGCCTGAAACAGGAATTTGCAGTGTTTTTATTGCTTTATGGATAGTCTGCCTAACCTCATTTTTGTATGGTGTCAGAATACAATATTTAGAAAGGAAGAAAGCAAAACAAACAGAAACCCAGAACAAATTTAGGCATTTGCCAATCAAGACACCTGAATGCTGCTGATTGAAAACACTTGAATATCTGATTCACACTCAAATTGGAGGGAATTCAGAGCTTTCCAATTGGGAAAAGAGTTATATTTCATTTTCCAAAACAGAAAGCCTCACCTTGGGCATGTTGCCTATAGATTTCTAAGCGTGAAACATGAATTTGCAGTGTTTTTATTACTTTATAGATACTCTGCCTAACCTCATTTTTGTATGGTGTCAGAATACCAAATCTGAAAGGAAGAATGGAAAACAAACAGAAAACCAGAACAAATTTTGGTAATTGCCTGGAAAGAAACCTGAATGCTGCTGATTGAATACACCTGAAAATCCCATTCACACTGAATTTGGCAGGAATTCAGTGCTTTCTCCTTGGCTAAAGGGTTGTATTCCATTTCACAAAACAGAAAACATTATCTTCGTGTTTTTACCTGTAGATTTCTAAGCATGAATCGCCAACTTGCTGTGTTTTTTGTTTCATCATGAATATACTGCCTATGCACATTTTTGTAGGGTGTCAGAATACAATATTTGAAAGGAAGAAGGCAAAAAAAACAGAAATCCAGAACAAATTTAGGCAATTGCCAATCAAGAGACCAGAATGCTGCTGATTGAATACACCTGAAAATCTCATTCACAGTCGAATTGGGGGGAATTCAGAGCTTTCCCCTCGGCAAAAGAGTTATATTTCATTTTGCAAAACACAAAACCTCATCTTGCTCGTGTTGGCTGTACATTTTTAAGCGTGAAACATGAATTTGCACTGTTTTTTATTGCTTTATGGATACTCTGCCTAACCTCATTTTTGTATGGTATCAGAATAGTAAATTCGGAAAGCAAGCAGGCCAAACAAACACAAACCTAGAGCAAATTGAGGCAATTGCGATTCAAGAGATCTGAATGCTGCTGATTGAATACACCTGAAAATCTGAATCCAACTCGATTTTGATGGAATTCAGTGCTGTCTCCTCGGCAAATGGGTTGTATTCCATTTCCCCAAACAGAAAACATTATCTTCGTGTTGCTACCTGTAGATTTCTAAGCATGAATCGACAACTTGCTGTATTTTTTGTTTCATCATGAATACACTGCCTAACCACATTTTTTATGGTGTCAGAATACAAAATTTGGAAAGGAAGAAGGCACAACAAACACAAACCCAGAATAAATTGAGGCAATTGCCAATCAAGAGTCCTGAACGCTGCTGATTGAATACACCTGAAAATCCCATTCACACTCAATTTGGAGGGAATTCAGAGCTTTCCCCTCAGCAAGAGTTATATTTCATTTTCCAAAACACAAAACCACATCTTGGTCGTGTTGCCTGTAGATTTCTAAGCGTGAAGCACGAATTTGCAATGTTTTTTATTGCTTAATGGACACTCTGCCTAACCTGATTTTGTGTGGTGTCAGAATACAAAATTTGGAAAGGAAGAAGGCCAAACAAACACAAACATACAGCAAATTGAGGCAATTGCGATTCAAGAGACCTGAATGCTGCTGGTTTAATACACATGAAAATACGAGTCAATCTCAATTTGGATGGAAATCAGTGCTGTCTCCTCAATAAAAGTGTTGTATTCCATTTTCCAAAACAGAAAACATTATCTTCTTCGTGTTTCCTCTATATTTCTCTGCATGAAACGCCAATTAGCTCTGTTTTTTATTTCATTATGAATACACCGCCTAACCTCATTTGTGAATGGTGTCAGAATACAAAATTTGGAAAGGAAGTAAGCAAAACAAACACAAACCCAGAACAAATTTTGGCAATTCCCTAGCAGGAGACCTGAATGCTGCTGATTGAATACACCTGAAAATCCCATTCTCACTGAATTTGGAGGGAATTCAGTGCTGTCTACACAAGGGTCACATTACATTTTGCAAAACACAAAAAATCATCTTGGTCGTGTTGCCTGTAGATTTCTGAGCATGAAACGCAAATTTGCTGGGTTTTTAATTTCATTATGGATACTCTGCCTAACCTCAGTTTTGTATGGTGTCAGAATACAAAATTTGGAAAGGAAGAAGGCAAAACAAACAGAAACCCAGAACAAATTTAGGCGATTGTGATTCAAGAGACCTGAATGCTGCTGATTGAATAAACCTGAAAATCTGATTCACACTCAATTTAGAGGGAATTCAGATCTTGCCACTCAGCAAAAGTGTTATATATCATTTTGCAAAACATAAAACCTCATCTTGCTCGTGTTGGCTGTACATTTCTAAGGGTGAAACGCCAATTTGCTGTGTTTTTTATTTCATTATGGATAACCCTCCTAACCTCATTTTTGTATGGTGTCAGAATAGAAAATTCGGAATGCAAGAAGGCCAAATAAACAAAAACATAGAGCAAAGTGAGGCAATTGTGATTCAAGAGACCTGAATGCTGCTTATTGAACACACCTGAAAATCCGAGTCTAACTCGATTTGGATGGTATTCAGGGCTGTCCCCACGACAAAAGTCTTGCATTCCATTTTCCAAAAGAGAAAACATCATCTTGCTCGTTTTGCCTATAGATTTCTAAGCCTGAAAGAGGAATTTGCAGTGTTTTTATTGCTTTATGGATAGTCTGCCTAACCTCATTTTTGTATGGTGTCAGAATACAAAATTTGGAAAGGAAGAAGGCAAAACAAACAGAAACCCAGAACAAATTTAGGCATTTGCCAATCAAGAGACATGAATGCTGCTGATTGAATACACCTGAAAATCTGATTCACACTCAATTTGGAGGGAATTCAGAGCTTTCCACTCAGGAAAAGAGTTATATTTCATTTTCCAAAACAGAAAGCCTCATCTTGGGCATGTTGCCTATAGATTTCTAAGCATGAAACACGAATTTGCAGTGTTTATATTACCTTGTAGATACTCTGCCTAACCTCATTTTTGTATGGTGTCAGAATAAAAATCTGGAAAGGAAGAATGGAAAACAAACAGAAAACCAGAACAAATTTAGGCTTTTGCCAATCAAGAGACCTGAATGCTGCTGATTGAATACACCTGAAAATCCCATTCACACTAAATTTGGAAGGAATTCAGTGCTGTCCACACGGCTGAAGTGTTACATTACATTTTGCAAAACACAAAAAATCATCTTGGCCGTGTTGCCTGTAGATTTCTAAGCGTGAAATGCCAACTTTCTGTGTTTTTTATTTCATTGTGGATACTCTGACTAACCTCAGTCTTTTATCGTGACAGAATACTAAATTTGGAAAGGAAGAAGGCAAAACAAACAGAAACCCAGAAAAAATTTAAGCAATTGCCAATCAAGAGACCTGAATCCTGCTGATTGAATACACCTGAAAATTCCATTCGCACTCGATTTGGAGGGAATTCAGAGCTCTCCCCTCGGCAAAAGATTTATATTTCATTTTCCAAAACACAAAACCTCATCTTGCTCGTGTTGCCTGTACATTTCTATGCGTGAAATGCCAGTTTCCTGTGTTTTTTATTGCATTATGGATACCCCGCCTAACCTCATTTTTGTATGGTGTCAGAATAGAAAATTCGGAATGCAAAAAGGCCAAACAAACACAAACCTAGAGCAATTTGAGGCAATTGCGATTCAAGAGACCTGAATCCTGCTGATTGAATACACTTGAAAATCCAAATCAATCTCGATTTGGATGGAGATAAATGCTGTCTCCTCGATAAAAGGGTTGTATTCCATTTTCCAAAACAGAAAACATTATCTTCTTCGTGTTTCCTGTAGATTTCTCTGCGTGAAACACCAATTAGCTCTGTTTTTTATTTCATTATGAATACACCGCCTAACCTCATTTTTGAATGGTGTCAGAATACAAAATTTGGAAAGGAAGATGGCAAAACAAAAACAAACACACAACAAATTTAGGCAATTGCCAATCAAGAGACCTGAATGCTGCCGATTGAATACACCTGAAAATCCCATTCACGCTCAATTTGGAGGGAATTCAGAGCTTTCCCCTCAGCAAAAGATTTATATTTCATTTTCCAAAACACAAAACCTCATCTTGGTCTTGTTACCTGTAGATTTCTTATCGTGAAACGCCAATTTGCTGTGTTTTTATTTCATTATAGATACTCTGCCTAACCTCATTTTTGTATGGATTCAGAATACAAAATTTGGAAAGGAAGAAGGCAAAACAAACAGAAACCCAGAACAAATTTTGGCAATTGCCTAGAAAGAAACCTGAATGCTGCTGATTGAATACACCTGAAAATCCCATTCACACTTATTTGAAGGGTATTCAGTGCAGTCCACACAGCCAAAGGTCACATTACATTTTGCTAAACACAAAAAATCATCTTAGTTATGTTGCCTGTAGCTTTCTAAGCGTGAAACGTCAATTTGCTGTGTTTTTATTTCATTATGGATACTCTGCCTAACCTCATTTTTGTATGGATTCAGAATACAAAATTTGGAAAGGAAGAAGGCAAGACAAACAGAAACCCAGAACAAATTTAGGCAGTTACCAATCAATAGACCTGAATGTTGCTGATTGAATACACCTGAAAATCAGTGTCAAAATCGATTTTAATGGAATGCAGTGCTTTCCCCTCGGCTAAAGTGTTGTATTCCATTTTCCAAAACACAAAACCACATCTTGGTCGTGTTACCTGTAGATTTCTAAGCGTGAATCGCCAACTTGCTGTGTTTTTTATTTCATTAAGTATACACTGCGTAACCTCATTTTTGCATGGTGTCAGAATACAAAGTATGGAAAGGAAGAAGGCAAGACAAACAGAAACCCAGAACAAATTTAGGCAGTTACCAATCAATAGACCTGAATGCTGCTGATTGAATACACCTGAAAATCCAAGTCAAACTCGATTTGGAGGGAATTCAGAGCTTTCCCCTCGGCAAAAGAGTTACATTTCATTTTCCAAAACACAAAACCTCATCTTGGTCGTGTTGCCTGTAGATTTCTAAGCGTGAAACATGAATTTGCAATGTTTTTTATTGCTTTATAGATACTCCCCATAACCTCATTTTGTATGGTGTCAGAATACAAAATTCAGAAAGGGAGACGACAAAACAACCACAAACCCAGGACAAATCTTGGCAATTGCCTAGAAAGAAAACTGAATGCTGCTGATTGAATACACCTGAAAATCCCATTCACAATGAATTTGGAGGGAATTCAGTGCTGTCCACATGGCAAAAGTGTCACATTACATTTTGCAAAACACAAAAAATCATCTTGGTACTGTTGCCTGTAGATTTCTAAGTGAGAAATGCCAATTTGCTATTTTTTTTATTTCATTATGGACACTCTGCCTAACCTCAGTTTTGTATGGTGTCAGAATACAAAATTTCGAAAGGATAAAGGCAAAAGAAACAGAAAACCAGAACAAATTTACACAATTGCCAATCAAGAGTCCTGAATTCTGCTGATTGAATGCACCTGTAAATCCGAGTCAAACTCGATTTAGAGGGAATTCTGAGCTTCCCCTCAGGAAAAGAGTTATATTTCATTTTCCAAAACAGATAACCACATCTTAGTCGTTTTGCCTACAGATTTCTAAGCGTGAAATGCCAATTTGCTGTGTTTTTATTTCATTATGAATACACCGCCTAATCTCATTTTTGTATGGTGTCAGAATGCAAAATATGGAAAGGAGGAAGGCAAAACAAACAGAAACCCAGAACAAATTTAGGCAATTGCCAATCAAGAAACCTGAATGCTGCTGATTGAATACACCTGAAAATCCCATTCCCACTCGATTTGGAGGCAATTCAGAGCTTTCCCCTCAGCAAAAGTGTTATATTTCATTTTCCAAAAACACAAAACCTCATCTTGCTCGTGTTTCCTGTTCATTTCTAAGCTTGAAACGGCAATTTGCTGTGTTTTTTATTGCATTATGGATACTCCGCCTAACTTCGTATTTGTATGGTGCCAGAATAGAAAATTCGGAAAGCAAGAAGGCCAAACAAACACAAACCTAGAGCAAATTGAGGCAATTGTGATTCAAGAGACCTGAATGTTGCTGATTGAATACACTTGAAAATCCGAGTCAATCTCGACTTGGATGGAAATCAGTGCTGTCTCCTCAATAAAAGTTTAGTATTCCATTTTTCTAAACAGAAAACATTATCTTGATCATGTTTCCTGTAGATTTCTCTGCTTGAAAAGCCAATTTGCTGTGTTTTTTATTTCATTATGAATACACCGCCTAACCTCATTTATGTATGAGCTCAGAATATAAAATTTGGAAAGGAAGAAGGCAAAACAAACAAAAAATCAGAACAAATTTAGGCAATTGCTAGCAGGATAACTGAATGTTGCCGATTGAATACACCTGAAAATCATATTCACACTAGATTTGGAGGGAATTCAGAGATGTCCACTCTGCAAAACGGTTACATTAAATTTTCCAAACACATAAACTTATGTTGGTTGTGTTGCCTGTAGATTTCTAAGCATGAAACGCCAATTTCCTTTGTTTTTTATTTCATTATGAATACTCTGCCTAAACTCGTTTTTGTATGGTGTCAGAATACAAAATTCAGAAAGGAAGAAGCCAAAACAAACACAAACCCAGAACAAATTTAGGCAATTTCCAATCAAGAGACATGAATGCTGCGGATTGAATACTCCTGAAAATCTCATTCACACTTGATTTGGAGCAAATTCAGAGCTGTCCCCTCTTGACAAGTGTTACATTTCATTTTCCAAAACACATAACATTATCTTGGTTGGGTTGCCTGTAAATTTCTAAGCATGAAGTGCCAATAAATTGTGTTTTGTATTTTATTATGAATACTTTGCCTAAACTCTTTTTGTGTGGTGTCAGAATACAACATTCAGAAAGGAAGAAAGCAAATCAAACACAAACCCTGAACAAATTTAGCCAATTGCCTAGCAGGAGTCCGGAATTCTGCCCATTGTGTACAACTGAAATTCCCATTCACACATGATTTGGAGGGAATTCAGAGCATTCCCCTCGGCAAAAGTGTTATATTTCATTTTCCAAAACACATAACCTGATCTTGGTTGTGTTGCCTGTAGATTTCTAAGCATGAAACGCCATTTCCTGTGTTATTTATTGCTTTGTGGACTCTGCCTAACCTCATTTTTGTATGGTGTCAGAATACAAAATTTGGAAAGGAAGAAGGTAAAACAAACACATACCCAGAACAAATTTAGGCGATTGCCAAACAACAAACCTGAATGCTGACAATTGAATACACCTGAAAATCCCATTCACACTGGATTTGGAGGGAAATCAGAGCTGTCACTTCGGCAAAAGTGTTATATTTCATTTTCCAAAACACATAACCTTATGTTGGTTGTGTTGCCTGTAGATTTCTAAGCATGAAACGCCAATTTTCTTGTTTTTTATTTCATTATGAATACACTGCCTAAACTCATTTTTGTATGGTGTCAGAATGCAAAATTGAGAAAGGAAGAAGGCAAAACAAACACAAACCCAGAACAAATTGATGCAATTGCCTTGCAGGAGACCTGAATGCTGCCAATGGAATACACCAGAAATTCCCATTCAAACATGATTTGGAGGGAATTCAGAGCTGTCCCCTCTTGACAAGTGTTACATTTCATTTTCCAACACATTACCTTATCTTGGTTGTGTTGCCTGTAGTTTTCTAAGCATGAAACCCTGATTTGCTTTTTTTTATTGCAATATGGATACTCTGCCTAAACACATTTTTGTATGTTGTGAGAATACAACATTCAGAAAGGAAGAAGGCAAAACAAACACAAACCCAGAACTAATTGAGGCAATTGCCAATCAGGAGACCTGAATGCTGCCGATTGAATACACCTGAAAATCCCATTCACAGTCGATTTGGAGGGAATTCAGAGCTGTCCCTTTGGCAAAAGTGTTACATTTCATTTTCCAAAACACAAAAACTCATCTTGGTCTTGTTGCCTATACATTTCTAAGCATGAAATGCAAGTTTACTGTGTTTTGTATTTTATTATGAATACTCTGCCTAAACTCGTTTTTGTATGGTGTCAGAATGCAAAATTCAGAAAGGAAGAAGGCAAAACAAACAGAAACCCAGAACAAATTGAGGCAATTGCCTAGCAAGAGACCTGAATGCTGCCGATTGTATACACCTGAAAATCACATTCACACATGATTTGGAGGGAATTCAGATTTCCCCTCGGCAAAAGTGTTATATTTCATTTTCCAAAACACATAACCTTAACTTGGTCGTGTTGCCTGTAGATTTCTAAGCATGAAACTCCAATTTGCTTTGTTTTTTATTTCATTATGAATACTATCCCTAACCTCATTTTTGTATGCTGTCAGAATACAAAATTTGTAAAGGAAGAAGGTAAAACAAACACAAACCCAGAACAAATTTAGGCGATGGCCTAGCAGGAGACCTGAATGCTGCCAATTGAATACACCTGAAAATCCCATTCACAGTCAATTTGGAGGGAATTCAGAACTGTTCCCTCGGCAAAAGTGTTACATTTCATTATCCAAAATACAAAAAATCATGTTAGTCCTGTTGCCTGTACATTTCTAAGCATGAAATGCAAGTTTACTGTGTTTTGTATTTTATTATGAATACTCTGCCTAAACTCGTTTTGTGTGGTGTCAGAATGCAAAATTCAGAAAGGAACAAGGCAAAACAAAATCAAACCCAGAACAAATTTAGGCCATTGCTTAGCAGGAGACCTTAATGATTTATATTGAATACACCTGCAATTCCCACTCACACATGATTTGGAGGGAATTCAGAGCTGTCCCCTCGGCAAAAGTGTTACATTTCATTTTCCAAAACAAATAACCTTACCTTGGTAATGTTGCCTGTAGATATCTAAGCATGAAACGCCAATTTCCTTTGTTTTGTATATTATTATGAATACTCTGCCTAAACTCGTTTTTGTATGGTGTCAGAATACAAAATTCAGAAAGGAAGAAAGTAATACAAACACAAACCCAGAACACGTTTAGGCAATTGCCATTCAAGAGACCTGAATGCTGACGATTTTATACACCTGAAAATCCCATTGACACTCGATTTAGAGGGAATTCAGAGCTGTCCCCTCTTGACAAGTGTTACATTTCATTTGCCAAACACATCACCTTATCTTGGATGTGTTGCCTGTAGATTTCTAAGCATGAAATGCCAATTTACTGTGTTTTGTATTTTATTATGAATACTTTGCCTAAACTCGTTTTGGGTGGTGTAAGAATACAACATTCAGAAAGGAGGAAAGCAAAACAAACACAAACCCAGAACTAAATAAGGCAATTGCCAATCAGGAAACCTGAATGCTGCCGATTGAATACACCTGAAAATCCCATTCACAGTTGATTTGGAGGGAATTCAGAGCTGTCCCCTCAGCAAAAGTGTTACATTTCATTTTCCAAAATACAAAAAATCATGTTAGTCCTGTTGCCTGTACATTTCTAAGCATGAAATGCAAGTTTACTGTGTTTTGATTTTATTATGAATACTCTGCCTAAACTCGTTTTTGTATGGTGTCAGAATGCAAAATTCAGAAAGGAAGAAGGCAAAACAAACAGAAACCCAGAACAAATTGAGGCAATTGCCTACCAGGAGACCTGAATGCTGCCGATTGTATACACCTGAAAATCCCATTCACACATGATTTGGAGGGAATTCAGAGCATTCCCCTCAGCAAAAGTGTTATATTTCATTTTCCAAAACACATAACCTTATCTTGGTGGTGTTGCCTGTAGATTTCTAAGCATGAAACTCCAATTTGCTTTGTTTTTTATTTCATTATGAATACTATCCCTAACCTCATTTTTGTATGCTGTCAGAATACAAAATTTGTAAAGGAAGAAGGTAAAACAAACACAAACCCAGAACAAATTTAGGCGATGGCCTAGCAGGAGACCTGAATGCTGCCAATTGAATACACCTGAAAATCCCATTCACAGTCAATTTGGAGGGAATTCAGAACTGTTCCCTCGGCAAAAGTGTTACATTTCATTATCCAAAATACAAAAAATCATGTTAGTCCTGTTGCCTGTACATTTCTAAGCATGAAATGCAAGTTTACTGTGTTTTGTATTTTATTATGAATACTCTGCCTAAACTCGTTTTGTGTGGTGTCAGAATGCAAAATTCAGAAAGGAACAAGGCAAAACAAAATCAAACCCAGAACAAATTTAGGCCATTGCTTAGCAGGAGACCTTAATGATTTATATTGAATACACCTGCAATTCCCACTCACACATGATTTGGAGGGAATTCAGAGCTGTCCCCTCGGCAAAAGTGTTACATTTCATTTTCCAAAACAAATAACCTTACCTTGGTAATGTTGCCTGTAGATATCTAAGCATGAAACACCAATTTCCTTTGTTTTGTATATTATTATGAATACTCTGCCTAAACTCATTTTTGTATGGTGTCAGAATACAAAATTCAGAAAGGAAGAAAGTAATACAAACACAAACCCAGAACACATTTAGGCAATTGCCATTCAAGAGACCTGAATGCTGATGATTTTATACACCTGAAAATCCCATTGACCCTCGATTTAGAGGGAATTCAGAGCTGTCCCCTCGGCAAAAGTGTTACATTTCATTTTCCAAAACACATAACCTTACCTTGGTTGTGTTGCCTGTAGATATCTAAGCATGAAACACCAATTTCCTTTGTTTAATATTATTATTATGATTACTCTGCCTAAACTCCTTCTTGTATGGTGTCAGAATACAAAATTCAGAAAGGAAGAAAGTAATACAAACACAAACCCAGAACACGTTTATGCAATTGCCAATCAAGAGACCTGAATGCTGACGATTTTATACACCTGAAAATCCCATTGACACTCGATTTAGAGGGAATTCAGAGCTGTCCCCTCTGGAAAAGGGTTACATTTCATTTTCCAAAATACGAAAAATCATCTTAGTCGTGTTGCCTGTAGATTTCTAAGCATGAATTGCAAGTTTACTGTGCTTTGTATTTTATTATGAATACTCTGCCTAAACTCTTTTTTGTGTGGTGTCAGAATGAAAAATACAGAAAGGAAGAAGGCAAAACAAACACAAACCCAGAACATATTGAGGCAATTGCCTACCAGGAGACCTGAATGTTGCCAATTGAATACACATGAAATTCACATTCACACATGATTTGGAGGGAATTCAGAGCTGTCCCCTCGGCAAAAGAGTTATGTCTCATTTTCCAAAACACATAACCTTATCTTGGTTGTGTTGCCTGTAGATTTCTAAGCATGAAACGCCAATTTGCTTTGTTTTTTATTTCATTATGAATACTATCCCTAACCTCATTTTTGTATGGTGTCTGAATACAAAATTAGGAAAGGAAGAAGGTAAAACCAACACAAACCCAGAAAAAATTTAGGCGATTGCCTAGCAGGAGACCTGAATGCTACCGATTGAATACACCTGAAAATCTCATTCACACTTGATTTGGAGGGGATTGAGAGCTGTCCCCTCTTGACAAGTGTTACATTTCATTTGCCAAACACATTACCTTATCTTGGTCGTGTTGCCTGCAGATTTCTAAGCATGAAATGCCAATTTACTGTGTTTTGTATTATATTATGAATACTTTGCCTAAACTCGTTTTGTGTGATGTCAGAATACAAAATTCAGAAAGGAAGAAGGCAAAACAAACACAAACCCAGAACTAATTGAGGCAATTGGCAATCAGGAGACCTGAATGCTGCCGATTAAATACACCTGAAAATCCCATTCCCAGTTGATTTGGAGGGAATTTAGAGCTGTCCCCTCGGCAAAAGTGTTACATTTCATTATCCAAAATACAAAAAATCATCGCGGTCGTATTGCCTGTACATTTCTAAGCATGAAATGCAAGTTTACTGTGTTTTGTATTTTATTATGAATACTCTGCCTAAACTCGTTTTTGTATACTGTCAGAATGCAAAATTCAGAAAGGAAGAGGGCAAAACAAACAGAAACCCAGAACAAATTTAGGCAATAGCATAGCAGGAGACCTGAATATTTTAGATTGAATGCACCTGCAATTCCCATTCACACATGATTTGGAGGGAATTCAGAGCTGTCCCCTCGGCAAAAGAGTTATATTTCATTTTCCAAAACACATAAATTATGTTGGTCGTGTTGCCTGTAGATTTCTAAGCATGAAACGCCAATTTGCTTTGTTTTTTATTTCATTATGAATACTCTGCCTAAACTTGTTTTTGTATGGTGTCATATGCAAAATTCAGAAAGGAAGAAGACAAAACAAACACAAACCCAGAACAAATTGAGGCAATTGCCTAGCAGGAGACCTGAATGCTGCCGATTGAATACACATGAAAATCACATTCACAGTCAATTTGGAGGGAATTCAGAACTTCCCCTGGCAAATGTGTTACATTTCATTATCCAAAATACAAAAAATCATGTTAGTCCTGTTGCCTGTACATTTCTAAGAATGAAATGCAAGTTTACTGTGTTTTGTATTTCATTATGAATACTCTGGCTAAACTCGTTTTTGTATGGTGTCAGAATACAAAATTCAGAAAAGAAGAAGGTAAAACCAACACAAACCCAGAACAAATTTAGGTGATTGCCTAGCAGGAGACCTGAATGCTACCGATTGAATACACCTGAAAATCTCATTCACACTCGATTTGGAGGGGATTCAGAGCTGTCCCCTCTTGACAAGTGTTACATTTCATTTTCCAAACACATTACCTTACCTTGGTCGTGTTCCCTGTAGATTTCTAAGCATGAAATGCCAATTTACTGTGTTTTGTATTTTATTATGAATACTTTGCCTAAACTCATTTTTGTATGGTGTCAGAATACAATATTCAGAAAGGAGGAAGGCAAAACAAACATTAACCCAGAACTAATTGAGGCAGTTTCCAATCAGGAGACCTGAATGCTGACAATTGAATACACCTGAAAATCCCATTCACAGTTGATTTGGAGGGAATTCAGAGCTGTCCCCTCTTGACAAGTGTTACATTTCATTTTCCAATATACAAAAAATCATGTTAGTCCTGTTGCCTGTACATTTCTAAGCATGAAATGCAAGTTTACTGTGTTTTGTATTTTATTATGAATCCCCTGCTTAACTCATTTTTGTATATTGTCAGAATACAAAATTCAGAAAGGAAGAAGGCAAAACAAACAGAAACCCAGAACAAACTGAGGCAATTGCCTATCAGGAGACATAAATGCTGCCGATTGAATACACCTGCAATTCCCATTCACACACGATTTGGAGATAATTCAGACCTGTCCCAATGGCAAAAGTGTTATATTTCATTTTCCAAAACACATAACCTTATGTTGGTCCTGTTGCCTGTAGATTTCTAAGCATGAAATGCCAATTTCCTTTGTTTTTTATTTCATTATGAATACTCTGCCTAAACTCATTTTTGTATGGTGTCAGAATGCAAAATTCAGAAAGGAAGAAGGCAAAACAAACACAAACCCAGAACAAATTGAGGCAATTGCCTAGCAGGAGACCTGAATGCTGCCGATTGTATACACCTGAAATTCTCATTTACAAATGATTTGGTGGGAATTCAGAGCATTCCTCTCGGCAAAAGTGTTATATTTCATTTTCCAAAACACATAACCTTATCTTGGTCTTGTTGCCTGTAGATTTCTAAGCATGAAAGGCCAATTTCCTTTGTTTTTGATTTCATTATGAATACTCTGCCAAAACTCGTTTTTGTATGGTGTCAGAATACAAAATTCAGAAAGGAAGAAGGCAAAACATACACAAATCATAATAAATTGAGGCAATTGCCTAGCAGGAGACCTGAATGCTGCCTATGGAGTACACCTGAAAATCCCATTCATGCTCGATTTGAAGGGAATTCAGAGCTGTCCCCTCTGGAATAGGGTTACATTTCATTTTACATAACACATAACCTTATCTTGGTCGTTTTGCTTGTAGATTTCTAAGCATGAAATGACAATTTGCTTTGTTTTTTATTGCAATATGGATACTCTGCCTAAACTCATTTTTGTAAGGTTTCAGAATACAAAATTCAGAAAGGAAGAAGGCAAAACAAACACAAACCCAGAACAAATTGAGGCAATTAAAAATCAGGAGACCTTAATGCTGCCGATTAAATACACATGAAAATCCCATTCACACTTCATTTAGAGGGAATTCAGAGCTGTCCCCTCGGCAAAAGAGTTCATTTCATTTTCCAAAACACAAAAGCTCATCTTGGTCGTGTTGCCTGTAGATTTCTAAGCATGAAACCCCAATTGACTGTGTTTTGTATTTCATTATGAATACACCGCTGAAACTCATTTTTCTATGTTGTCAGAATACAAGATTCAGAAAGGAGAAGGCAAAACACACGCAAACCCAGAACAAATTTTGGCAATTTCCTAGAAAGAAACCTGAATGCTGCTGATTGAATACACCTGAAAATCCCATTCGCACTCAATTTGGAGAGAATTCAGAGCTGTCCCCTCAGCAAAAGTGTTATATTTCATTTTCCAAAACACAAAACCTCATCTTGCTTGTGTTTCCTGTACATATCTAAGCGCGAAATGCCAATTTGCTTAGTTTTTTATTGCATTATGGATACTCTGCCTAACCTCATTTTTGTATGGTGTCAGAATACAACATTCAGAAAGGAAGAAGGCAAAACAAACACAAACCCAGAACAAATTGAGGCAATTGCCTAGAATGAAACCTGAATGCTCCTGATTGAATACACCTGAAAATCCAATTCACACTTGATTTGGAGGGAATTGAGAGCTGTCCAATTGGCAAAAGTGTTATATTATATTTTGCAAAACACAAAATCTCATCTTGCTTGTTTTGCCTTTACATATCTAAGCATGAAACGCCAATTTCCTGTGTTTTCTATTGCATTATGGATACTCTGCCTAACCTCGTTTTTCTATGGTGTCATAATACAAAATTTGGAAAGAAAGAAGGCAAAACAAACACATATCCAGAACAAATTTAAGCAATTGACTAGAAGGAAACATAAATGCCACTGATTGAACACACCTGAAAATCCCATTCAGACTGGATGTGTAGGGAATTCAGAGCTGTCCCCTCGGCAAAAGAGTTATATTTCATTTTCCAAAACACAAAACCTCATCTTGTTCGTGTTGCCTGTAGATTTCTAAGCATAAAATGCCAATTTGCTTTGTTTTTTATTTCATTATGGATACTCTGCCTAACCTCATTTTTGTATGGTGTCAGAATACAAATTCAGAAAGAAAGTAGGTAAAACAAAACAAACCTAGAACAAATTTAGCAATTGCATAGCAGGATACCTGAATGCTGCCGATTGAATACACCTGAAAATCCCATTCACCCTCAATATGGAGGGAATTCAGAGCTGTCCCCTCGGCAAAAGAGTTATACTTCATTTTCCAAAACACAAAACCTCATCTTTGTCATGTTGCCTGTAGATTTCGAAGCATGAAATGCCAATTTACTGTGTTTCATATATCATTAAGAATACACCGCCGAACCTCATTTTTCTATGTTGTCTGAATTCAAAATTCTTAAAGGAAGAAGGCAAAACAAAGAGAAACCAAGAACAAATTGAGGCAATTGCCAATCAAGAGACCTGAATGATGCTGATTGAATACACCTGAAAATTCCATTCACACTCAATTTGGAGGGAATTCAGGGCTGTCCCTTCGGCAAAAGTGTTATATTTCATTTTCCAAAACGCAAAACCTCATCTTGCTCGTGTTGCCTGTAGATTTTTTTTTTACAGGCAGAGTGGACAGTGAGAGATAGAGACAGAGAGAAAGGTCTTCCTTTGCCGTTGGTTCACCCTCCAATGGCCGCCGTGGCCAGCGCGCTGCGGCTGGCGCACTGCGCTCGTCCGATGGCAGGAGCCAGGAGCCAGGTGCTTTTCCTGGTCTCCCCATGGGGTGCAGGGCCCAAGCACCTGGGCCATCCTCCACTGCACTCCCGGGCCACAGCAGAGGGCTGGCCTGGAAGAGGGGCAACCGGGACAGAATCCGGTACCCCGACCGGGACTAGAACCCGGTGTGCCGGCGCCACAAGGTGGAGGATTAGCCTGTTGAGCCACGGCACCGGCCCGCCTGTAGATTTCTAAGAGTGAAACGCAAATTTCCTGTGTTTTGTATTTTATTATGAATACTCAGTCGAAACTCATTTTTCTGTGGTGTCAGAATACAAAGTTTTTAAACGAAGAAGGCAAAACAAAAACAAACCCAGAACAAATTGAGACAATTGCCTAGAAAGAAACCTGAATGCTGCGGATTGAATTCACCCTAAAATCCAATTCACACTCAATTCGGAGGGAATTCATGGCTGTCCCCTCGGCAAAGGGGTTACATTATATTTTGCAAAACACAAAACCTCTTCTTGGTCTTGTTGTCTGTAGATTTCTAAGCATGAAACCCCAATTTACTGTGTTTTTTATTTCATTATGAATACACCGCCGAAACTCATTTTTCTATGGTGTAAGAAAACTAAATTCAGAAAGGAAGAAGGAAAAAGAAACACAAACCCAGAACAATTTGAGACAATTGCCTAGAAAGAAACCTGATTGCTGCTGATTGAATACACCAGAAAATCCAATTCACACTCAATTTGGAGGGAATTCAGAGCTTTCCCCTCGGCAAAAGAGTTATATTTCATTTTCCAAAACACAAAACATCATCTTGGTCGTGTTGCCTGTACACTTCTAAGCATGAAACACGAATTTGCACTGTGTTTTATTGCTTTATGGATACTCTGCCTAACTTCATTTTGTTTTTTGTCTGAATACAAAATATGGAAATGGAGAAGGCAAAACAAACACAAACCCAGAAGAAATTGAGAAAATGGCCAATCAAGAGACCTGAATGCTGCTGATCGAATACACCTGAAAATCTGATTCACACTGAATTTGGAGGGAATTCAGTGCTGTCCACATGGCAAAAGGGTGACATTGCATTTTGCAAAACACAAAAAATCATCTTGGTCGTGTTGCCTACAGATTTCCAAGCGTGAAATGCCAATTTGCTGTGTTTTTTATTTCATTATGGATACTCTGAATAACCTCATGTTTGCATGGTGTCAGAATACAAAATTCGGAAAGGAAGAAGGCAAAACAAACAGAAACCCAGAACATATTTAGGCAATTGCCAATCAAGAGACCTGAATGCTGCCGATTGAATACACCTGAAAATCTGATTCACGGTCGACTTGGAGGGTATTCAGAGCTTTCCCCTCGGCAAAAGTGTTATATTTCATTTTCCAAAACACAATACCTCTTCTTGCTCCTGTTGCCTGTAGATTTCTAATGTGAAATGCCAATTTGCTGTGTTTTTCATTTCATTATGAATACACTGCATAACCTCATTTTTGTATCGCGTCACACTATAAAATTCGGAAATCAAGAAGGCCAAACAAACACAAACATAGAGCAAATTGAAGCAATTGGAATTCAAGAAACCTGAATGCTGCTGATTGAATACACCTGAAAAGCCCATTCACACTGAATTTGGATGGAATTCAGTGCTGTCCCCTAGGAAAAAAGGGTTGTATTCCATTTCCCAAAACAGAAGGAAGGAAGAAGGCAAAACAAACACACACCCAGATCGAATTTAGCCCATTGCCTAGAAAGAAACATGATTGCTACTGATTGAATTCACGTGAAAATCTGAGTCAAACTCGATTTTGATGGAATTCAGTGCTGTCCCCTCATCAATAGGGGTGTATTTCAAGAGAGCGGCAAGATGGCAGAATAGGAAGGGAGCACACCGATAGTCTGGGGAGAGACAGTTTAATAAAAGTGGAGATACTGCAGGTTCAAGGAAGAGTAGGGGACGAAACAGCAGAGGAAACCCTTCCGGAACTGGTGATTCACTTTGGACCTGCGTGGAGAGCGTGGGAGCCCGCAGTTGGGACACCAGCAGCAGATTCAACACACCAGCGCTGGAACGCGAGGTGAGCAGAAACTCAATAGCCCGATATACCAGCAGGGAAGCGGAAAAGGGAGCCTAGAGCGAACAAGGCTTGAAACCCTGCGGGGAAAAGTTCACCAGGCTAACTAGAAGAGAGAGAGAGAGAGAGGGGAAAAAAAAAGTGACCCATACGGACACGAGCTTCTCTCTCTCCACTCACCTCCAAAAGGTGAGCAAGACAAAGAGCAGGCGCCATTTTGGAATACGTCATAAGCAGGGCGACCTCGGGTCGGCACCGGCCCCGAGCCTAGCAGAAAAACCTGACTCTGGGTGGGAGGGGTGAAATAACAGGAGATTAGAACCTAATGAATGTGTGGTGCTAATGAACTGAGACTGTGAAAAAAGAGACAGTGGGGGAGAGAACTCACGGAAATCACGAATTTATGTGAGTACTCTCCAGAGACGCTACAGTTCAGTAGCCTTGGCAGCCCAGTGGGAGACTACAGGAGAATCTCAGCCCACACAAAGGGCCGCAAAGATTCCTTCTCTGGTCCTTGGGAAAGAGCTTCCGATCTCTGGCTCCTGTGGGTATATCATTCGCCTGCTAACTACCCCCAATTCCATTCAGCTGTGTGGAATTACTTTCCTTTTGAACCAAAAAAAAAAAAAAGTAACAGAGAGAGATTTACCACGCCTAACCTGGGAGTGTCTCCTTTGACACACCCTCAACCCTGAGGAACCAAACAGAGCTCTCAGGCCACACCCATCTCAAGCCTCTAAGGCTCCATCAAAAGCAGACAGTCCACTTAATCTAGAGTCATAGTATAACAAGAAAAAAACACCACAGCGAAGAAACCAATATGCCAAACAACAAACGCAAAAACCGAGGTAATAAGAACAAGGAAGACACTATGGCATCCCCAAATGAAAAAGACACCCCAATTCAAGATTACGAAGATGATGAGATAGAAGAGATGCAAGAAGCGGATCTCACAAAATTGATAAGAACACTAAGAAGTACTCAAAAACAAATTCTTGAACTACAGAAATCCTTAATGGACAAGGTAGAAAATCTCTCTCGTGAAAATGAAATATTAAGGAGAAATCAAGCTGAAATGAAACAACTAGTAGAACATGAAACTGTGATAGTGACGAGAAATCATAATGAAGTGAAGAATTCAATAGATCAAATGAAAAACACATTAGAGAGCCTTACAAACAGAATGGGTGAGGCAGAAGAGAGAATATCGGACTTAGAAGACAGAGCACAGGAAACTATACAGTCAAACCAAAGACAAGAAGAGGAAATTAGAAATCTAAAAAATATTGTTGGGAATCTACAGGATACTATTAAAAAACCAAACATTCGAGTTCTAGGAGTTCCTGAAGGCATGGAGAGGGAGAAAGGATTAGAATGCCTTTTTAGTGAGATAATAGCTGAAAATTTCCCAGTTTTGGAGAAGGACAGAGACATCCTAGTACAGGAAGCTCATAGAACCCCTAATAAACATGACCAAAAGAGGTCCTCACCACGACACGTTGTAATTAAACTCACCACAGTGAAACAGAAAGAAAAGATCCTAAAATGCGCAAGAGAGAAACGTCAAATTACACTCAGAGGATCTCCAATTAGACTCACGGCAGACTTCTCATCAGAAACCCTACAAGCTAGAAGGGAATGGCGAGACATAGCCCAGGTACTTAGAGAGAAAAACTGCCAGCCCAGAATATTATATCCTGCCAAGCTCTCATTTGTGAATGAAGGTGAAATAAAGACCTTTCATAACAAACAAAAATTGAAAGAATTTGTTGCCACTCGTCCAGCCCTGCAAAAGATACTTAAAGATGTGTTACACACAGAAACACAGAAACACGGCCATCAACATGAAAGAAGATAAACGAAGGGAACCTCACAGCAAAAGATCACAGGGAATTCAAAGCATACATTTGGATAAAGAAATTATGGGACATGTACTCTATAGAATACTATACAGCAGTCAAAAACAATGAAATCTGGTCATTTGCAATAAGATGGAGGAATCTGGAAAACATCATTCTGAGTGAATTAAGCCAGTCCCAAAGGGACAAATATCATATGTTCTCCCTGATCGGTGACAACTAATTGAGCACCAAAGGGGAAACCTATTGAAGTGAAATGGACACTATGAGAAACAGTAACTTGATCAGCTCTTGTGCTGACTGTTGTTGTACAATGTAATACTTTATCCATTTTAGTAATTTTTTTTTATTCTAGTACTATTGGTTGAACTCTGTAATTAACAAACAATTATTCTTAGGTGTTTAAATTTTAACTGAAAAGTGATCCCTGTGAAATATAAGAGTGGGAATAAGAGAGGGAGTAGATGTACAATTTGGGACATGCTCAATCGGAACTGCCCCAAATGATGGAGTTAGAATTGTGCCAGGGAATTCCAATACAATCCCATCAAGGTGGCATGTACCAAGGCCATCTCACTAGTCCAAGTGATCAATTTCAGTTCACAATTGATCACACTGATAGGTCTAAGAGTCAAAGGTCTGACACAAACAAGACTAGTGTCTGCTAATACTAACTGATAGAATCAAAAAGGGAAAGAATGATCCAACATGGGAAGCGAGATACACAGCAGACTCATAGAATGGCAGATGTCCTAAATAGCACTCTGGCCTCAGAATCAGCCCTTAAGGCATTCAGATCTGGCTCAAGAGCCCATGAGAATATTGTAGGCATGGAAAGCCAAGACACTCTGGTAAAAAAAGAAGACCTAAATGAAAGATCTCTGTGAGTGAGATCCCGGTGGAACGAACGGGGCCATCAAAGAAGGAGGTACCTTTCTCTGAAGGGAGGAGAGAACCTCCACTTTGACTATGACCCTGTCGGAATAAGATCAAAGTCGGCGAACCCTAAAGGCTTCCATAGCCTCGGCAACTCATGACTAGAGCCTAGGGAGATTGCTGACGCCATAAACAAGAGTGTCAAATTGTTAAATCAACTTCAGGAGTCACTGTGTACTTACATCTCATGTGGGATCTGTCCTTAATGTGTTGTCCAATGTGAAGTAATGCTATAACTAGTACTGAAACAGTATTTTACACTTTGTGTTTCTGTGTGGGTGCAAACTGATGAAATCTTTACTTAGTATATACTGAATCAATCTTCTGTATATAGATAATTAAAAATGAAAAAAAAATCTTGGTGTTAACTTGGAAATTGCATAGAAAATTAATCAATTTTAAAAATATATGTCATGTAGGATCTCTGTCCTTAATGTGCTATACATTGTGAATTAATACTATAGTACTCCAACAGTATTTTTCACTTTGTGTTGCTATGTGAGGGCAAACTGTTGAAATCTTTACTTAATATATAGTAAACTGATCTTCTGTATATAAAGCGAATTGCAAATGAATCTTGATGTGAAGCAAGGGGAGAGGGAGTGGGAAAGGGGAGGGTTGCGGGTGGGAGGGAAGTTATGGGGGGGAAGCCATTGTAATCTATAAGCTGAATTTTGGAAATTTATATTCTTTAAATAAAAGCATTATAAAAAAAAGGGGAGTGTATTTCATTTTCCAAAACACAAGACCTTATCTTCGTGGTGTTCACTGTGGATTTCTAAGCGTGAAAAACCAACTTGCTGTGTTTTTTATTTCATTATGAATACACCGCCTAACATCATGTTTGCATGGTGTCAGAATACAAAATTTGGAAAGCAAGAAGGCCAAACAAACATAAACATAGAGCAAATTGAGGCAATTGCGATTCAAGAGACCTTAATGCTGCTGATTGAATATACCTGAAAATCCGATTCACACTGAATTTGTAGGGAATTCAGGGCTGTCTCCTCGCCTAAGGGTTACATTACATTTCGCAAAACACAAAACCTCGTCTTGGTCTGTTGCCTGTAGATTTCTAAGCGTGAAACGCCAATTTCCTGTGTTTTCTATTTCATTTGAATACACCGCCTAACCTCATGTTTGCATGGTGTCAGAATACAAAATTTGGAAAGGAAGAAGGCAAAACAAACAGAAACCCAGAACAAATTTAGGCAATTGCCAATCAAGAGACTTGAGTGCTGCTGATTGAATACACCTGAAAATCCCCTTCACACTCGATTTGGAGGGAATTCAGAGCTGTCCCCTCGGCAAAAGAGTTATATTTCATTTTCCAAAACACAAAACCTCGTATTGGTCGTGTTGGCTGTAGATTGTTAAGAATGAAACACCAATTTACTTTGTTTTTTATTGCATTATGGATACTCCGACTAACCTCATTTTTGTATGGTGTCAGATTACATAATTTTGAAAGGAAGAAGGCAAAACAAACACACACCCAGATCAAATGTATCCAATTGCCTAGAAAGAAACCTGAATGCTGATGATTGAATACACCTGAAAATCCGATTCACACTCGATTTGGATGGAATTCAGAGCTTTCGCCTCAGCAAAAGAATTTTATTTCATTTTCCAAAACACAAAATATCATCTTGGTCGTATTGCTTGTACACTTCTAAGCATGAAACATGAATTTGCACTGTTTTTTATTGCTTTATGGATACTCTGCCTAACCTCATTTTGTTTGTTGTCTGAATACAAAATTAGGAAAGGAAGAAGGCAAAACAAACAGAAACCCAGAACAAAGTTAGACAATTTCCAATCAAGATCTGAATGCTGCTGATTGAATACACCTGAAAATCTGATTCACACTCCATTTGGAGGGAATTCAGAGCTTTCCACTCGGCAAATAGTTATATTTCATTTTCCAAAACACAAAACCTCATCTTGGTCGTGTTGCCTGTAGATTGTTAAGCATGAAATGCCAATTTACATTGTTTTTTATAGCATTATGGATAGGTTGCCTAACCTCATTTTTGTATGGTGTCAGAATACAAAATTTGAAAAGGAAGAAGGCAAAACAAACAGAAACCCAGAACAAATTTAGCCAATTTCCTAGAAAGAATCCTAATTTCTGCTGATTGAATACCACTGAAAATCCCATTCACACTGAATTTAGAAGGAATTCAGTGCTGTCCACACTGCAAAAGTTTTACATTACATTTTGCAAAACACAAATAATCATCTTGGTCATGTTTCCTGTATTTCTTAGCGTGAAACGCCAATTTGATGTGTTTTTTTATTGCATTATGGATACTCTGCCAAACCTCATGTTTATATGGTGTCAGAATACAAAATTTGGAAAGGAAGAAGGCAAAACAAACACAAACCCAGAACAAATTTATCCAATTTCCTAGAAAGAAACCTGATTGCTGCTGATTTAATACACGTGAAAATCCAAGTCAAACTCGATTTGGATGGAATTCAGTGATGTCCCCTCATCAAAAGGGTTGTATTTCATTTTCCAAAACACACAACCTTCTCGAGGTAGTGTTACCTGTAGATTTATAAGCGTGAATCACCATCTTGATGTGTTTTTCATTTCATTATGAATACACCGCCTAAACTCATGTTGGTATGGTGTCAGAATACAAATTTTGAAAGGAAGAAGGCAAAACAAACACACACCCAGATCAAATTTAGCCAATTGCCTCAAAATAAACCTGAATGCTGCTGAGTGAATACACCTGAAAATCCCATTCACACTGGATTTGGAGGGAATTCAGAGCTTTCCCTGGGCAAAAGAGTTATATTTCATTTTCCAAAACACAAAACCTCATCTTGGTCGGGTTGCCTGTATTTTCTTAAACATGAAATGCCATTTTACTTTGTTTTTTATTGCATTATGGATACTCCGCATAACCTCATTTTGTATGGTGTCAGATTACATAATTTTGAAAGAAGAAGGCAAAACACACACACACCCAGATCAAATTTAGCCAATTGCCTAGAAAGAAACCTAATTCCTGCTGATTGAATACTACTGAAAATCCAATTCACATTGAATTTAGAAGTAATTCAGTGCTGTGCACACTGTAAAAGTTTTACATTACATTTTGCAAAACACAAAAATTCATCTTGGTCGTGTTGCCTATAGATTTCTAAGTGTAAAACGCAAATTTGCTCTGTTTTTTATTGCATTATGGATACTCAGCCTAACCTCATGTTTGCATGGTGTAAGAATACAAAATTTGGAAAGGAAGAAGGCAAAACAAACACATACCCAGAACAAATTTAGGTGATTGCCAATCAAGAGACCTGAATGGTGCCGATTGAATAGACCTGAAACTCCCATTCACACTTGGTTTGGAGGAAATTCAGAGCTGTCCCCTCTGGAAAAGTATTACATTTCATTTTCCAAAACACATAACATTATCTTGGTCGTGTTGCCTGTAGATTTCTAAGCATGTAACCACGATTTGCTTTTTTTATTATTGCAATATGGATACTCTGGCTACTCATTTTTGTATGGTGTCAGAATACAAATTTGGAAAGGAAGAATGCAAAACAAACACAAACCCAGAACAAATTCAGGCAATTGCCTTGCAGGAGACCTGAATGCTGCCGATTGCATACACCTGAAATTCCCATTCACATATGATTTGGAGGGAATTCAGAGCATTCCCCTCGGCAAAAGTGTTACATTTCATTTTCCAAAACACAAAACCTCATCTTGGTCTTGTTGACTGTAGATTTCTATGCATGAAACATGAAATTGCAGTGTTTTCAATGCAACATGGATACTGTGCCTAACCTCATTTTTGTATGGTGTCAGAATACAAATTTGGAAATGAAGAAGGTAAAACAGACATAAACCCAGAAAAAATTTGGCAATTGCCTACCAGGAGACCTGAATGCTGACAATTGAATACACCTTAAAATTCCATTCACACTCGATTTGGAGGGAATTCAGAGCTGTCCCATCTGGAATAGTGTTACATTTCATTTTCCAAAACACATAACCTTATCTTGGTCGTGTTGCCTGTAGATTTCTAAGCATAAAATGCCAATTCACTGAGTTTTGTATATTAATATGAATACTCTGCCTAAACTCATTTTTGTATGGTGTCAGAATACACAATTTAAAGGAAGAAGGCAAAACAAACACAAACCCAGAACAAATTTAGGCAATTGCCTAGGAGGAGACCTGAATGCTGCCGATTGAATACACCTGAAAATCCCATTCACACTCGATTTGGAGGGAATTCAGTGCTGGCCCCTTGGCAAAAGTGTTACATTTCATTTTCCAAAACACAAAAACACATCTTGGTCGTGTTGCATGTAGGTTTCTAAGCATAAAATACCAATTTGCTTTGTTTTTTATTGCATTATGGATACTCTGCCTAACTTCATTTTTGTATGGTGTCTGAATACAAAATTGGGAAAGGAAGAATGTAACACGAACAGAAACGCAGAACAAAATGAGGCAATTGCTTAGCAGGAGACCTGAATGCTGCCGATTGAATACACCTGAAAACACCATTCACACTCGATTTGGAGGGAATTCAGAGCTTTCCCCTCTGGAAAGGGTTACATCTCATTTTCCAAAAAGCACATATCCTTATCCTGGTCGTGTTGCCTGTAGATTTCTAAGCATGAAACGCCGTTTCCTGTGTTTTGTATTTTATTATGAATACTCTGCCTAAACTCATTTGTGTATGGTGTCAGAATACAAAATTCAGAAAGGAAGAAGGCAAAACAAACACAAACCCAGAACAAACTGAGGCAATTGCCAGTCATGAGACCGGAATGCTGTCGATTGAATACACTTGAAAATCCATTCACACTCGATTTGGAGGGGATTCAGGGCTGTCCCCTTGGCAAAAGTGTTGTATTTCATTTTCCAAATCACATAACAATATCTTGGTCGTTTGCCTGTAGATTTCTAATCGTGAAATACCAATTTACTGTGTTTTTTATTTTATCATGAATACTCTGCCTAAACTCATTTTTGTATGGTGTCAGAATACAAAATTGAGAAAGGAAGAAGGCAAAACAAACACAAACCCAGAACAAATTCAGGCAATTGCCTAGCAGGAGACCTGAATGCTGCCGATTGAATACACCTGAAAATCCCATTCACACTTGATTTGGAGGGAATTCAGAGCTGTCCCCTCGGCAAAGAGTTATATTTCAGTTTCCAAAACACAAAAACTCATCTTGGTCGTGTTGCCTGTAGATTTCTAAGCATGAAATGCCAATTTACTCTGTTTTGTATTTTATTATGAATACTCTGCCTAAACATATTTTTGTATGGTGTTACAATACAAAATTTAAAAAAAATGGCAAAACAACCACAAACCCAGAACAAATTTAGGCAATTGCTAATCAAGAGACATGAATGCTTCCGATTCAATACACCTGAAAATCGAATTCACACTCGATTTGGAAGGAATTCAGTGCTTGTACCTCAGCAAAAGTGTTACTTTTCTTTTTCCAAAACAGAAAAAATCATCTTGTTCATGTTTCCTGTAGATTTCTAAGAAGGAAAAGCCATTTCCTCTGTTATTTATTGCTTTAAGGACACTCTGCCTAACCTCATTTTTGTATGGTGTCTGAATAAAAATTGGGAAAGGAAGAAGGTAACACGAAGAGAAACCCAGAACAAATTGAGGCAATTGCTTAGCAAGAGACTTGAATGCTGGTGATTGAATACACCTGAAAACACCATTCACATTTGATTTGGAGGGAATTCAGAGCTGTCCCCTCTGGAAAAGGGTTACATTTCATTTTCCAAAACACATAACCATATCTTGGTCGTGTTGCCTGTAGATTTCTAAGAATGAAATGCCAATTTACTGTGTTTTGAAGTTTATTATGAATACTCTGCCTAAACTCATTTTGTGTGGTGTCAGAATACAAAATTCAGAAAGGAAGAAGGCAAAACAAACACAAACCCAGAACAAATTGAGGCAATTGCCAGGCATGAGACCGGAATGCTGTCAATTGTATACACATGAAAATCCCATTCACACTTGATTTGGAGGGAATTCAGGACTGTCCCCTTGGCAAAAGTGTTGTATTTCATTTTCCAAAACACAAAACCTCATCTTGGTCTTGTTGCCTGTAGATTTCTATTCATGAACCTCGATTTTCTTTTTTTTTATTCCAATATGGATACTCTGCCTAAACTCATTTTTGTATGGTGTCAGAATACAAAATTCAGAAAGCAGGAATGCAAAACAAACACAAACCGAAAACAAATTGAGGCAAATGCCTAGCAGGAGACCTGAATGCTGCCGACTGAATACACCTGAAAATCCCATTCACACTCGATTAGGTGGGAATTCAGAGCTGTCCCCTCTGGAAAAGTATTACATTTCATTTTCCAAAAAACACTTAACCTTATCCTGGTCGTGTTGCCTGTAGATTTCTAAGCATGAAACCTTGATTTGCTTTTTTTTTATTGCAATATGGATACTCTGCCTAAACTCGTTTTTGTTTGGTGTCAGAATACAAAATTCAGAAAGGAAGAATGCAAAACAAACACAAACCCAGAACAAATTCAGGCAATTGCCTTGCAGGAGACCTGAATGCTGCCAATTGATTACACCTTAAATTCCCATTCACACTTGATTTGGAGGGAATTCAGAGCTGTCCCCTCTGGAAAAGTATTACATTTCATTTTCCAAAGCACATAACCTTATCTTGGTCGTGTTGCTTGTAGATTTCTAAGCATGAAATGCAAGTTTACTGTGTTCTGTATTTTATTATGAATACTATGCCTAAACTCATTTTTGTATGGTGTCAGAATACAACATTCAGAAATGAAGAAGGCAAAACAAACACAAACTCAAAACAAATTAAGGCAATTGCCTAGCCCGAGACCAAATGTTGCCAATTGAATACACCTGAAAATCCCATTCACATATGATTTGGAGGGAATTCAGTGCTGTCCCCTCGGCAAAAGAGTTATATTTCATTTTCCAAAACACAAAACCTCATCTTGGTCTTGTTGTCTGTAGATTTCTATGCGTGAAACATGAAATTGCAGTGTTTTTCAATGCAACATGGATACTCTGCCTAACCTCATTTGTGTATGGTGTCAGAATACAAATTTGGAAATGAAGAAGGTAAAACAGACATAAACCCAGAAAAAATTTGGCAATTGCCTTCAGGAGACCTGAATGCTGACAATTGAATACACCTTAAAATTCCATTCACACTCGATTTGGAGGGAATTCAGAACTGTCCCATCTGGAATAGTGTTACATTTCATTTTCCAAAACACATAACCTTATCTTGGTCGTGTTGCCTGTAGATTTCTAAGCATAAAATGCCAATTCACTGACTTTTGTTTGTTATTATGAATACTCTGCCTAACCTCATTTTTGTATGGTGTCAGAATACACAGTTCTTAAAGGAAGAAGGCAAAACAAACACAAACCCAGAACAAATTTAGGCAATTGCCTAGCAGGAGACCTGAATGCTGCCGATTGAATACACCTGAAAATCCCATTCACACTCGATTTGGAGGGAATTCAGAGGTGTGCCCTCGGCAAAAGTGTTACATTTCATTTTCCAAAACACAAAAACACATCTTGGTCGTGTTTCATGTCGATTTCTAAGCATAAAATACCGATTTGCTTTGTTTTTTATTGCATTATGGATACTATGCCTAACCTCATTTTTGTATGGTGTCCGAATACAAAATTGGGAAAGGAAGAAAGTAACAGGAAGAGAAACCCAGACCAAATTGAGGCAATTGCTTAGCAGGAGACCTGAATGCTGCTGATTGAATACACCTGAAAACACCATTCACATTTGATTTGGAGGGAATTCAGAGCTGTCCCATCCGGAAAAGTGTTACATTTCATTTTCCAAAACACATAACCTTATCTTGGTCGTGTTGCCTGTAGATTTCTAAGCAAGAAATGCCAAATTACTGTGTTTGTATTTTATTATGAATACTCTGCCTAAACTCATTTTTGTATAGTGTCAGAATACAAAATTGAGAAAGGAAGAAGGCAAAACAAACACAAACCCAGAACAAACTGAGGTAGTTGCCTATCAGGAGACCTGAATGCTGCCGATTGAATACACCTGAAAATCCCATTCGCACTCGATTTGGAGGGAATTCAGAGCTGTCCCCTCGGCAAAGAGTTATATTTCATTTTCCGAAACACAAAAACTCTTCTTCGTCTTGCTGCCTGTAGATTTCTAAGCATGGAACCCCAATTTGCTTGGTTTTTTATTGCAATATGAATACTCTGCCTAAACTCATTTTTGTGTGGTGTCAGAATACAAATTTGGAAAGGAAGAAGGTAAAACAAACACAAACCCAGAACAAATTCAGGCAATTGCCTATCAGGAGACCTGAATGCTGCCGATTGAATACACCTGAAAATCCCATTCACACTCGATTTGGAGGGAATTCAGAGCTGTCCCCTCTGGAAAAGTATTACATTTCATTTTCTAAAACACATACCCTTATCTTGAAGTGTTGCCTGTAGATTTCTAAGCATGAAATGCCAATTTACTCTGTTTTGTATTTTATTATGAATACTCTGCCTAAACATATTTTTGTATGGTGTTACAATACAAAATTTAAAAAAAAATGGCAAAACAACCACAAACCCAGAACAAATTGAGGCAATTGCTAATCAAGACATGAATGCTTCTGATTCAATACACCTGAAAATCGAATTCACACTCGATTTGGAAGGAATTCAGTGCTGCCCTCAGCAAAAGAGTTACTTTTCATTTTCCAAAACAGAAAAAATCATCTTGTTCATGTTTCCTGTAGATTTCTAAGAAGGAAACGCCATTTCCTGTGTTATTTATTGCTTTAAGGACACTCTGCCTAACCTCATTTTTGTATGGTGTCTGAATAAAAATTGGGAAAGGAAGAAGGTAACACGAAGAGAAACCCAGAACAAATTGAGGCAATTGCTTAGCAAGAGACTTGAATGCTACTGATTGAATACACCTGAAAACACCATTCACATTTGATTTGGAGGGAATTCAGAGCTGTCCCATCTGGAAAAGTGTTACATTTAATTTTTCAAAACACATAACCATATCTTGGTCATGTTGCCTGTAGATTTCTAAGCAAGAAATGCCAAATTACTGTGTTTGTATTTTATTATGAATACTCTGCCTAAACTCATTTTTGTATGGTGTCAGAATACAAAATTGAGAAAGGAAGAAGGCAAAACAAACACAAACCCAGAACAAATTGAGGCAATTTCCAGGCATGAGACCGGAATGCTGTCGATTGTATACACCTGAAAATCCCATTCACACTCGATTTGGAGGGAATTCAGGGCTGTCCCTTTGGCAAAAGTGTTGTATTTCATTTTCCAAAACACAAAACCTCATCTTGGACTTGTTGCCTGTAGATTTCTATGCATGAACCCCGATTTTCTTTTTTTTTATTCCAATATGGATACTCTGCCTAAACTCATTTTTGTATGGTGTCAGAATACAAAATTCAGAAAGGAAGAAGGCAAAACAAACACAAACCCAGAACAAATTGAGGCAATTGCCTAGCAGGAGACCTGAATGCTGCCGATTGAATACACCTGAAAATCCCAATCACACTCGATATGGAGTGAATTCAGAGCTGTCCCTTCTGGAAAAGGGTTACATTTCATTTTCCAAAAATCACATAACCTTATCCTGGTCGTGTTGCCTGTAGATTTCTAAGCATGAAACCCCGATTTACTTTTTTTTTACTGCAATATGGATACTCTGCCTAAACTCGTTTTTGTTTGGTGTCAGAATACAAAATTCAGAAAGGAAGAATGTAACACGAACAGAAACCCAGAACAAATTGAGGCAATTGCCTAGCAGGAGACCTGAATGCTGCCGATTGAATACACCTGAAAATCCCATTCACACTTGATTTGGAGGGAATTCAGAGCTGTCCCCTCTCGAAAAGGGTTACATTTCATTTTCCAAAACACAAAACACATCTTGGTCGTGTTGCCTGTAGATTTCTAAGAATGGAAAGCCACATCCTGTGTTATTTATTGCTTTAAGGATACTATGTCTAACCTCATTTTTGTATGGTGTCAGAATACAAAATTTGGAAAGGAAGAATCTAACAGGAACAGAAACCCAGACAAATTTAGGCAATTGCCTAGCAGGAGACCTGAATGCTGCCAATTGATTACACCTTAAAATCCCTTTCACACTTGATTTGGAGGGAATTCAGAGCTGTCCCATCTGGAAAAGTGTTACATTTCATTTTCCATTCAGAAAACCTTATCTTGGTCGTGTTGCCTGTAGATTTCTAAGCATAAAATGCCAATTCACTGACTTTTGTATATTATTATGAATAATCTGCCTAACCTCATTTTTGTATGGTGTCAGATACACAGTTCTTAAAGGAAGAAGGCAAAACAAACACAAACCCAGAACAAATTTAGGCGATTGCCTAGCAGGAGACCTGAATGCTGCCGATTGAATACACCTGAAAATCCCATTCACACTCGATTTGGAGGGAATTCAGAGCTGTCCCCTCGGCAAAGAGTTATATTTCATTTTCCAAAACACAAAAAATCACCTTGGTCTTGCTGCCTGTAGATTTCTAAGCATGGAACCCCATTTGCTTGGATTTTTATTGCAATATCGATACTCTGCCTAAACTCATTTTTGTATTGTGTCAGGATCCAAAATTTGGAAAGTAAGAATGTACAATGAAGAGAAACCAAGAACAAATAGAGGCAAAAGCCACTCAAGAGACCTGAATGCTGATGATTGAATACACCTGAAAATCCAGTTCACACTCGATTTGAAGGAAATCAGAGCTTTCTCCTCCGTAAAAGGGTTACATTATATTTTGCAAAACACAAAACCTCATCTTGCATGTGTTGCCTGTACATATAATAGCATGAAACGCCAATTTGCTGTGTTTTATTGCATTATGGATATGCTGCCTAATCTCATTTTTCTATGCTGCCAGGATACAAAATATGGAAAGGAAGAAGGCAAAACAAACACATACCCAGAACAAATTTAGGCAATTGCCAATCAAGAGACCTGAATGCTGCCGATTGAATAGACATGAAACTCCCATTCACACTCGATTTGGAGGGAATTCAGAGCTGTCCCCTCGACAAAAGAGTTATATTTCATTTTCCAAAACACAAAAATTCATCTTGCTCATGTTTCCTGTAGATTTCTAAGCATGAAAAACGAAACTGCAGTGTTTTTATTGCTTTATGCATATTCTGCCTAACCTCATTTTGTATGGTGTCAGAATACAAAATTTGGAAAGGAAGAAGGCAAAAAAATACAAACCCAGAAGTAATTCAGGCAATTGACGAGCAGGAGACCTGAATGCTACCAATTGAATACACCTGAAAATCCCATTCACTCTCGATTTGGAGGGAATTCAGATCTTTCCCCTTGGCAAAAGTGTTACATTTCAATTTTCCAAAACACAAAAACACATCTAACCCTAACCCTAAACCTAACCCTAACCCTAGCACTAGCCCTAGCCCTAGACCTAACCCTAACCCTAACCCTCACCCTAACCCTAGACCTAGCCCTACCCCTAGCCCAAGACCTAGCCCTAAAACTAACCCTAACCCTAACCCTAGCCCTAGCCCTAGCCCTAGCCCTAGGCCTAAACCTACCCCTAACCCTAAACCTAACCATAACCCTAGCCCTAGCCCTAGCCCTAGCACTAGCCCTAGCCCTAACCCTAACCCTAACCCTAACCCTAACTCTAACCCTAGCCCTAACCCTAACCCTAACCCTAACCCTACCCCTAGCCCTAGCCCTAGCCCTAGACCTAGCCCTAGCCCTAGCCCTAGCCCTAACCCTAACCCTAACACTAACCGTAGCCCTAGCCCTAGCCCTAGCCCTAGCCCTAACCCTAACCCTAACACTAGCCCTAGCCCTAGCCCAACCCTAACCATAACCCTAACCCTAAACCTAACCCAAGCCCAAGCCCTAGCCCTAGCCCTAACCCTAACCCTAAACCTAACTTTAACCCTAGCCCTAACCCTAACCATAACCCTACCATAGCCCTAGCACTAGCCCTAGTCCTAGCCCTAGCCCTAACCCTAACCTTAACCCTAAACCTAAACCTAGCCCTAGCCCTAGCCCTAGCCCTAATCCTAACCCTAACCCTAGCCCTAGCCCTAGCTCTAGCCCTAGCCCTAACCCTAACCCTAACCCTAACCGTAGCCCTAACCCTAACCCTAAACCTAGCCCTAGCCCTAGCCCTAAACCTAAACCTAACCCTAACCCTAACCCTAGCCCTAACCCAAACCCTAGCCCTAGCCCTACACTAGACTTAGCCCTAGCCCTAGCCCTAACCCTAACCCTAACCCTAACCCTAGCCCTAACACTAAACCTAGCCCTACCCCTAGCCCTACCCCTAACCCTAACCATAGCCCTAGCCCTAACCATAACCCTAACGCTAGCCCTAGCACTAACCATAACCCAAACCCTAGCCCTAACCCTAAGCGTAACCCTAACCCTAGCCCTAGGCCTAGCCCTAGCCCTAGCCCTAGCCCTCACCTAAACCCTAACCCTAGCCATAGCCCTACCCCTAGCCATTGCCCTAGCCCTAGCCCTAGCCCTAACCCTAACCCTAAACCAAACCCTAGCCCTAGCCCTAGCCCTAGGCCTAACCCTAACCCTAACCCTAGCCCTAGCCATAGCTCTAGCCCAAGCCCTAAACATAACCCTAACCCTAACTCAAGCCCTAGCCCTAACACTAACCCTAGCCTAACCCTAAACCTAACCCTAGCCCTAGACCTAGCCCTAGACCTAGCCCTAGCCCTAGCCCTAACCCTAACCCTAACACTAGCCCTAGCCCTAAACCTAACCCTAACCTAGCCCTAGCCCTAGCCCTAGCCCTAGCCCTAGACCTAACCCTAACCCTAACCCCAACCCTAACCCTAGCCCTAGCCCAAGCCCTAGCCATAGACCTAACCCTAACCCTAACCGTAGCCTTAGCCCTAACCCTAAACCTAACCCTAACCCTAGCCCTAGCCCTAGCCCTAACCCTAACCCTAACCCTAGCCCTAGCCCTAGCCCTATCCCTAGCCCTAACACTAGCCCTAGCCCTAACCCTAACCCTAACCCTAAACCTAACCCTAGCCCTAGCCCTCGCTCTGGCTCTAGCCCTAACCCTAACCATAACCGTAGCCCTAGCACTAACCTTAACCCTAACCCCAACCCTAACCCTAGCCCTAGCCCTAACCCTAACCCTAACCATAGTCCTAACCCTAATCCTAGCCCTAAACCTAACACTAAAAATAACCCTAACCCTAGACACAGCCCTAGCCCTAGCCCTAAACCTAACCCTAGCCCTAGGCCTAAACCTAGCACTAGCCCTAACCCTAACCCTAATCCTAGCCCTAGCCCTAACCCTAATCCTAACCCTACCCTAGCCCTAGCCCTAGTCCTAGCCCTAGCCCTAACCGTAACCCTAACCCTAACCCTAACGCTAGACCTAGCCCTAGCCCTAGCCCTAACCCTAACCCTAACCCTAGCCCTAGCTGTAGCCCTAGCCCTTGCCCTAGCCCTAGTCCTAGCCTTAACCCTAACCCTAACCCTAACCCTAGCCCTAACCCTAACCCTAACCCTATCCTAGGCCTAGCCCTTACCCTAGCCCTAGCCCTAACCTTAACCCTAACCCTAACCCTAGCCCTAGCCCTAGCCCTAGCCCTAACCCTAACCCTAAACCTAACCATAGACCTAGCCCTAGACCTAGACCTAGCCCTAGCCCTAACCCTGACCCTAACCCTACCCTAGCCCTTGCCCTAGACCTAGCCCTAGCCCTAGCCCTAGCCCTAACCCTAACCCTAACCCTAACACTAGCCCTAGCCCTAGCCCTAGCCGTAGCCCTAGCCCTAACCCTAACCCTAACCCTAGCCCTAAATCTAACCCTAACCCTAGCCCTAGCCCTAGCCCGAGCCATAACCCTAGCCTTAACCCTAAACCTAACCCTAACCCTAGCCCTAACCCTAACAGTAGCCCTAGCCCTAGCACTAGCCCTAACCCTAACCCTAAACATAGCCCTAGCCCTAGCCCTAGCCCTAACCCTAACCCTAACCCTATCCCTAACCCTAGCCCTAGCCCTAACCATAACCCTAACCCTAACCCTAGCCCTAACTCTAACCCTAACCCTAGCCCTAGATCTAGACCTAGCCCTAGCCCTAGCCCTAACCGTAACCCTAACCCTATCCCTGTCCCTAGCCCTAGCCCTAGCCCTAGCCCTAACCCTAAACCTACCCTAGCCCTAGCCCTAGACCTAGACCTAGCCCTAGCCCTAACCCTAACCCTTACCCTAACCCTAGCCCTAACCCTAAACCTAACCCTACCCTAGCGCTTACCCTAGCCATAGCCCTAAGCCTAACCCTAACCATAACCTTAACCCTAAACCTAACCCTAGCCCTAGCCCAAACCCTAACCCTAGCCCTGAACCTAGACCTAGACTTAACCCTCGCCTTCGACCTAGCCCTAACCCTAACCCTTACCCTAAACCTAGCCCTAGCCCTAGCCCTAACACTAGCCCTAGCCCTAAACCTAACCCTAACCCTAGCCCTAACCCTAAACCTAACCCTAGCCCTAGCCCTAACACTAGCCCTAGCCCTAGCCCTAGCCCTAGCCCTAACCCTAAACCTAGCCCTAGCCCTAGCCCTAGCCCTAACCCTAACACTAACCCTAACCCTAGTCCTAACCCTAGCCCTAGCCCTAGCCCTAAACATAACCCAAACCCTATCCCTAACCCTAACCCTAACCCTAGTCCTAGACCTAGTCCTAGCCCTAATCC